>CM073762.1:4889476-5393454 GCA_037127475.1 Arma custos
TCGGTGAAGAGAACGGAGTTGTCTGACTGGATACGAGCCCTGGTAGCTCAGTGGCTTAGAGCACCGCGCTAGAGATGCGGACGACCCGGGTTCGATTCCCGGTCAGGAGAAATCTTTTTTCTTCAAAATAAAAAATTTTAAAAATAAATTTAGAATAAGTACACTCATATCATAAGTACACATTATTTTTAAAGAAATAATTCCGGTAATATTGAATATTTTAATAATCCTCCCCTAATTAAAGGTGCATAATTAATGGAAGTTGGTTTAGCCTCAGAGAGTCTTTACATCCCAGGGGGTCCATCAAGGGCTATTGAAAAGATTAAATAATTTATCTGTTTGAATTCAAGATCTTGGGCAACTCAGCGCTATTTTACTCCCACCGAAATAATTTTTACCGAATAAAAAATGAATTAAATTTATAACACCTTAGCGAACACGGCTGGATAGATGGCGAAATAAATGAACGAATAAAAGCTGCCAGCAGGTGTTTTAATTTCCTCAAGAAATGATTCATCGGGGAAAAAAGAATTCTCAAATTACACCAAAAAAAGTTGTTTACAAAAACATTTTCTTACGGATTCTTGGCTAGGCGCAATCCAGGAGGCCTTTGACAGAAGAAGTTTTGAATGAAAAAGAAGACGCTTGGTACAGGAGAGGGATTCATGGATCAAGCTCTACAGAAAAGATGATCACACCGTTGGCGGTAGAAGAGGAGAAGATTAAATAAATAAATAAATTAATTAATTTTTACTATGACGATCCCTATGACATGAATACTTCTAATTGGAATTTTTGCTGTCAATCCATTCTTACTGTTTCCCGCATTATCAATAGGAGTGATCTGATTTCGAAGTGGTGTGATGGACTTTAAGACCGATGAAGTTGATTATTCATTTAAAGTCACTTTATGCTGCTATTGCTAATCGGTCGGTGTCACAGTGGGAATTCTAAATTTTGCATATCCAGCTACAATTAAGAGAGGGATCTTTAAACTGAGATTCTAATGAATCGTACGTCTCTTCCAAAGGAGAGCGTAATCAAGTATGTTTTACTCCCTTTAAAATATCGTACAGATACCTGGTGGGCTATGAACATTCTATCTTGAGCATAGTAGCCAGTTTTGCTAACCACTACACCACAGATCCGACCAAGTTCCTAGCCGCTTCCCTACGCTATCGTGTTCATTCCATCTAACGTGGAATGATTGGAACGATGTGAATCCACTTCCAGTTACGTTGAAACATCATAAAATGGATACAAAACGTTGCGAAAGGTTGCAATGGGAAAAGGAGGCTTGTGTTAACTCAATTTAAAATGCATTAGACTCGACTAAGACGTTGCCGTGGAGGGGGGGGAGATAACGAACAATCTTTTATTAAACGGTGAAAAGCTGCCTCTCTCTCTGTCTCACACTCTCACTTTCTCTTTCTTTTTATCTCTCCCACCCCCCCCCCCACCTCCTCTCTCTCTCTCTCTCTCTCTTTCTGAGGATCTGAACAAGATTGGATTTTCAAATTTAATAAAATGATATCAAACTGTTCGGGGATGAATCAAGTTTAATAATTCCAACACCGATTCCAATAGAAGAAAAATCTACTTGGTATCTTTCGTATTTTTTTTTTTTTTTTTTTTTTTACTGCTTCATCTTATCTCTAGGGAATATAAAAAAAAAAAACTCTTCTTAGCTTTGTCTAGTTTTATGATTTATTGAAATTCAATCACTCGTCATCTTTATCAAACAATCATACCTAATAGATGAATCGCTACATTGTGTCTTGATAATATGATTATCATGGGCTTCGCGATACTTACACATGCTCTCGTACACTCATATCAATGTCTAATAATACATTTCTGTACTCAGAGGGGTCTAAAACGTTAACATATTTTGGACCGGACATAAGTACTTCTACAGGAGTACCGCAGAGGTTTACCTGTACCTGTACCTGTACAGTCAGCCTCAAGAGATAAACCTCAATATGTGGGCCACTACATGCGATGAAACTCCGATCTGAATTTTTTTTTTTTTTTTGACAGTTTATTAGAGAAAGTTTGTTGCTTAGAGGTTTTGTTTATGAAAAATCCTTCATTACATTGCGGAAACACATGTTTTGGAACAATTTAACATAAATATATTGGAACAATCTTATTAATATTATAAATGTGAAAGTTTGTCTCTCTTTCACGCAAAAACTACTGGACGGATTTGGATGAAAATTAACGGTAATATATGCTATACATCAGAATAACACATAGGCTATAGCAAGCGCGTATTTTAGGAGGGAGTGTACGGGGGCACATGCCCCACCGACATTTTTTCAGGTACTGTGGAGAATCCATTATTGTACATAATTAAAGGCAAATCACATGATCATAGTTGTTAAAATAACAGAAATAACATGAGTGAAACTATTTGTTTTGATATCCTACTAATCTTACTAATATTATAAATGTGAAAGTTTGTATGTTTGTCTCTCTTTCACGCAAAAACTACTGAACGGATTTGGATGAAACTTATTGAGTAAAATAGGTTATACATCATAGGCTACAGCAAGGGCAGATTTATGTGGGAGCACGGGGGCATGTGCCCCCCCGTTATAGTACATAATTAAAGGCAAATCAGGAACTTAGCATCTTGAAATTTGTAGATAGGTTCTTTGTATAGTTTAGGAAAGAAATTTGGATAATTCCACCCCAAGGGTTTCCAAGGGTTAAAAGGTTGTATAGAATTCGTCAGTTTTGAAGTTAGACATCTGATATTTTGTATGTATGAGTAACTTATACTTTTAAAAAATAATTATTTATTTAATTTGATCTTTCACGAAACTTTATGTGGCAGACCAAATTCCACGCGAGCGAAGTTGCGGGCATAAGCTACTATAAACATAAATCCAAGGCAATGTTTTGGAAGAATTAAAGAAGTTGTTATTTAAATGTGAGCTATATCTTTACCGCAATCGTGCAGCATACGCAGAACTAGTAGCTATGTTGAGAGGCAGACCAGAGGGTGTGTTGGCTCCTAGCTCCTGAAGGTAAACGTTTGCTGCTTGACTCTGTGTCTACTTGAACACTACATATTTTTAATGGTAGTAAAAGGTCCTTGATAACAGCGCCTTTCGGAAGGGATTTAAAATAGTTCTAGCTTGTGCGGTGTAAGGTTCTTTATAAAGATCCCTATCCCACTGTAGTATTGTCAAAATTGTCCATCGTAGTACAAGTAAAAAAAAAAAAATGATTGTCTTATTGGATATCTGGAGTGTAGATACAGGAAGGAAAGAAGCGTATATTAAGTATTAAGACGTGTTAGTGAGAGGGGAAGCGTAGAGAAAAGAAAAAGATTGCTTGTCTCTTCTGTGTTGGGAGCGCGGGGTGATATCTCGAAGTGTTACGGGAGGGTCGGAATTGCTAACGGATAATATAAATTTGTAAAATCGGCGGGGGGGGGGCGTGGAGTTATATATTTAGTGAAGTAGAGAGCGCTGCAGTCGTTCCTGAGGCTCTCTCGGCTCTTGAATAACCCACTCTCGAGAGCAAGTCGAGTGTCGCTGTATTCGGCGTGACATAGTCACCATTGTCGCGCTTCTTTCATTAGGTCTCTCTCTGCTCGCTTCTTTTCTGTCTCAGAGTTCTCTCTATCTATATTACAATGATCTAAAGATGGGGAAATCGTCCAGGATTAGGTAGGCTCAAGTATGTTATGTAGAGCTCAAGAGTACAACAGTCTTCATCGCTCTGTATTAGTAAAAACAAGCGGAATTCGTGATAACTAACTACTTTGTATTAAAATTGTTTGAGGTTTAGGTTAATTTATTTATGGACACTTAACGTCTAAGGTCTTCAGTGTCCTTATTCTATAATCTTTGGTCTATTAGATTCTATGAAATATACCTTCTTCTTTGAGGAATTCAATTATTGTTTTAAAATTTGTATTATTATCACCCAGCATTGTTTGCATTTTTCTCTCCATGCCTAAATTTCTAAAATAGCTTTCATGTTGACATATCCTACAGTTCGGAGGCGTTGCTTTTTCCATAAGGAAACCATGCGTAAGTCGCATGTGGCCGATTCTCAGTCTTGTGATAACGACTTCCTCTTTTCTGCATATGCCCGTGGGAGCTTGTCCAGGCGTTGGTGTTTCTTTTAATGCATTTTAGTTTATTTGATTCGTCGGCGGAGTGCCGAAGTTGTTTCCAAATCGCCAGAGCTTGCTGTTTCAAAAGGCTGCATACGTCTGTTGTTGTGTGTGTACGCTTGTAATTTCTATCGATGATAACGCTGCTTCTTTTGCCGCTCGATCTGCCACTTCATTTCCTTTAATAAATTGTTTGATATTGTTTATAATAAATTGTTTCAATTGTTAAATTACAACAATAATAGATGTTTATCTACGTATATGTATTATATATATATATATATATATATATATATATATATATATATATATATAGTAGATATGTGAAGTAGGTTTTCTCAAATTTATCATTTATTTATTAAACCATGAAATAGTAATCTTCATGGTTTTTCATGTGCTTTTCTTTTTTCCCTGTCAGACTTTTTCTCGAGTTCTTTTGACCTTAATAATTTACCTTACATACTATCATTTACTTCCTGTGGCTCATCTAGCTTATTGTTATTTATTAAAGTGGGTACCCTTAATTGGGAGTAAACCTAGCGGTTGAGCATGATCTGGGCTGGATCATCTCCCTGCACATCCGTTGTTCTAGTAACGGTATAGTCTCTACCATGTACTGAACTCAATACACATCATGTGTTTTTATTATTTTTTTTTCATATTCATAGTATCATAATTCAGTTTTAATATTGATAATGTTATAGGGGTTTAGATATTTCTAATTTTCAGTTGATTGACACATATAATTGCTGAAAATAATAAGCTAGAATACTTTAAAAAATTATATATATTTATTTCCGATAAACCTATTCAATTGCACAACACATGTTGTGTGAAACTAATTCTCTTATAAACATTCTTATAGTCCTGAGAAAAAAAAAAAAAGTGGTCTGTTTCTGAAGGTTTCTATGGAAATGAAACCCATAGAAGGGTTATATTGGGTTTCGGGGGGGAGGGAGGAGGGGGTGTGAATTTTGTTCCTAGCCTAAAAAATGGTTTGGCTACACAAGCTCCATACAAAATACCAACTCACCAATACAGCTCAACTAAAATAAGGGGGGGCTTAACAAAAATTTCAATGCTTATTTATGTTTTTTTAAGTTATTATTAATTTTTTTTTTAAATCTTTGAAAAAAAAATTGTTTTACCTTCTTTATTATTTATTTGATAATACTCTGAAATATTCCCTCAGCTTTATTTATCTGTATTTTGCATATTTAGCCCTGAACAAGACCTGCAATGTGGGTCGAAACATTGGCTTTCTAATAAACAGTTCTCTTTGTTTAATACAATTGTTATCGTATATCAAGTAGTATGAATCTGCCCAAATAATAAACGAATTTTGTGTTAAATATTATTAATCCTATATCAATCAAATTGTTACATTTGAACTAAAGTTGTTTAAAACAAATCGTATCACTCATGCAAAGACCGCTTGATTTCGTCTGTCGTAATGCGCCAAGAATATTTTGAGCATGTCAGTGGCGCGAACGCATAATTTTTTGCCTTAACAAAAAAACTCTCAACGCGCCTCTCACTTCAATTAAAAGGAAAAAAAAAAGAGAGGTTACCTTAGAGTGAAGATCCGGAAATGGAGTAAATCGCGTTCCATAATTCCTCTATTGAATAAGCCTTACAGAGGGCGCTGTTGTTTCTCATTTAGCTCTGATTCGTCGAGATCCTGATTGGCGTTTGATAGCGTCAGCTGTTGGAACAGGCTGTGTGTATAAACAACGTTGATATATATATATATTGGGGGGGGAGTTTATACCACGTGGTACAATGAGGTTTGGGGTTGGGGCGGTGTGTAGGGCGCGCGGGTATTAGCTCGGTGTTTGCTAGCCGAGGTCCTTATGAACCTTCTTGAAGGAGCGATCAAACAGAGATGCCCAGTTTAATCTGTTTTGAATTGCTTCTCCCTCCTTCCTCACTCCTTCTATAAACAATATATCCTTCTCCTACCAATCTTCCTTTGCGGATAACACTTCCGCCCTGTTCCTCTGCCTCTTTGAAGGATGGCGGGGAGTATCCTCTGTCGGTTTTGTAATAATCGCTGAGATGAAGAAATGTGGTTTGAGGGATCTTAGGAAGGACTCGATGGAAAATGCCAATTAGTGTAACATCCATTAGGATTTATAACTTGTGAAGCGTCTGTTTATTCAGTAGCTATTTACCTGAAAATAACATTTTTTTTTTAAATTTACCACAAATCAGAATTTATAAAACCATCATCCTTCAAACTCTTCTTTACGGATGTGAAACTTGGCCGCTTACGCTGAAGGATGAACAACGTCTTCAGGTATTCGAAAATAAGGCGTTTCTTAGAATATTCGGTTCAAAAAAGGATGAAACGAGCCATCGGGTTCGCTAAGCCTTATTATTATTATATATCAAGTAAAAAAATTAAAGGTAACTAGAGAAAGAGACTTAGAAGACTTAGAAGGTTACGTGGCCATCTTCTTTTCACAGGTCTCGGAATATTATCAGGAATCGAAGAGGTTCTAGGTTTTAGTAGGAATAAAGCTTGTCATGAAAGGATTGATATCGTGTTCGGGCCAAATGAGGAACACATTGGATATTAAGGTCATTACGGATGATTTAATTCTTAGCAATGCTAGATGAATTCACGATTTTACGAAGGATTTTGGATTACAAGGAAGGATACGAGATGAATTGGATGGTTTAGTAGAGGCCCAAAGCTCAACTCCGTATGTCCAAATAGGTGTTTTAATAGTCATGTATATGAGTCTTTAGTAATTAATAGGGAGCTTACAGCGTTTGTCTAATAAATATTGAAGTAGCTTGAATCGGCGAACAGTTTAAAACAATTTTGAAATATCAAATACAAGACTGAAAAGACAAGAAACTGCTCGACGTTTTCGCCTACTTCAACATTTACTGGAAAACGCTCTAAGCTCCCAATTAATTACAAAAGACTCATTTATATGACAGTTATCAGACCTATTTGGACATACGGAGTTGAGCTTTGGTGCTTTACTGAACCATCCAATTCATCTCGTATCCAATCCTTGCACTCCAAAATCCTTCGTAAAATCCTCAATGCTCCTTATTATATCACAAACAAACTCATCCATCATGATCTTAATATCCCAGATGTTGCTGATTTGTCCCAAACTAGATACCTATCCTTCCATGACAAGCTCCATACACACTTGAATCCGCTAGTCTCTCAACTTGCTTCCCATAATGTTCCTGATAACCCTCCGAGGCCTCTGAAAAGAAGATGACCTCGAGACCTTCTATTATAGAACTTTATTGGAGTGCTACCGATAGGTAGTTTCTCCACAAGTGTTTTTTGTTTTCATGTCAACTTGGTTTCATGTGGTTCATATGAGCAAATTTACTTGATGTAATATAATTACAGTTGTAAATTATAAAAAAAATTATAAATCAATAAATTATAAAAAAAAAAAATCAAAAGTCCTTAGCTTAGGATGGTAAAATTATCCATGACTTATTTAAAGTTTAAAATGCCAATAACACTTCCTACTACACATTGGACGAGATTTTCTACTGATTTCTTCCTCTAAAACTTAACAAATAGCACATCTGATTATAGCATTCACGATGAGATGATTTTGTAGGCTCTTCCAACTCTCATCAGCCCATAATCTTATACAGGATAGAGATTTATCACCTAATGAGAGTATTGTCATGCCTGCCTGTTGTATAGGCTCCTGTACTGTGATATATGGGCTAATGACAGTATATAGGGAAGAGAAGGAGCTATTTTTCGTGACGGGGCATCCCTCGTAGTGTCAAGGCTTGTTAAGGCGAAGAAAGTAGCTCCTGTCATTACGTCCATGTTTTTTTTTTCTCTTTTCTTTGGTCCTTTTCCTCTGGTTCAGGTTAGAACAGAGGCCCGTCACACTGCCTCGTTACATGAAGCGAGAGGTTCCTTGTTATTTATAACAAGGAGCTGCATATTTTATCGCCTCAGCGTCATGTCAACCGTTTTTAACACTTGCTCCTCTATAGCTCCTAAACTCCTGATAGCTCGTTCGGTATTAGGAGAAAAATGGAGGAAGTAGAAATCGCCATTACTTTAAGCTCCTAAGGCTAATCAGAGATGCTAAAGCGGGATACTTTATTTATATTTAGGATTGGGATCTGTCGGAATGGGGGCTTTCATTTTATGTCTCATCCGATGGACATTATAACTATGGATTTACTTCCTTTAATAAATTATATATATATATATATATATATATATATATATATATATATATATATATATATATATATATATATAACATAAATTAATAATAAATTATCGTGCTGCAAATCCGCCACCTTGGGCATAGAAGATTGTTATAGTAACCGCTGTACCAAATGTTACCAAATTTATTTTAAATATTTTTATTTTGAAGAGAAAAGCTTTGTTCAGGTCGGGATTCGAATCCGGATCGAAGACATCTATAGCGCGGTACTCTAACCAAGTGAGCTAACCTGGCTCGTAACACGGCCAGTCAAATCTATTCTCTTGACCGATCCTATATCACCATGTTCTCGCAATATGCGATGTATACACGGGGAAGAATGTTCATTGAACATTACTTAAATTAGGATCTTGTTGACTTATACGTCAATTATATTATTTATAATTTTTTTTTAAATTGTTATAATTTTTAAATATTTTTATTATGAAGAGAAAAGATTTTTATTAGTTAGAGAAGAATTGGTCGACTGTATCTTCTAATTTAAGGAAGAAATATTTGGGGGTGCAGTCAATCAAAACACCAAAATAAGCATAACTTATTTATTATGTGCCGACGTTTCGGCCTACAATGTAGGCCATCTTCAGGGCGAATAGAACACGCTACAGCTTGGTGAGATCAGACACAAGTGAGTCACGAGTGTTAGTTTCCATTCTTCAACAACTTGGCATGAGTATGAGACCAACCTAGTTTCGAAACGTCGCCAGAAAGAAGTTTGAAAAACTGACTTGAGAACCTGCAAATATATATGTGTATATATATATATATATATATATATATATATATATATATATATATACATACATACAAAGCCCCGGTTACTATTATAACTTATTAGAATAGGTCTTTATCTTTCCATCCTTTCCAAAGGATGGCGTAACTAAGAATGAGATATCCTTGAGAATGGATTGATGAATCCGAAACGTAACAGCATTTTATTCAAATTATATTTTTTTGTGAAATATATCAATCTTTATTTATTTATTTTATTTATTTATAGATAACGAAATATTTGGTTAAGATATAGCTTGTTTAATTTTTTTTTATAAATGTATTACATTTATATTTATATTTATTTATTTAAAAGTTAATAAATATGAAATAAATAATATGAACGAAATATTAAATTAAACAAAATTGGTTGGGAGAGAAGGTGAATTGGAAGGTTGTAGGTGCAGTGTGAGAGATGAGAACGGGATGGAGGGATGGTATTCCAACATAACATATTCCATCCCTGCGGTCCACAATCCAATTATTAGTAGCGCTGTGAATTATTTGAGGTTTAAATGGAATGTGTCAAGATTTAATTACTAACAATCTGCGATAGTAGCAAAGCCAAGATTGATAGTAGCCATCTCCAATCAGCGTACATGGAATCGAGGAAAAAAAATGTAATCCTGAGTTAGCGGAAATACGCCACTTCGATATTTCGATTTCGATTTTTATTTAAGATTTAAAGGTATCAGAATAGCTAAGGTGAAAAAAAAAAATCCAATTTTAGCATAACTGCTTGAAATATTATCCCTGAAAACGTTCCAATGTGTTTTACGTTTATATTTCCTATTTTAATTTATATTGCTTCTCATACAAGACTGAAAAGGTAAGAAACTGCTCGACTTTTTCGCCTACTTCAACATTTAGTGGAAAAATGTTTTAAGTTCCCAATTAATTACAAAAGACTCATTTGCATGACAGTTATCAGACCTATTTGGACATACGGAATTGAGCTTTGGGGCTCTACTAAACCATCCAATTCATCTCGTATCCAATCCTTCGTAAAATCCTCAATGCTCCTTATTATGTCAAAAACAAACTCATCCATCATGATCTGAATATCCCATTTGTTGCTGATTTGCCCCAAACTAGATACCTATCCTTCCATGACAAGCTCCATACACACTTGAATCCGCTAGTCTCTCAACTTGCTTCCCATACTATTCCAGATAACCCTCCGAGGCGTTTGAAAAGAAGATGGCCTCGAGACCTTCTACTATAGAACTTTATTGGAGTGCTACCGATGGGTAGTTTCTCCACAAGTGTTTTTTGTTTTCATGTCATTCGTTCATATTAGCAGATTTACTTGCTGTAATATTATTATAGTTATAAATATCAATAAATTAATCTAAAAAAAAAGTATTGCGCTCACAGGGTCACCTATGGTGTAGCGGTTAGCATAACAACCTACTATTGCCAAGAAGTTTTTTGAGGCCGGCAGGTGACTTTAGTATTTTTACAGGGGGTAAAAATCCTTAGTTATTTCTTCCTTTAGAAGGATCCTAGAATGGTGTCTGTACGATGTCGGTTATTAGTTAAAAACCCCCATCCTGGTTATACCTGCATAGGCAAAATTAAGGATTCCTACAGTAACATCCTCCGATTAGTAATAGCAGCATAAAGAGGTGTTAAGTGAACAAACAAACAGGACTCCGAATTAACAATCAATACCATTTTCTGTATTCGTATCTTGTTCTTTCATTATCTTTGATGCCCTTCCAGTATATCTTGTGCCTCTAAATGGGTACCTTCTTGCGTACTTCTGACAGTCGTCCCCTTCGTTTCCTAGATTAAATATATATATATATATATATACTCCAGATCACTTTTCCAATCTTATGCCAATGGTTTTATAAAATTAATTTATTTATATTTTCTTTGTCAGGCGATTCCTCATAAGACATTTCTAAAATGTATCCATAGAACAACAATCTTTCCTTTTTAATTGTTGTTGCTTTGGTCTTATCTTTGAAAATGACGAATATTCTTGAGAGGAGGATGAGAAAATTGTATTTAAAAATCCTCAAACACTATTGATCAAACACACTCTGGATGAAGATACAATCCAACTCCTTTCTACGAACGAGTTCAATAAAATGTAGAATTTCAAAAAAAAAATCCCAACAACCCATGCAAGGTCTAAGGTTCAGTACACGGTAGAGAATGCACTGTTTTTTGCTAATTAATTGCTAAGTCCCAACCAAAAAGTTAATTTGGCCGAGATCAGATTCAATGGTTAGGTTTCTTCCCTAGTTAATCGGAATACCGTTGTTGTTTCCCAGTCTCGGTTGATGGAGGGTCTGCTTCGCGGAAAACAAATGCAGGTCTTCGTGCGCCTGCTGACCCCGAACTGCCGAAATCCTTGGATCTTGTCCGATTATAATAGAACCAAAGTGTATATACGTATATAAAATAATCCTCAGAATGCTCTGTAGGTCTCACAGAGTCCATCCGTGGCTACTAAAAGTTCACACAATTCATTTCTCAAAGCCGGATTTGAACTTGTAATACACCTTGTATAATCTTAACTGACTGAAATATCGTTGTGGTTTTCCAAGTTGCCGAATTTCCACGGATTTGCTCTTGATTTAGCCTGCTGACTGCGAACTGCCATAATTCTTGGATCTTATCCGATTAGTCACTATAATAGAACAATGCGGTATTTACGAGATTGATTAATTCCATTTATACTTTCTATTACGAAGTTCTGTAGGATGTTCAACTTACATTTTTTTTTCAATGTAGTTTCCAGTAAATTTACGAAATAAAATTTACTTGCATATACATAAGTGGGTTGTTGAGCAGCATGTTGTTACTAATTTGAAGTTGGATTTGTGATTCAATTGGAAATGGAAGAGTTATTATTGGACTGTGTTGGGAAGAAAAAGAGTCGACTGAGTAAAAAAAAAAAAGAACAACCTGTACCACTACAACCTATGAAGGGTCTGGGGTTCAGTACACGGTAGAGACTGTACTGTTTCATGGACAACGGTTCTGCAAGGAGGTGACTTGTCCTGGGTCACGCTCTACGGCAGGATTTCTCCCCCTTATTTTGGGTACCCTATTTTTATAGTATAGAGGTTGGGTGGGGCCCAGGAGGGTCCTGGATCCCATACGATCCATCTCCCGCTGCAAACAGACTAAATAAAAATCCTGCAGCGGAATTTGAACCAGGATTTCCGGCATGGCAACTCAGTGCTCTAACACTGAGCCAATCCGCACCCTGTTGGACTGAGTAAGTTGTATTTAATTATGTTAATGCAAGAGAAAATGAGAGACAGCAAAAGAAGAAGAAGAGATAGAGAGAGAACAGAGAGAGGAACTCTTGCAAGATGGTCTTAGTTCATTTTTGTTTCTTGAATATTTCCAGCTTGGAATGGTCTTAATTACTTTTGGCCCTTTTCCAACTTGATAACTTGGGTTAAAATATTTTTCTCTCCAATTAATTGCAGTTGTTATTTCCTTCTCCCTTTTCCACTGTCTATTTTTTTATTATTGTAATATAATAAACTTGGACCAACATCGAATGGAATGAAATAAAACGAAAAAAATAAATCAGAAATTAATATATCATAAAACCAGATATGTGTCATTGTTTGTCACATTTTGTTTTAATAAAGAGATTAGGATACTAGGAATTAAGGCCGGAGGCTTTAATTTTATTTAGAAATATTTTTTGAGCCATTAGTTTATAATGGAAAACGGAGATAGTTGGGGGATGCAGTAAAAAAAAAAAAAACACCAAATAAGATCAAGACTTATGTTAAATATGTGCCGACGTTTCGATCTAACGTGTAGGTCATCTTCAGGGCTATGAGAGAGAAACAAACAGAACAAAAAATATAGAAAAAACGTTACAGTAACAAGAATATAGTGACATGTAATGTAGAAAATTAAAATAGTCACAGATATGATAATTAAAGATAACGAATATTAAAATAGTGACAGATATAATAATATGAAAGATAATGAACAGAAATTAAAATAGTGACATATATAATAATTAAAGATAACGAATATAAAATACAGAAAATAAATGTACAGAAAGGAAAATAAGCGGTGTGCCTCATTGTAGATCGCCGAAGGAACAGGGTTCAAATCCCGCTGCTAAGTGGTTAAGTCGGATTTTGTCCAGAGGGAGTTAACTGTCTTCAGATAACCGGGTTCATATCATTCTCTTAGTTTTTGTCTTGAAATGGAGTTGTAATATAAACAATAACTCCTTTTCAAGCCAATGCCTTACTTAGCCCCTTATTCACTACGAAAATAACTCGATTCCGCTTACTTAAGTACAAGAAACTCATTTTGGAGAAAATTATACTTAACCACTTATTGTAGTGGGGCTGTAGATTTAATTAGTTATCAGCGGGAGATGGATCCTATAGGATCTTGGCCCCTCCTCGAGCTCATCCACCTTCTGGGTCATCCGAAATAGGAGACAATTAATGTTGAGAGTGACCTAGGAGAGGACAGTCTCTACCACTTACTGAACCCAAGGCCCCTCTTGGGTTCTAGTGGTATGTATTTGTTTTTTATGTTTTTCAGAAAATAAGGCAAAAATATCGGGAAAGTTCAAAATCTGGCTGAAACCAGGGAAGAATTAGGCACAAAAGGGTGCCGTGAACAAAGAAATAAAAAACCCTTGTACCATTACAACCCGTTGACGGGTCTGGGGTTCAGTACATGTTTGAGAATGTATAGCTTCATGTACAACGGTTCTACAAGGAGGTGACTTGTCCTAGATCACTCTCAACCGTCAGATTCTCCCCCCCCCCACCTTCGATGGGTTGTTCTCCCCTATTTTTATAACATTTTATAGAGGCTGGGTGAGCCCCAGGAGGCTGCAAACAGACTAAATAAAAAGTCTTGCCTGCAGCGGGATTCGAACCAGGATTTCCGGCATGGCAACTCAGTGCTCTACCACTGAACCATTAAGCTCCCTGTTCTATAGGAAAAAAAAAAAATTTATTTTACTCATTTTAATTGTCGCGGCTAGAAATAACTTCTCAGAACAAGAGATACTTCTTATAAACCTCATTTTCTTATTCCTCCCTCTGCCGATAATTATTCTTTCTGGAGCTTTTCTTGAAGAGTAGGATCGGTGAAGATATCTCCCGAAAAGAAGATGGTCATTCGAAAGGAGATTTCCATTTAAAAAAAAAAAAAGGAAAGGAAAAGAAAAGAAAGGAGAGAGAGGAAGGGAGTGACTGGGGGGTGGGAGGGGGGTTGAATTGGGAAATAGCAATCAATTGGCGTTGCAGGATCTGTTGCCAGGACCTTAGCTTATCCTTTCCCCTCCTCCTCCCCTCTGCCCCCCCAGGACAATAGGGAAATCCTCTATATAAATAAACATCTACCCCTGGGAGGGCAAGCCTCGCTCGTGGCATCGCATAAAAAACAGCTCCAGCTTCCCGACATATAAATTAGGGGGAGGCTGAGGTAAGTAAGAATCTGGCCCGAGTATCTTCCAACCTCCCCCCCACTCCCTCTCTCTCTCTCCCTCTCTCATTGCTGAAATATATTCCTAAGAAAATTTCCTAGAATAACTTTACCATTATTATTTTTTTTTTTTTTTGTCATTCGATTTTATCATCCTAAAGAGTTCTTTAGGGTCAATTTTCAAAATTGTTCGCCTATTTTATTATGTGTCGTGCGTGTGGTTTTTATATTCATATCTATACGCTCATACAGAATAGTTGTTACGATTTGATTTAAGGGTTTGCTGGAAAAGTTTTGTAGATTTGTAAATTCTGTTTGAATGTTTATGAAAAAAATGTTCTAATAATTAATAGTAATAAATTATATACACAATTTGAAATGAGGTGCCATCATATGATTCTAGAAGTTGACTTTCAGCACTTACTTGTACTTCCATAGTTAGGCTATTAAATTATGAGTGCACTTTTATGAGTATATGATATTAAATCAGATAATGAAATGTTTATTATTTTTTTATTTTACGGTAGATACATAGAAAAAGTACTTTTATTTAGTCTGTTTGCAGCCGGATATGGATCATATGGGATCTAGGACCCTCCTGGGGCTCACCCAGCCTCTGTAAAATATTATAAAAATAGGGTATCCATATTAAGGGGGGGAAAATCTGGCGGGTGAGCGTGACCTAGGACTAGTCACCTCCTTGCAGAACCGTTGTCCATGAAACAGTACAGTCTCTACTATCTACTGAACCCCAGACCCGCTCACGGGTTGTAGTGGTACAGGCTCTTTTTTTTATAGAAAAATTAGTGATTTGTAGTTTAAAAGAAAATGTTTAATCTAATTTTATTTCATTTTCTATATTGAATTAGCATTAAACATGATACTTTTTATATAGTTGGCATCCTTAAGCTATACATAATCATTTAGTAAACGACCTGCGCAGAAGCCCGGGCGCTCATACTGTAGGAGGAAGCTACTCCCTTTCCCCCACTACTTAGCTCGCTTCATTCCCTTATCTTACCCTTTGTCTTTACTGTGGCTATAATTGTATTACAACTGACTGTAAAATTATACAGCTTAAAATTATAAGATTATAACTATATCTGAATTAATTCAAGTCCTTTGAGGTGTGCATTGGAACCCTATTTCGTGATACAGGAAAATAATCTGCATAACCGATAATTTAACAGTATTGTTTTCTATATTGCCCTACATTAGGGTTTGGTGTACAAGGAAGTCTCATGTGTTTTTCCAAACAAGATATATTTTGTTCTTTTAATGAATGATGTATGTATCTATGTTGTCGTTTGTTCATTTAACGTCACTTTTTGCTGCTATGGCTAATCGGATGATGCTATATTGTGAGCTCTAAATTTCGCCTATCCAGGTTATTAGGATAGGGATTTTTAACGAGTACCTGACATCGAAACAGGCTCGGGACCCCCGTTTAACGTCCCTTCCGAAGGACGTCGTAACAAAAGGTTTTTTACTCCCTTAAAAAAATCCTAGGGCCACCTGCCGGGCTACGAACCCGCGATCTTGGGCTTAGTTTGTTACGTTAACCACTAGACCACCGGTCGCACCAAATATGTATGTATGAGACATGATTCATTATTTATGATCCAGAATGCTTTCTTTACTTGGTACGATGAAGCCAATATAGATAGTTAAAATATAGGAAGGAATGAAGTATGTTTGTATATTTTAAATTTATTTATTTATTTATTTAAGGTCACCTGTAGTCTAGTGGTTAGCGTAACAAACTACTAAGCCCAAGATCGCGGGTTCGTAACCCGGCAGGTGGCCCTAGGATTTTTTTAAGGGAGTAAAAAATCCTTAGTTACGCCGTCCTTCGGAAGGGACGTTAAACGGGGGTCCCGACCCTGTACGATGTGAAGCACTCGTTAAAATTCCCTATCCTAATTAAACCTGGATAGGCAAAATTTAGAGCTCCCACTTTAGCATCGTCCGATTAGCCATAACAGCATAAAGTGACGTTAAATGAACAAACAAACAATTTATTTCGATTATTAAGTGCACTTTAATATAATTTTAGATATAATTAATAATTATTGGGTACCTGTGAAGAACTAAAGTCCTGGATATAAGGACTAGCTTGGAAGAAGGTAGCTCGAAGACGGTGGACGCTCTAACAACTTTGCAGAGCCCTAAATTAGAACTCTGTCCTCTGCAGGCCTTTGCTTTATGCCCCGCTTCCTCTCTCCTGCAAACCTCTCCCCCCCCGACCCTATATCTTCCTATAATATACCTAGATTGTCCTCTGTCCTATAATCCTTTCCTTATCTTTTGGTATATAGCCTTAGCTGGATTATATAAAGAAAAAGTACAAAAGACGGTAATTATAGTTATAATCTGTATGTAACCATAATCTTTCTTTTTTTTTTTTAATCATATGTGAGTTAGGAAATAAAATATTACTATCGTATCACTCTTGAGAACCAGGCTTATTTTTGTAATGAAAATTTGATTTTTTCATGAAAAATAACTACTTGAAATTTTAATGAAATTTTTTTATTTTTTTTTATAATTTTTTTTTTATTTTTAAAGAGAAAAGATAGGCCCTCGGCCCGGATTCGAACCCGGAACCTTTGTCTTTCCGTGACATTTCCCTACCATTTGAGCTACCAGGGTCGCCTGCCGGCAGAGGACAAATCTTTTCTCTTATCCGATCCCATGTCCTCGCGTTCTTGCAATTTTTGCGATGAATACACTAGAACGAAGTTCTTTGACCATTAATTTAATTTTAGGATCTTATTGACTTACGTCACATTACTATTTATACATTTTTATAATTATTGGTCAATTTTTTTTTTATAAATATTTTTATTTTTTAAAGGAATCCCGGCCCTAGGACCTATCTTTAAAAATAAAAATATTCAATGACAATTATTTGAGTTACATACCATTTCTGTTGGTGAAAATAAATCATATTACTGGATTCTTTTATAAAAATTCCTATAATTGTAATCCATCACACCTGAATAAAAACCTTTTAAGCCTTATCACTAGGTTTTAGTTATATTAGCCGGACTTTACTCCTTCAACACTTGAGCCGATACTTGCCTGAAAGCATGAGGTAGCCCAAGATGGAGCGCACCATCGCTTTTGCCCTAAAAAGCTTCGTTCCAAACGACCCGAGGGCTTTAGTGTTCTGGACGTTTTTGGAGTGTCGGGTTCAGCTCAAGGTGACTGACGGGTCAAAGAACTCTTGGAACTTTTGAGACTAATGTTTCTGTTCGCACTAAACTCCTCCTAACGGTTGGACCTATTTTGATGATTTTTTTTTTGTATGTGTTCAAGTGGCTTCGAGAATGGTTTAGATTCACAATTGGATTCGATTTTTTTTTTTTTTCAAATTAGTTAACTTATTTTTTTGTTTATAATCTCAATGTATCAAATGTATATCAGTTTTATTCAAAGTTTAGCGCTGTTATTATATGCTGTACAAATTCATAAAACGAGTGTATTTCGCCTGATTTTCCATTAAATTTCATTGATGTTTACTCGTGTATTGAACTAGAACCAACCTAACTGCTATTTTATGTTAGAGGTATACATATGTTTTAAGTAATTATGTTTAAATTAAACTTATTTATTTTACGGTCTGCTTTATTATGTTTACAAATTTACTAGTCAGTCAACTTAATAGCTTAATTAAACCGTTAATATAGTATTTATAAATATATAAATTGCATCCGGGTTAATTAAACACCTGCAGATTTATAATGAATATACTTAATTAATAAGATTTCTAATTAGGACTAAGATTTAATATATTCATTCTGACATAAGCAGTAATGATTCAGGTATAATAATGGATTTTCATAAAAATGTACATATATTAAATTAAAAATTACCTGAAGGATGGAATTAGTGGGGGGGGGGGGGGGTGCAGTCGTAAATAAGACCAAATATGTAAAACTTATTTATTATTAGTGCCGACGTTTCGAACTAGGTTGTAGGCCATCGGGGCTATGAGGTAAAAACAACTATAAAAAACATTGCAGTACCAAGAATATAATAATATATAGAGTAATAGAAAAGTAAAGAAAATTAGAGATAGATATATTATTAAGGATATATATGGATACAAAAATTACAGAATAAGTGTACAGAAAGGTGATAATGAAAAGAAATACAAAGAGAAAGAAAAATGAGAAGGTAAACAGTAAGATACAATATTAAAAGGTACAGATGTAAAATGGAAAACCTTGTTACATTACAGGCGATAATATAAAATGTAAAATGTATGATAATTTACTACTAGACTGTTATATAAGTAACTATGTATGAAATTTAATACAAAATATGATGTTAAAGTATAAATATAGAAGAAATTTGTAGAAAGTAATATCTGTGTCACCTATGCATAGTGGGCTAAGTCGAATTTTGTGATTTTCAAGCTATCTACTTAGAATCGTAATTTTTCTGAACTTATTTTAAGTTCAAGATTGGAGTATCAGCCCACTATTCACGAAGGAATATCCTTCATTGCAATGGACTGAACACTTAGCGTGTTAGACACAAGGTAAGAGAAAAAAAATTACGATTCTAAGTAGATATCTTGAAATTCACAAAATTCGACTTAGCCCACTATGCACAGATATATGGGAATCTCGTTCAATTATCGGTAGTGATGTAAAATGTTTGATGATGAACTATGAATGCACCCCCAACTAATTGCATCCTTCATTAGATCTTCTAGTCAACTATTTTCCTCTCTAACACTTACCTGGTATATCAGGAGTACATCTGGAGTTCTTGTTGAGGTATTTCTTCCCCCGGGTCTGGCAGTTTCCTGTCCTACGCCAGATTCCCCATCAGCTACCATCGCTAAAGTGTACCCCCGATCATCTTCTTCCTCGCCTCTTCAACAATTGCCTCTCTTTCAAAGGACCACCCCTTGACCAGGGGGTTTTGCTACTTGCTTAAAAACCTAGTTCTTTTAATCGTCATTTGCTAATTTTGTAAATTCAGATTAATATTTATAATAACGTCCGAAGCGATACATGGTATAACCATTTGGTTTGGCCACCCTTACCTTAGAGTTTGATATTGTTGTATATCTTTTTTTAAACAAACATTTATCAATGAATAAGATTATTGGTGAACATTAATGAATTCTAACGAAAAATCTAACTATTCCACTTTTATCACACCTTATCAGTTCTGATAAAGATTGGTATTGATAGCTGTCGGATTAGCGATCGCTTGTCGTGGGGGAGGAAAAGGGCCTATCAACGAGACCAGAGAAGCGAATTCCCATTCATACCTCCCTCTTTCCCCACCATTTTCCCTCCCTCCCCCTCTCTCACTCTCTCTCTTTCTCTCCCTCTCCCATTTAGCCCTGCTATAATCCAGGCCGGATTGAAAAGGGGAAAACAATTTTTCAAATATCCCAAAGCCCCGGTAGCGCAGGTGAACTTGTAAATGAATAAAAAGAAAAAGGGAAGGAAAAAAAAAAAAAAACGCTGGTGAAAAGTGGTTAGGTTGGTAGCCGTGTTTTCCCTTTAGAGCCTAGCGTCGTTTGTCACCAGCTCCGGGCCATTGCTCAACCTTATTCAAATTGATGGTTCTTTCTCTCTCGCTACTTCGGATGTATCTGCTTCTCTATTCGATAATGCCTATGTAATGTATATACAGGTTAATGTATCTTTTGTTCTATTGATCATGATAAGGTAGCCTGTATCTGGTCTATATCGTATAACAAACATAAATAAGCGAAAGGCGTAAAGAGTAACATAAAATTTACATAGAGGCACGAATGGAAACAATTCAAACTAAAAAGCTTGAGTATATACTGCCCCCTTTGGGATAGTTATTTTCAGGAAGGTCAATTACAAAGATACCTCCCAAATATTCTTGGTGATAATAACAAAAATATAGACACAATCATCAAATTTCTAAAAAAATATAATCTTTTCAACAAAATTTAAAAAATGGTCAAGAATATAAAGAATAAAGTAACAAAGAAATAATATAGATTGAAGGACGGACACTGAAAACCCTTGATGTTGAGTGTCCATAAGCAATTCTACCTAACCTAAGGTCTATTTATGGCTTTTATATTGTATGAAAATATGTAAGGTATATGTAGTTAATATATCTTTTTTTGTATTGATCTTGATAATGTAGGCTGTATCTGATGTACAAGTACGCACTCTGGAGTTGTACCAAATAAAGTAGACATTAGAAACTCTATGGATCGCTAAGGTTCTTTTGTTGAGTACGTGATAAAAAGTGTACTGTTACTAAGCCAACGGATGAGCAGAGAAATCACGCTCAACAGCTAAGTTTTTCTCCAATTAAGGGTACGTCGTTATAATATATATATATATATATATATATATACTAGTCACTATCGGATTTGAACCAAGATTTTTGACCCTGAGGGATGGATAGCAGGAAAAACCTGGATCTCGGCCAAATCACCTCAAAGAACAATCTTTGGCTTGGAGAACATGCATCGTGCACTGAACATTCAAAAGATTTTATTGCTGCAGGTATTTCTAAAAGATCAAAACTCTTGAGAAACAGAAAACCTATCTTAATTTTTGGTCAATGTTACACATAAGTACCGGGCGATATGTAAGCTCATAGTCTATCAAAATAATTCTGTAACGAAAACTTGTTTTAACTAAATACAATGGAAGATTAGTCTCATGTATAGGTTGCTCACTCATGCTCCGATAACCCAGAAAATTTAATTAGTTTATAAAAATGTCATATTTTTTTTCTTTTTTAATTGTGTTCTATTTTTAAAAAAAAATAAAAGAAAAAAGATTGACCGAGGTTTCGTATAGAGAAAATTTTTCTGTGATGTTAAAATTATTCAACCATCAGCGGCTCATTGTATTCACTAACGAGGATTGTTATTAAATGTAATCTTTTTTGAAAAGAAGTTCATTACTGCCTCGTCTAGAACAAAAAGGGAAAAAAAAGAGAGAAGAAAAGAGGGGAAAAAGAGAAAGAAGAGGGATATAATGAAAGGAGATAACAAAAAAGTTAGCTGGTGATGACAGTTTGGTGGTTGGGGGGGGGGAATATGCAGATTACGTATTAATTCGTTTAGCTAATGGCGGGGGGGGGGGGTTAGGATCCTAATTTCTGTCCTCGCTCTCTTATCTCCAGATCACTTACTCAGCATTATATGTATCTATATATATATATATATATAAAATAGTTTATAAATAGTCAGGCTATGTAGGAGTAATAATGTAACCTACAGCAACTAGTGAAGTGCAAGCGTTTTGTAACATATGTTTTATAAATAGTGTTTTGTTTTGTTTTTATTCAATTGCCTCATCATTGCATTTCAAGAGCTATAGAAGCATCATTAAATCAGTTTAAAAAAATTTCAGACGTTTGTATGTTTAAACTGAGATTACTTCTTATTTACTAGAATAAGATATAGAATTAGACTATATAGAGATAGAATATATATATATATATATATATATATATATATATAGCATCTTTAAATATAAAATTCTTCTGTTCGTGTGCATGCCGCTTTACTCCTCCTATATATTCGGATAGATTTTGATTAAAAAAAAACATTTGCGTGTGTTTAAGTGGCTTCAAGAATGGTTGAGATTCATAATTTGATCCAATTGATTTTTTTTTATAATTAAAAAATGATTGTATTCTCTGATCAGATCCATTAAAAAATAACATATTTGTACGAATACCCTCTTCTAAGCTCTTCTCCACATCCTCCAACCATCTTTTTAAGTGGCCTTACCGTTTTAATCTTCATGTTTCTATTTCGTAGAGGATAATTGTTTCATAATTTACCAGTTGCCTTAACGTACTGTTTGGGCAATTTAGAATTCTGCAAATGAAACGTCTCCAGAAGTCCATCCCCATGGTCAACAACTTATTTTCCGTTTTTCGGATCCGTAGAGGGCAACATTTTCGATCATTTTTTTTTTGTTTGGGGCTAACCTGTTTACTCCGGGGAAAAAATAAAATAAAAATCTAAAAATGGAATTAAACTGTAAAAAAAAAACGGAAATAAAAGCACGTAACATACGTACTAGTATATGAAGTGTAGAACATTTATATTATTATGAATCACCCAACGTTAGTATTTATTCATTGCTATAACTTAGAATTGTCATTATACAAAACTCATAATATTAATCCACCAGTCATATTAATATCAATTATATCAGTATAAACAGTAAAAGTCTAGGAGTTATTAAACAACATAGGCAAATACAAATTCATATATAAATGTTAGTCTACAAGACTGAAAAGACAAGAAACTGCTCATTTGTTGGACAAACGCTCTATGCTCCCAATTAATTACAAAAGACTCATTTACATGACAATTATCAGACCTATTTGGACATACGGAGTTGAGCTTTGGGGCACTACTAAACCATCCAATTCATCTCGTATCCAATCCTTACAATCCAAAATCCTTCGTAAAATCCTCAATGCTCCTTATTATGTCACAAACAAACTCATCCATCATGATCTTAATATCCCATATGTTGCTGATTTTGCCCAAACTAGATACCTATCCTTCCACGACAAGCTCCATACACACTTGAATCCGCTAGTCTCTCAACTTGCTTCCCATACTATTCCGGATACCCCTCCGAGGCGTCTGAAAAGAAGATGCCCTCGAGACCTTCTGCTATAGAAAATTATTGGAGTGCTATCAATGGATAGTTTCTCCACAAGTGTTTTTTCGTTTTCATGCCCTTTGTTCATATAGCAGATTTACTTGATGCAATATAATTACAGTTGTAAATATCAATAAATTATTGAAAAAAAAAAATGTTCGTCTAAAAATATTACAGCATTTTAGGCCAGATAGCACCTGAGTATTTAGCAAGATAGGATAATACTTGCAATCAGCTACTCTTAATCCCCAAATGAGTATTATAATATTGATATATTGTGGTAAATAAGATTGTGGATAATCTGTAGCTACCTTAGTATATAAATAAACAAAATCTATTTGCTTAAGCCCCTACAGACAACAAATTAGAAACTTCACAGGTTGTTAATGATTTCTGTGTAAACTCCTCCCCCCCCTCCACGTGCTTCCATTATAAGATTAAATCGGATCCGAGCACTTGTTCCTGTTAAATAAATCTTATCCAAGCGACCCGATTATACAGCAATTAACGCTAGGTTTGAATAAGTTGATTCTCCGGAAGAAAGATTAATGATAGGAAAGGGGGAAGAGAGAGAGAAAAGGAAAGAGTGAGAGGAAAAGCAAGAAGAAAGTGCTGAGGTTATTAATCAACTTAATAGAATAAATGAAATCCATCATTAAGTGGGGGGGATGGGGAGGGGGTTAAAGTTTAACCTAATGAATATCGGCTGAAAACATTAATATTATGGGTATCTTACACAAATTAAATAAAAAAACGGTACTAGTATGTTTAAGGGCCTGCTGACATCAGCGATCAGGTGTCACTTTTCTTAACCATCTCCTACTGTTATAGTAACCTTTCTATTGTTTTGTTATTGTCTATGTGAAGTTGAAGATGAATCTGTTTTTGATTATTTTCTTCAAATATGACTCGGAATTTGAAGAAGATTTTTCGCACGGTGAACGATGAAAAATCAGCTGTTAGGTTTCTTCAGGAGCGGAATGTTATTCCGCAGAAAATGCGTTGTGGAAATGGACATGATATGAAACTGCAAGTGGGGAATAAAATTAGATGGAGATGCCAGAAAAAAGGATGCAACAAGACCCTGGGTATTCGATTAAATACGCGGTTGAGGAATAGTACATTACTTTTGGAGACTATTGTCCATTTTATATAACGAAGTTAGAGGGAAGAGACCCTTTTGATGCAATTTTTGAAGATATTGTTCTTTTTAATGAGCATTGTTTGGAATAAATCATTCATTGTTTATCATAACATCATATTTTAAGTATTTCTATTTTAAAGATTAAATAACAATTTGTAACTAAAATATGATAATTTTTAAAATAAAAACATTTAAAAATTAAAAAAATTATCATATTTTAGTTACAAATTGTTATTTTATGAATATTGCTTGTAATAAATGTTTTATTATTTCTAGTTTAATTTTGTCTACATGTTTCTCATTTATTTCATTTCCTATAAATCTGTTGTATCATAATGAAAGGCAATGCCTATTTCATATTGATACATAACCTGACAAGGTCCAAATAGTTGAGGTAAGTGACACCTGAGCGCGCTGATGTCAGCAGGCCCTTAAACATACTAGTACCAAAAAAACAAATGTTTAAAAAAATCAAATTTTTATGAAGCAATCATATTTTCATAACTTATAATAACAAGACCACTAAAAACTCGAACCAGAGAGCGACCTGAGGTCTAGCGGGTAGCGTAGCAGCCTACTAAGATTTTTTTAATGGTAATCCTTAAAAGCTTTAGTTGTGCCGTCCTTCGGAAGGGACGTTAAACGAGGTTCCCGAGATTGTACGATGTCATATACTTGTTAAAATTGCGTAGCCTAATTAAACCTGGATAGACAAAATTGAGAGTTCCCCTTGTCGCATAGGGTTGGGTGATAGTCGATAGTTACTATCGATATATCGATAGGTCATGACTATCGACTATCGATGGATTTTTTTACCCTCAAGTTTTGAAACTCTCTGAATTATGCTGATCTATCTCTGTCCAGTGTCGAGTTCTTTTGAAATTGAACTCGGAATTCCTAGATCTCAAGGTTTCTCTTCAATATAACTTTGATGCCGCATCGGACGTGTCATTATTTAACTCTCCTAAATTACTAATTACATTATGTTGGGTAGTACATAGCCTCATACTCGTACGCGGTATTGAGCATATTCTCTTCTAGGGTTTTATAACATTAACTTCCTCTATAATTAGGCATCTTTTTCTACAATTCTTACTAGAACTTTTCATTAACAAGAAATGCTACGTATTTTATTCCTAATTAACAAATAAGCTTTCATCTTTCAGTTGCCATAATTGAAATTCAAATGTCTGCACATTTTCATTTATACGACGTTATAGCTTTTGAATTAGGATATGCGATTCTCATTCTCAATCTTGGCACGTTTTTTTCCGGAAGTTATGTAAATTTTTTAGGCCAAATGGATATAGGTGCTATGTTATGCAGTTGCTATCCGACCGAAGGCTATATGTATGCTCGATACGTATATAATACATATATGTATTTAAATCTTGTTCAGAATGGACTGACGTTGGATGGAGGAGTATAGAACGCGGACGGTGAATGTAGGGCATGAGGCGGTGAATAGGGGCCACGTTTAAATTATTCACCCGCCGCAAGATCAATCTTAACAAGGATCTTGTCAACTTTGTCGCGCCACAGAGCTGAGAGAGAGTGTGTGTGTGTGTGTGAGAGAGGGAGAGTGTGAAGGGGGGGAGGGTCGGCGGGAGAGGGAGAGTGCTAATGAAAGTTATCTTTTTTGGATAAATGGACTATTTTAAAATTCTTTATTTTTATTTTATTTTGATTATTTAAATATTTTTATTTTGAAGAGAAAAGATTTGTCCTTGTCGGGATTCGAACCCGGGTCCTCCGCATCTCTAGCGCGGTGCTCTACCAACTAAGCTACCAGGGTTCGTAACCAGGGCAGAAAAATCCATTCTCTTCACCAATCCCACATCCCCAGCACTCCTAATTTTGCGATGTAGATATGGGGAAGAATGTTCATTGAACAATACTTTAATTTTGATCTGGTTGACGTACGTCAATTCTCTTCAAAATAAAAATATTTAAATATTCGCAATAAAAAAAAATTATAAAGGTAAAATTGACGTACATCAACCGGGATCTGGATTTAAAATAATGTTCAATGAACATTCTTTCCCACATCTACATCGCAAAAATTGTGAGTGCTGGGGATGTGGGATCGGTGAAGGGAAAGGATTTGTCTGGCCTGATTACGAGCCCTGGTAGCTTAGTTGCTAGAGTACCGCGCTAGAGATTATGGGAATTTTTTAAATGTATTTTTAATATGTCTTACAATATTAATGGAACCGTAACCAATATACAGAAGTTCGGTTAATTGGAACATACTACCGATAAAAAGAAAAATCCCAAAGAATCATCATGCTTATATAAAACAATATTTTTATTTTATTGTATCTAACGCAATTTAAATACATGGTACAAACATAAACTCAATACATATATGTATTTGTTTACAAGAAAATTATATATTTTCAAAAATTATGTATGTACGTTATATATATTTTACTTGAATAAGTGGTCAAGTCTAATTTTCTCCAAAACGAGTTTCTTGTACTTAAGTAAACGGTATCTAGTTATTTTCGTAGGGAATAAGGGACTAAGTAAGGCATTGGCTTGAAGAGAGAAGTTATTGCTTATATTACAACTCCATTTCCAGCCAAAAACTACGAGAATTATACGATTCCGGTTATCTGAAAGCAGTTAACTCTCTCTGGACAAAATCAGACTTAACTACTTATTGTAGTGGGGCTGTTGATATATAATAAGTATTTAAAATTGCCGAAATGAAAATTATATAGTTGCCAATCCTATAAACCCCCAATTTATCCAGATAGCGATCAAAAGTGTTCTCGTAATCTAGTTAATAGTAAGATATCATTTTGCAATAAAGCTGGTATATTATTAATTATTCATAAAAAATAATTTATAATTATATTCCCTGTAATTGATATGTTATTACAGTGAAGATTACGATAGCGCTGGAAATTACAAACTGATTTGTATTTCCTGTCGTAGAAGAACTTAATGGCGAAGAACACGCAACATTGATTAGGAAAAAAAAATGAAGGACGATAATTTTTAACTGCGTCAGATCTTCGTCATCTTTTGTACAAAAAAACAAAACAAACATTTACATACACACACACACACACACACACACACACATATATATTATATACTTATAGTAATCATTGTTTACTTAGTCTAATAATAGTGGTTATTTTTTATGGTTTGTATTGAAATTAAATATGAATTAGATTAATATATTCTGAAATTAAATCGGGTATTATTGTATTATGTGAATTAAAATTCGGTTCTCACATAGGAAATCTTAACTTTTTATAAATCAGAAGTAAATTAAAAAAGAAATCAAATATATTTTTTTCTCAATATTTTCCACGCGTTTAACAATTATTGTAATTATAATTTAAGTTTGGTAGCTCCAAAAAGTCCAAAATTTTAAATTTTGGCAGAATTTCGTGAGGAACACCGGCCGAAGAAGTGATCCTACGATGAAAGTCAAGTGAAATGGAGTTGTATTAAATTTAATTAGCTGTAATTTAAGCACAAAACGAGGCCTGTAGTTGCTATACTTCTCTTGTTAATTAAAAAAAAAGGAAAATCGGCAAAAGTGGGTGTGAAAATATTACCAATTTTCAGGCCGGTGTTTCTCAAGAAAGTCGGCCAAAACTTAAAATTTGGACTTTTTGGAAAAAAAAAAAAGACCAATTTTCATATCCGTTTTTTCGGTTGAAAAATTAGATTTACACTACTCACACATACCATTACAGCATATCAAATATGCAACTTCTTCGATTTTTTGCGATCCTCAAACTCCTGGCCGTTGGTATGTGTTCAGACTATTTGCAAAAAATTACCAAGGGGCGTAACTCATAACCTATTAGAGCTACAGGCCTCGGTCTGTGTTTAAACTAAAGCTAATTAAATTTACTACAGCTTCATTCCCCATGACTTTCATCGTAGGATCACTCCTTCGGCCGGTGTTCCTCACGAAATTCAGCCAAAAGTTAAATTTGTTTTTGTTTTTTTTGGAAAAAGTGACCAATTTTCAAAGGGGTGTAACTCAGAATCTATTAGAGCTACAGACCTGCGGTTGGGCTCAAATTATAGGAAATTTAATATACTTTAAAAATAGTTTAAATAACTAATGCTTTTTATTAAATACGAAGCGATTAGTTGATATAGGGCGAAAATTGAAATAACTCCGAAAATTCGAGGTTTTTCGGCCACCTAAAGTTTTCCTATCCGTTTTTTCGGTAGCAAACTTGGATTTCCACTAGTCAGACATGCCCTTACAACATATCAAAAATTCAGCTTTCTTTAATTTATTGCGACCTTCAAGTACCTGGCCGCTGGCCAAGTTTATCTTCAAACGATTTGCGAAAAATTCGCATATGCAACCATTTTTCTTACAAACCAGACAACTTTTAGTTAATAATAATCATGTTAATGCTTAATGAACCTTAAGGCCGATGCCTTCCGTGTAACAGTAGTGAATTTCGAACCCTTTAGAGGATCACCGTTTATGCAATCCTCCAACCTACGCCTTGCACGCTGAGAACTTCTTCGACTTGTCAAACAACTTACTGAACCATCTCACCTTAGCGAAGAATCTATAACTTGCAATTCCGCAATTTTTTTACCTATAACTTTAGACGTAATGATTTTGACTTTGCCAGAAATTAACTAGTGTTTTTTACTTTTTAATAAAAGTTACAAATTTAGTAATAAATGACCCATTAATATACTAATTCACCTTTCTACTGTTTCTCACACCTACTTTTGGCATCCATCATATGTTAATAGTATAGAGTTCATTATTATTTAGCCTCATATTTTTCATCTACTGTATTTCTTTACCCATTTTCTATATGTTTATGTTATATTCACATCTTATTTTGCATTAATGCCACTTCTTTCTAACTGTATACAGTTACATTTTAACTTCCCTTACTTATATTTTCTTTTTCTTTTCATTCTTCATAGTTCATAGTTATAAATACCACTATTTTCAATGTTTAATTTTTGAAATTTATCAATCTTTTCTTTCTATATATGCTTGTATTATTACACTTTACCTATGTAACCCCTCATGTCTGGTATCTTATCCATATCTATAATTAAGCTAGTTTTTTCTAAATCCTTCATACTCAACCCCCCTTTTTCTATATTTTAATCTTCTCATTTTGTATCTTTCCGTTTACCTCCTCATTTTTCTTTCCCTTTATATTATTGTTTACATTTTATCCTTTCTTGACATGTATTTTTTCTATTTTATATTCTTATTCTTGTATTATTTTATCTGTCACTATTAGAATTTCTGTCCATCATCTACAATTTTATTTTTATCTATCACTATTTTAAGTTTATTATATTCTGTAACCACTCTTATATTCATTCTTATTTATCATATATCTGTTCACTATTTCATCATATCTAGTCACTACTTTAATTTCCACTCCTGTACCACTTTATATATTCTTATTACTGCAACGTTTTTTATATATTTCTGTTTGTTTCTCTCTCTTAGCCCTGAAGATGGCCTACATTGTAGGCCGAAACGTCGGCACATAATAATAATAAGTTAAGCTTATTTATGTGTTTTGATTGCGCCCCCAACTATTTCTTCCTTAAATATTAGTACATACTTAAATAGTAGTAAATACTAAATATTAGTAATTAATTTATGTTTTATTGTGACACGCTTAAAGACGCGTGATGTATTAATCGCCATTTAATTGCATCAAAGACAATTAATTGACTGACACGGCCGACTCATAATAACAACAAGAGAAGCTTTAAATGATGCGACTTGGCTCGAACACGGAGCGCTTTGTCTTGCCTTAGTGACTCCTTTGTCTTCCGCCATCTTCTTTGATGCATTTAACTACAGCCATTCTTTTCTCTCGCCAATGACAAATATATGTTTTTTTTATATATGATGTGTGTCTGATGAATATTGTTTTTATGTTTGTCGTGTTCTATGTCTTGCAGGATTTGAACTTGTATTTATCGAGATTTGCCCTTAAATAATGGTACATATTTCTTCTTATTAATTTAGCTATATATTATAATTTTATATCATCTATATATAGCTATAGATGGTTTCGTGACCATCTTTCCAGTTAGTTAGTCTTGAGTTCACCGCTAACTGGTGAGAAACGCTTGAAGTACCTTATCAGTAATCAGTCTTTTGTTTTATGATTGTTCTTTGTTTTATGTTTACTAAAAATAAAATATTACTCGAACTCAGTTAAATGGCATTATGAAGGCGAATTCTAGTGGTAATAGCTTTAGATTAATTTTCATTCTTTTTATAGAAAAGACTAATTTACTTGACAGTTATCAGACCTATTTGGACATACGGAGTTGAGCTTTGGGGCTCTACTAAACCATCCAATTCATCTCGTATCAAATCCTTACAATCCAAAATCCTTCGTAAATTCCTCAATGCTCCTCATTATGTTACAAACAATCTCATCCATCATGATCTTAATATCCCATATGTTGCTGATTTGGCCCAAACTAGATACCTATCCTTCCATGACAAGCTCCATGCACACTTGAATCCGCTAGTCTCTCAACTTGCTTCCCATACTATTCCTGATAACCCTCCGAGGCCTCTGAAAAGAAGATGCCCTCGAGACCTTCTACTATAGAACTTTATTGGAGTGCTACCGATGGGTAGTTTCTCCTCAAGTTTTTTGTTCATATTAGCAGATTTACTTGTTGTAATATTATTATAGTTGTAAATATCAATAAATTAATCCAAAAAATTCTTTATATTCTGTTTTTCTTTTGAAAATATTTATAATATTAATATAAAACTACTTAGCAGCATTGTGTGTAACAGTATTTATTTAGTTAAAGTCACTTTATGCTAATCGGACGATGCTACATCGGTAGTTCCAAATTTTGCTTATTCAGGTATAGTTAGGATAGGGATCATTAACGATTACCTGACACAGCAAGGTTCGGAATAGCCTTTTATGTCCCTCTTGCAGGACGGCATAAACGAGGATTTTCCACTACCTTTGAAAAAAGTATAGAACTTAAGCCCCTATAGTCACTAAACTATAGGTGGGTTATTAAAGACGAATTAAAGCAAAAAATCAATATATGGTATCCAAAATAGAAAAACAATCCATCGAGATTATAATCGTACAGAAGAAAGGAGGGAGCGGCAAAGAATAAGAATGGAAATATTTTGGGGGGGGGGGAAGAAATAACATAAATTATGCAACACCGATTTATATTAGTTGAAGTAAATTCGTGAAATATCCGTGACAATAATTAACAAGTAAACTTTGCCAAACAAGTTGTACTTAATACGAATTCCTTAGAGAAGGGTGTGGAATTTCCGCGAAATTAGATGGGACTTAGTGTGTGTCGTGAAGTAGGTTGTAGTGTAATATATCACGTGTCAAACCGCGGGACATGGAGTCTTCCTTGAGGTCGAGTGGAATGGAACGGGATAATCCATATTCGCCACTGATATAATATAATTAGTGGCGAATATTCCAAGAGTGGATGGAAAAAGAGCAGGCCAGGAAGTGGAATGGAATGCGGAGGTGGCATAGTTCCACGGCCTATTGTAATCCGTCCCGAGAGATATATCGCTCTGTCCCACCTCGTCCCGTGTTGTCCCTCCTGTCGAGAGTATGCTCTACTCTTTCCTGTCCCAGGTTGGCAGTGATAGAGAACTTCGTGGGAAATTCGAACCAAAATGGAAACCGATTTTCAAGATTTGTATCCGGATAGCGAGGACTATATTCGGTTAGGTTTTATTTTTTTTTTTTTTAGATCAATAAAATAATTATTAATTTTTATTGCTTTTGCGCTCTAAAAACAGTCTTTCAGTTATTAATCAACTTACTATGTTTAAATGGTATGTGTTGAATTGTATTTTTCAAATGATTTGATTTACTGACTTGTTTTTAAAAATACCTAAGATTAAGATACCGAAATACTAAAGGAATATTGAAATAAGTTTTTCTCAATTTATATATTTTTTATGTTTGTCCCCCCCCCCATGTTAACCCCAAGAAGGGACCGTTTATTAATATTAGGACATGCTCCATACTTAAGTAAGCATATTACATGTCAATACATGTGATTTTAATAATTACAGATCAGTTTAGTATTATAATTACTGAATATAACAATACAAGAAATTCAAAATTTATAGTTTGACTAAATTGATAATTTACACGTGAGAATAAAATTAAAATTAAATTTGTAATCCTAAATTGTATAATGAAGAAAAATAAAAAATAAATTTAAGAAATCTGTAGCTCAGAGGTAAACTATCGTAACTGACATTTTTCAAACTTTACAGGAGAGCAGTTTTAATGTTAAATTTTCCTTTTTATTGTTGTTCACAGTTTTCAATGATAATTTGAGGTCATCATTGATCTTGATCCTGATGACTCTAATTATCATTGAAAACTGTGAACAACAATAAAAAGGAAAATTTAACATTAAAACTGCTCTTCTGTAAAGTTCGAAAAATGTCAGTTACGATAGTTTACCTCTGAGGTACAGAAATATGCAAATAAACAAAAATGAAAGGTTTTATAATATAAATCATGTAACTAAAAACATCAATTCATAAGTTATACATTACGATTAGCGACTGTACTTAATAAAAATTTATACACATAACAGTTACAATTAAAAATGAAAAACTTTGTATCTGGTGAATTGCCCTTCTTATGTCCTAGAGCTGATCAAAATTTATGTCTTTTATAAATGTTAATAAGTCAGTTTTAAATTTAGAAAAAATTAAATGTTCTGTCTGAGGCCCTCGTTTGAGTATTAGGTATATATGTATATATACCCGGCTAATTGATAGCGTCGCGAAGATCAATAACTGAAAGACTGTTTTTAGAGCGCAAAAGCAATAAAAATTAATAATTATTTTATTACCCAGAGTACCCGCCAGCCGTTAAATCTAACGGCCACGCTCTCCAAAATCGCCCTGAAGATGACCTACACTGTAGGTCGAAACGTCAGCACATAATATAAGTTCATCACTTATTCTGTGTTCTTACTGACTGCACCCCCCCAACTATCTCCTTTACACATAATAATTATTTTATTGAATCTAAAAAATGTATTTCTTTATTGTATCAAAATAACCTTAATGTACATCGATTCTTGTCCTCTTCAACGTTATATAAATCCGTTTTGGGTCACTTTAGGATTCATAAGTTTAATATCGTGCCGGCCGTCAGCGGAACGTGATCCGTATTAACATTTCGGGGGGAGGAGGGGGGGAGGGGATTGTGGCGCTATCGGTTCATCAGCTTTGCATTGATGAATAACTGATGGCCAAATCCCGGGCTAACTAACCACAACCTAACTGATAACTGAGGCTGAGTGTGCCCGTGAGTATAAGGCGTTCCGTTGTCTCTACTCCCCCCCCCCTCTCCCCCCCTTCCCTGAATTATTCCGGCTCTTGTTAGGTTTAGCGGATTATTAACGTCCTCACTAGCGCTATCTCATAGCACATTCATGGAATTATAATTATATTTACCGCCCGCGTATCCGCGCGATACCTGCCCAAGGGTGAGCTCTAACTGCCTTGAAGGTCTCTCAGGTGATGATGCTGTGTACTCGTGTGATGTTAACATCGTGAAATATATAAAGGCTTCCTCTATTCATCTATCTATCTTCGTGAATAATTACTAGTTAATTTTCATGTAAGGTTGGGTTGCGAGGAATATTTTATTTAAAAAAAAATCATCATGGGGTTGAGACTACTATTTCTGGGACTACGGTTGTTCAGAGAGGTGATTTGTCCTAGATCTCGCTCAACCGTCTGATTTTTTACTCCATTTTATAGAGGCCGGGTGAGCACCAGAAGGGTCCCAGATCTCAAAGGATCTATCTCCGGCTGCTGAAATATTTAAAAAAATCTTTCAGCAGCCAGATTTGAACCCAGGGCCTTGGCCACAGGTGCTCAGCGCTCTACCACTGCCCCTCTTGTAAATAGTCTTATGTGCATATATGTATATATATATATATATATATATATATATATATATATATATATATACATATATATATGTGTATATATATATACAATAATGATTTTTCTTAATTTATATATCATTCCTTTTATCATCATCATCATATAATTTCAAAATATCCTATGTACTTTTCTGTAAATTTTCTATATAGGGTGCTATATTAGTAAAGAATGTTAGCTTAAATTCTTATGCTTATAAATATGGAGCTGCAAGGTCACCTGTGGTCTAGTGGTTAGCGTAACAAACTACTAAACCCAAGATCGCGGGTTCGTAGCCCGGCAGGTGGCCCTAGGATTTTTTAAGGGAGTAAAAAATCCTTAGTTACACGCCGTCCTTCGGAAGGGACGTTAAACGGGGGTGTCGAGCCTGTACGATGTCAGGTACTCCCACTGTAGCATCGTCCGATTAGCCATAGCAGCATAAAGTGACGTTAAATGAACAAACAAAATTATGGAGCTGCCAAGAGCTCCGTACCCTGTCCATTAAGGTCTTAATTCACCAGTGTCCTTCCCAAAGTACACTCGTGCATTAAGGACATAGACAGAACGATCCAGATCCAAGGATTATGGCTGTTCTTGGCCAAGGACGAAGCGCAAGAAGACCTATATTTTTTCCCTGAATATAATTATTAATAATTTCACGCTACAGATCGCTAGTTCATCAAAGGTCGACTATCATTATTGAATCGACTGTTATGATGATATTAAACATCTTTTGATAGTATTGTGATGTAAAATTTAGAAAATTATTATGTATAAATATGTATAAAATAGAAGCACTAAAATAGAGCCAAAAACTCAAAAAGAAACACTATTATTTATTATAATGCAATTGGGAAAAACCACAATGCAAAGCCTTATGTTTAAAAAAATAAACCTACTTACCAGTCGACGTTTCGCCTATTCAGGCATTATCAAGACACCAAAATCAAAAAGGGGTTATGTGAATCGCATCTCGAAGAAAAAGGTGCAAAACATCCCAACGATCAACAGCCCAAACAGGTTCCAAACATGAGGTCTCATGTATAGGTGTATTTTTTGAAACATAAGGCTTTGCATTGTGGTTTTTCCCAATTGCATTATTATAAAATAGAAGATTAATCACATTTTTCGTGGTTCTGTTTATATCCTACTATAACCGCCCGATTTGTTTTATATATACACCCATTTTAAGTGTACGTGAGAGTCTACTGGATTTAGAATTGTACTGAATCCCTTAATACGTAATAACTTTATGGAAAACTTGTTTTGTTTTTTCGGTTATTTTTTTCGTTTATTTAACAGCAATTGCAGGAATATCGCATTTATTATAGTTAATTGTGCTGTTAAATATATAAAATTTTAGTGCAAGCATTTTCCTTTAACGACTCGACCAATTAACATCTATACAACAATACAACTGCTGACTTTACAAACCACGTGGTACGTAAGCGTCGCCTAAACAATATCTCGTTAGATGTAGTTACAATCAGACTGCGGCATTCTCTCGCTACAATTTGTAATTAATTAATTGAATGAAGGTTTTACTCCAGACCCCTTCTCAAAAAAAAAAAAAAAAAAATCAGCGAAATAACATTAAACGGTAGCCAAATAATCCAAAGATGTACTTTGATATAGTTTTGCTTATTTGTTACGTAAGCATTATTCAAAATTGACGTATGTTTTTGCACACATCTGCTTAAAAATACGTTTAATATTTATTTCAGTTTTTCACGGAGGTTGACTATTTTATTTTTTTTTACGTACGTATTTGTTTTTGCAGTAACGGGGAGTCTATTGCATTATATTATGTTAATTTAATTTGTATACAATAAGATTTAATTTATTTATATATTACCGAGACTTATTTATTTCTAAATATTTTTTAATTCAAATATTATTTTTCAATAATGATATCAACATTTTCTACTTTTTATTTTTTTTTTTTTATTATTACTGGTTAGAAATGCCATGATACAATTACTAATTTTATATGTACGAATAGAAGGGATAACCCATTATTAAAAACTTTTGTAGATAATTGATAGATAGCAGAATATTTAATTGTTTTAATTATGAAAATTTCAAATTTTAATACAATATCTTATCTTACTAATATTATAAATGTGAATTTTTGTATGTTTGTCTCTCTTTCACGCAAAAACTACTGGACGGATTTGGATGAAACTTTACAGTAATATAGGTTATACATCAGAATAACACATAGGCTATAGCAAGCGCGGATTTATGGGAGGGTGCAAGGGGGCCCATGCCCCCCCGACAGTATTTTAGGTAATGTGGAGAATCCATTATTGTACATAAATAAAGGCAAATTACATGATAATAGTTGTTAAAATAACAGAATGAACATGAGTGAAACTATTTGTTTTGATATCCTACTAAAATTACTATAATATTATAAATGTGAAAGTTTGTATGTTTGTCTCTCTTTCACGCAAAAACTACTGAACGGATTTGGATGAAACTTTACGGTAATATAGATTATACATCAGAATAACACATAGGCTACAATTTATAATGATTTTGTGTAATTTGGTCATAATAAAACGATTAATATCATTGAAAAGTACTAGGTTATAACACATAATCAATATTACCTCTAACATATGGCCAGTAAATAATGGCGGTTATTTAATTTAATTGTTAAATATTTTAAAAATGTTGAGCATCGCTCTAGGGCCACCCCTGAGAACCTTCCTCACGTCTTTCTTACTCGCAAAATGTACATATTTTCGCTACTAATATTATAAATGCAAAAGTTTGTGAAGATGGATGAATGTTCTGTAGTTTTTGCGTGAAGGACTAACAAATCCTTCAGGTAAAAACTACAGAACGGATTCGGATGAAACTTTACAGTAATATTGGCTATACCGCTAAATTACAACACATCGATAAATTACCTACATATGTACATTATTCTAATCCTTTCAGTTTTAATTTCTCGCTGCTGCCGTATGACAAGTGAAACCGTTATACTAAGTAATCCTTTTCAATAAATTCAATAACATTACATACTGATCCTTTACTGACACAAACTTCTGTCCGTCCCGTTTGTTAGTCAGTGTCAATGTATGTTTCACGGCTGTGCTGATCCGTCTGTGATGAAATTGGATATGGATAATTTTAAGCCTGGGAAAGGACATAGGCTACTTCTTATCAACACACCACAGAGGCGAAGTTTATATAAAGCTGTAACCTGATTGACTAACACACCCAGCGGTCAACGCACATCAGAAACCACTGAACTTAGCATCTTGAAATTTGCAGATAGGTTCTTTGTATAGCTTAAATGAGCACAAAGAAAGAATTTGGACAATTCCACCCCCAAGGGTTTCCCCCTTAATTTAATAGGGGTTCAAAGATTGTATGCAATCCTTCAGTTTTGAAGTTAGACAACTGAAATTTCGGATGTACGAGTAACTTATAGTTACAAAAAAATTATTTATTTATATAAAGGATCTGTCACGAAACTTTATGTGGCAGACCAAATTCCACGCGAGCGAAGCCGTGGGCAAAAGCTAGTATTGTTTATAAATTTTAATAAAAGTTTAGATATTGTAATAAAAGCGGTTCAAAAAAGTGGTGTAAGCATAAAAAAATTTTTTATAACAATTATAAAATACACCCTTTTTGAACAGTTTTGATGCAATATAAAATCTTGTATTTATAATTATTAAAATAATTCCATATGCTGAGATTAAATTTAAGTTTTATTTTAGTTGTAATACCACAATAGCTTAGATTTTTCGGTTTGTTGATAGTGAATGCTTTAATTTCAAAATATTTTATTGCTGATACCCTCTTTGAACCGTTTTAAGACAATATATTTATAATTTTTTAAATAATGCGATATTCTGAGATTAAATTTACGATTTATTTTAATTGTAAGACCACATTAGCTTGGATTTTACGGTTTTTGTCTGGAATATGTAATTTCAAAATATTTTAGTGCTTGTACGTCTTTGAACCAATCAGATTCCTTCTGACTTAAGGTTGATTAGCTAAGGCAATGATGCTTTGTGGCTAAGGTTCTAAGGCAAAGCATTAAGTACCTTGAGTCGGGGAATGACGTTAGCTAGGACCGTACCCCTCGCTGCCTTAGGCTCTGGATTGGAGTCCACTTGTTAATGAATCATTGGTTTTGTCTTTGAAGAGGTACTGCTGCAATATAACGGCCGATGGAAACTAGTGATAAAGTGGTGGATCATCCATCCTCCCACTTACGTTTTGGACTATAAACGGGGAAGTATTCGCTTCAAATCTAACCTTCATTCATTACTCTACCTCCCTTTTTATATTCGATTTTATTCCACGTTCTATTGCCTATTACTTTTGCCTGAGAATTCTTCTTTTTTTTCAATCAAATATTCAATGCAATGAGTTTTCCTTCTTGTCCTTGCAGAATGCATTAGGTAAATGACCAGGACTGAATATTTTACATCTGTATGAGATATCAGTGTGAGCGAGGTTACTCAGTCTGTTGCGCTCTCAGTTATTGAGTTGAGGATATTTTGTCTGCCACAACCGGGAAGAAAAAATTCCGGTTGTGGCAGATAAAATATTTATGGTCTCTAAAATTACCACGGCTTTTGGTTTCGTCAGTGTTGTCAAGTCCTTTCCAGACGTTTTTTTTTTCGACAAACTGCTACCTCAGGGCTTAATCTCAGTTTGAAAATGTTCTTCTATATTTCGGTATTTATAGCTTTCCGGACCCGGGAGCGGAGCCTATTCTTTCGGTGATCTGATTGGCTGGGTTCCGAATAGGTGGCCATCGATTGATTTGGCTTTTCTTTCTGTTTTTTTTTTTTCTTGACAACTGGCATGTTTGGGCGCCATATTGTACTTAATTTATATTATCCTTCTCAGTTGAAATTTTCGGGATGGTTTACTGTTTCGGTTGCTTCTAATATCTTTCTTTCTATATCTTGTTATTATACTTTTAACCACTCTTATTTTGTCAAACTCATCAGCATGCTTAGTATAATAATAATAATAATAATAATAATAAATGGTAATGGTTAGTATAACAGGCCAAGATCACGGGTTCTCGCTCCGCAAGGCTTGCCTTAGGGTTTCATAGGGAGTAAACATATTCCTAGTTATGCACTCCTTTGTAGGTGACGTAAAATGGCGGTTCATAGCCTGTAGGTTGTCATGTGCTCGTTAAAAGTAGACATTCCAATTATATAATGGTAGACAAAAGTGGCATTAAACTAAACAAATCAACAAATTTATTAGGCACTATTACGGCTGTGTATTTCGGTGTAGTCCATACTGATATTGTCTACACTTATAGCAAGACTTTGCAGTTCCTTGATATCGATAACAATCAATACCTATTAAAAAAAATAAAATCATTCCAACAGGAGAAGACGTTGGGGCTGAGTGTGACCTCGCCCGAATCACATCCCTACACAAATGTTGGGTCAGAAACTGTACTTCTCTACCACAGAAGATCCTTATAAGTTAAGGTTATACCCTCCTTCGGAAGGGGCGTAAAATGGCTGTTCCCTGCCTTTTAGTTGTCAGCTCCTCGTTAAGGATTCCTATCCTATATCCATGCCTCCCCAGGTTTAATTAGGATAGGTATTTTTAACGAGTACCTGACATTGTGTTGGCTCGGGGATCCCATTTAACGTCCCTTCCGAAGGACGGCATAAACAAGGATTTTTTACTCTCTTCAAAAAAGCCTAGCGTCACCTGCCGGGCTACGAACTCGTGATCTTGGGTTTAGTAGTTTGTTACGCTAACCAATAGACGACAGGTTGCCCCGAAACCTCCTTGTTACAAAACCATTTTTTAAAAAAACAATTCACTGTAAGTCATTGGCTGGTATCTGCCCGAGAAAGTAACTTATTCTTGAATAAATAAAGCACAAGTATAGAGTATCTACCACAAATTTAAGCTATGATCCTTCTTGGGTTGTAGTCGTAGAGGTGTATGTATACATATGTATATTATACATACATGCTCCTCTTGATATCCTGTTAGATCTCTTGTGGGGTTACCAGGACGCAAATCACAGAGGACTTGGGACTTTGTAGTTGGAAGTTGGAAGGGCGACTGATGATTTATTAAGGCCGGGAGCCGCCATGAGCCATCGACTGCTCAACTAATCACCGAGGTCCTGATGAATTGGTCCTTTGGGCCCCCCCCCCCCACGCTAGTCCTTCCACCTCCTTCGTCCTCCAATATCCTTCGCTCCTTCGTCCTCCAAGGTTGTGTAACGGTAGGTGCATATTATCCTTTCATCTCCAGCATCCTTTATCATTATAATATAATATTCATCATAGTTATACACTACGATGAAATGATGACGTCGATATGCGGAATTCTTACTCTCCAGGAGATGATGATAACTGTTTAGATAACACTTATATGATGCTATCATTTTTATGATTATATATATATATATATATATATATATATATATATATATATATATATATATATATATTCTTTAAAAATACTCGATCCTTATATTATCGTATCTTATTATTTCCATTGTATCATGACGAAATAGGCGATTTACTGAATTCCAACTCTTCACAGACTGAAGACAATTTTTTTTCTGACTTATTCTTTCCTTAACCTGACTTCGATTTTCTTTACTTCTCATAAAATTTTGCTTTTTTTTACTATTATTTTACAAAGATTATTATAGTTTTTTTTATGTTATTATTAATTAAAAAGTAGGATCTTTACGGAGTTCCGGGTTCAAATCCCGCTATGGTAGACAAAGTAGTTTATCTCTCTATATATATATATATATATATATATATATATATATATATATATATATATATATAAAGCAGATATGGACGGAGGACCCTGTCCCATGGGATCTATCTCATCCTTTTCCATAGGCTCATCGATTCGTTACAAACTGGCTAGCCTTACTATTGTTATTAGGCGTTACATCCCAAGTTTAGCTTGGCCCCCTCCAACATATACCGCCAGCTTTCCTGATCAAGTAATGCTTCCTTCCAATTTCGTAAATCCTTGCCTATGTAGCTAGGGAATCTTCCCACCTACGTCTTGGACGACCGACTTTCCTAGTTCTGTACACTCGTTCACTTAACGCCCTCCGTGGAATTTTTTAGTGTTCATCTTTATCACGTGATCATAACCTGAATACTTAATAAATGACGAGCACAATATCTACATCTTTGTGAAGGTTCTTTCTCTTGTTATTTGTCCTTCCTCGCCAGGCTTGATTAAAGCGTATGGTCTGAATTTTCTTCGTCAAATTTTCCTCTCAAACCTCACGAGTATTTGATTGTTTTAGTCCTTATCATTGTTTCTGCGCTTTAGGAAACGGACTAAGCCCATAAAAATAAAGCCTGTACCACTACAACCCATGAAAAGTCTGGGTTTCAGTACATGGTAGAGACTGTTTCATGGAAAAAGGTTCTGCAAGGAGGTGACTTGTCCTAGGTCACGCTCAGCCGCCAGGGTAGGTCCCCCCTTTTTTTGGGTTTCCTATTTTTATAATATTTTACAGAGGCTGGATGGGCCCCAGGAGGGTCCTAGATCCTGACCAACCTGAACAGAACTCTACCTACGGATTTTTTTTAATGAGAAAAAGAAAATAACGGAAAATACAAGTCTGTTTATATTTTCTTTAATGCTATTTTGAAAATTGACCCAGTGTAAACAAAATTTCTAAATCCAGGAGTACCTGTTTTGACACTTCCTTTAAGCTTCTGTTATTGGCTTGATGTCCTCACATACTCGGTCTATCGTTGTTTACCCTCTTAGTCTTGGAATCCTGTAGCAATATCTCTCCATGTTCTACCCTTAAGGTTTAAATCTTCGCCATGATCGAATACAGATCGAAGTTGAACAGATCTGTATTATAATTATATTGTTACGGGCTACTGGGTATTAAAATGGATTAAGCTAATTAAAGATACTAATATTTATTAACAAAGTAACAAAAAGAATACAATTAAGTCATTAACAATTAAATTACTAACAATAAAATTATTAACTGATATAAATTTACAATAACAATATTTTAGATATTTATAATCTAGGCCTAACTCCTATTTAATTATTACAATAATATAAGATATTATTATTACTAAATAGCTTTACTATTTACATAAGCTTGTACAAATCACATAAAATTACAACTGCTACTTAACTAATTAATTACTACTAATTAACACTTACAGTTCACTAATTAAAGTCCACCGACCGTAAGAATCTCTGAATATAACAAACTGACACACAAGTAAGTGTAATACAAACTGTCACTGACTTATTACGCTGGTTTATCACTGATTCAGATGTTCACAGTACCGTGTGGTTTAAAACTCTGTCTCCAATCGCGCCAAGATGCTATTTAAATAGCAAGGCCGTCACGGGGCTTTATTCTCTTCTAGGAATCGCCAATTCCCCGCGGCCGTCTTTCTCTCTGTGACCGCAACAATATCATAATGTAGTCTGTATAAAACCTTTACTATTATAACCCATGAATGGGTCTGGGGTTCAGTACATGGTAGAGGCCGTACTGTTTCAAGGTTCGTCCTGTAACCGCCAGATCCCCCCTATTTTGGGTACCCACTTTATACAGACTGGATGAGCCTCAGGAGAAGTCTTGCCTGCAGCGGGATTTGAACCAGGATTTTCGGCATGGCAACTCAGTGCTCTACCACTGAGCCACTCCGCTCTCAATGTAGTCCATATATTATGATATAATTAGCCATATATCTGGTTTAAATATTTTTTTCTATTATGTGTTTGCACTGCTATATAGTCGCGATCTATTGAATACTATGTACTGACTTTAGTTGATAAATGTGGAGTTATTAAATTGAATATTATTTAAAATGAATTAATTACACTTCTGATATTCTGAGAATCAAAATTTAAGTTGAAAAGTCCCTTTATAATATCCGCTTATAAATATAAAGATTATATCAGAATGAACTTTGATAAAACATAGCCAAATCCGTTTTCCTATAATTGCCTCGGGAGGGGAGAAAGTGATGGGGGGGCGCTGGGTTCGAAATCAGAAATCTAAAGCCTTTGACAGAATTTAATTATTTTTATCTTCACGACCAGTTGGCTACAAAATTTCCTTTATCGCTCCTCTCCCAATTACAGTTTTCAATGTTTCATTTTAAGAAAATTCCTATTTCAAATAGTCATATTTATGTGGCAATGCTTATATTAATATTATTATAACATTTAATGCCAATTTTGATTTAATGATTTTTTTTACAACTTTGTTACAACATTCTCAAAAGTACTCACCAAAAATTCCCTTCCTCCACATCCTGCAAACATCTCTTCTTGGGTCTGCCTCTTTTCCTCCTTTCTGAAGAGCCATAGTCGAAGATTGTTTTTCCCTATCGTTTCCTTACTGTGACATTCTTTTTAATTGGCCACATTATTTTAATCTCTCTTATTTCTATTCTGTAGTGGATAGTTGTTTCCCAACGATATCGATGCGCGTGTTGGAGACGTGTAGAATTCTGGAACAACGCCTCCGGAAGTTGATCTCCACGATCAACTTCTTTTCTTTCTATTTCGTTTGTGACCATATTTCGGATCCGTTGAGGGTAAAATTTCCAATCGATGAGTGAAACATTATTTTTTTTCTTAATATTTTTATTTTGAACAGAAAAGATTTGCTCTGGACATGATTTGAACCCGGGTCGTCTGCCTATCCGTGGCAGTGATCTAGGCCACTAAGCTAAGCCGGGTTCGAATCCCGGCCAGAGCAAATCTTTTCTCTTCAAAATAAAAATATTTAAAAATTATAAAAATTAATAAAAAATTAAAAAAAAATTTTTTGTTTAGAGGATACCCTGTTTACTCGACAGAAGAGAGTTAAAACACCCCTACTATTTTTTTAGTTATATCTTTGAGGGAGTGTACATCTTTTTATATAATTTAAATTTAAGATAATTAAATATATTGTTTTTTTTTGTTCTATTTCATAATTTTCGAGGAATGAGGTTCTTGTAACATGTGATATAAAACAAAAAGAAAGGTAATATGTACTACCTTACAATACACAAAGATCTCAACGTACCCCTCGTGGCTGACACAATCAAGAACAACTACAAAAAATTTCATGACTCACTTGCTGGACATCCAAACTTACTGGTACAAACATTACTGACAGACACATAATTGCCACAGAATCCGACAAGGAGACTGAAACGTCTCTGGAGCAGGGATCCACTGCAGTGAGATGAACCACGCCAGGAGTGCCTTCAATGGGAGGTTTCTCCATACACGCTTTCAAGAGAATCCCTTAGGGGAGGTTTTCCGAAGAACACCAAAAGTACAATATGTGCCAAATGGCATTTGTATGATTTCTTAAATAAATATTATTATTATTATTATTAAAAAAAAATATGTACTACCTTAAATTGTCCCGGCCGATATTTTGGATCTATTCATTAAATTTTTTTTCTTGTTTAAACCGTGTCGCAAAACTCTTTGCCGACGTTTCGCTAGATATGCTGCTAGCTTCCTCAGGGCTAAATCTGAGAATGAAAACGTACTACTATCCTTCGGATTTTTTTAGAACCCAGGGCTGGGATATTTCTTATTTCATGAACCACTCTATTAGACAGCACTCAGTCAAAGCCCAGCCAATCAGATCACTGAAGAATACGTGGCACCCTAAGGCCCAAACAGATATAAATACCCCAAGCATAGAAGAACATTTTCTGTTCATGATTATGTCCTGAGGAATCATATCTTACGTGACGGTGGCAAAGAATTTGACGACTCGGTTGAAACCAGAAAAAGTATTTTATAAATAGATTTAAAAAAATTAAGTTCATCACATGCGACCTAGACGAAAATGTTAAAACTAAATCCTATTTGCATGAGTGTATTAAACATTGTTTATTGTATAATTTATATGGGAAGCGAGGCAGCTCAGCTCAATTGGTTGTAATGTTGTAAGCCCAGCTATAGGAGATTAACTATTTTATTGAAATTTGTTATTGATGTCGAAATGGTGGAATGATTATGTGTTGTTGAGAAATGTTGGAAATGATGGGTAGGGGGGCGTGCACTCGATTTTTTTTATTTATAAATTATTGAAATTTAAAACTTCGTTATTGAACATCAAGTAAGTAGAATGAATGATACATAATAACATGAGATAATGGAAAGTAGATAAATTACCCGCTGGGCTGTGCTCAAATAACGAATTCAGTTTAGAAGGTCACGATGCCATCTTCTTTTTAGAATAGTCAGGAATCGAAGAGGGAGTTGGGTTTGAAACTAGTGAGTTTGAGTGGGGATAAGTAGGTCATTATGGATGACTTTATTCGTAAAGTAGTATAAAGGATTTTGATTTATCCTTAAACGTTACCCAGAATAAGTGAGGCACATTAAAATAAAATCATCATCAAGTTATTATCACAAGTACAACTTACTTATCGTTTCGGACTATTTTTTTAGTCATCGCCTTGAGAGAGAGTTAGAGAGTTTAAGAGAAACTCAAAACTCTTCAAACTGAAAGGTTGCCACAAATAAAATAAATTATATTTATTAAGTTGTTTTGATGCTTCAGAAATTGGGTGGTAGAGTTACTAATTGTGTAAATTACAGTATTAAGATGATTGTCCATCGCTTTAGTGTTTCTAAACAACTCGAAAATCTGTGATTTATGACCATGAAAGAATATGTCTCTATCACTCTTCATGTCTGTATCAACCTGGCGACAGAGCTTGTCTGCCAGAAGGCACTTGTGTCACTCCTTTTTTATTCTAAGCTCACTAATATTTTTTTACGATTTTCCTAAATGGCGTAGGGAGTTGGCGGCCTCATCGCTCAGTCATCTCACTGCAATCAGCCACTGGTTCTCCAGGTTAAGGAAAACCCAGTACCGGTTGGGGGGGGGGAGGGTATAGCCCGGTCACCCTTTCTCCTGAGAGGACATAAATATTCAGGAGACCAGTTGTCCGGAGGATACGGCATAAGAGGAAACAAAAGAAGAAGATTTTCCAAAACTAAGTTTTCGTGTTGAGTCACTTAAGGAATATTAGTGCGATATGTTATTTAAAATTATGATTAGCGATTAAAATATTTTGGTGATTTAATTTTTTTTTTTATTTATTACTACCGAAAGAAAATAAAAAATATTTATGACATTAAAAAAAAAAGGTAATGAGAATATCCAGCTATCAGGCTTTAAAGCAACGTGTGATAGCGTTGCCATGGAGACAGAGCGCAGGTACGGGTAGCGGTACTTGATAGAGGACCTATCGATCCGGATGATCGCCCCTTTTCTTGAAAGATGTTCCCCCACCCACGACCCTCTCCTTGATCGGGCCTACCGGAGCGTTAACGGGAGGAAATATTGCTGACGGCCTAGGGCTGCAGACTGCAATGCACCTCTGCCCTGCGGCGCCTCTGCCTTCCATCTACCCTTTTATACTAAACTTTACAAACTGGTTATCTTCTCTAACTAGTTTCTTCTCTTCTAAGCGCTTCTTAACTGGTTATATCTTTTTTTTTATATATATAGTTTGTCTCTAGTAAGCGGTTTATATCGATTTTTGTCTCAACCCTCTCCAGTGTATGTATTTGTAGATAAAAAAAAACAGAGACAACAAAAAAAACATGTATCACTACAGCCCTTGAAGGGTCTGGGGTTCAATACATAGTAGAGACTGTAATGTTTCTTGGATAACGGCTATCCTACTTATATCAAACTCTACTGCCAGATTTTTCCCTCTTATCCACTTTTTAGAGGCTGGGTGTGACCCAGGAGGGTCCCAGATCACACAGGATCTATCTCCGCTAACAGATTATAGAAAGTAAATTATTTAAAGTGGTGCAGATGTGTATCTTAAAAGGGAAGATCTCCTCGGGACCATTTTTTCACTCGTAAAAAAAGGCTTTTAACAACTTTCCAGTTTAATAAATAGTTTAATAATATATTATTTCTGTGTAGGTACGTTACTAACTGTAGATCAAACAAAATGAGCACCAATCCAGCCGAATACATCCTTATTTTGAATGATTTTTTAATTGAAGATGATATTGCAGTTAAAATATCTAAAATTACGTTTTTTAGGGAGTTAATGGAAAAGCTGAAAAGAAACGTAATGTCTGATAAATCCTTCTTTTTTTATTTAATTATTTACAGCGTACATAAGTACTAGCACACCAATCTTATTTCTTTCTGTTTTTTTTTACCTTCCTTTATTTACAAATTGTATATGTACTACATATGCATATATACGCACTTACATATACTAGTGCTGAAATTTAGCCTTTCTTTACCTGATGTGGTATAGAAAAATTTAATTCGAACTCTGAAAGTATATATAAAAATTGAGATAACAACAAATTAATGGAAAAGTATACTGTCACAATTTTAATATTTCAACACAAAAATATTAAAATGAATGATTGTAATAAAATTGTATGTTAAATGTTTTTGGCTTCTGATCCAGATCACTTTCCTCGTAACCGTTGGATTAGGCACTGCACGGTCTCTACCATGCATTCAAATCAGTCCCCTTTATGAGCATTTGTGGTGCATTTTTTTTTTAAATTAATCGTTTCAGTATTTAATAAAAAATAAAAAATAATCTATAGGTACGTATGTAGGCAACGTATTTAAGCCCGCAATATGGTTCAGTATTGTTGGTAAGGTATACCTTCTCCCGTGTCCTTTTTAATTGAAGGAGTATGACGAAAACAATCATAATTTCACCAGCAAAAAATATTTTGTTATTATTTATAAATAAAGTATGAAATACTGTGCATGATCTCCGCCAAAGCACTTCTTATGACTTAGATACTGTTGAGTGCCTACTACATTCTGATCTATACACTTCATTGGATGTATAGGCTAGCGGCCAGGTGTTTGAAGGTCCCAATAAATTAAAGAGAGCTGTATTTTTGATATGTTGTAAGGGCAAGTCTGACTTGTGGAAATCCAAGTTTGCTACCGAAAAAACGGATGGGAAAACTTTTGGTGGCCGAAAAACCTGGAAATTTTCGGAATTATTTCCGTTTTTTGCCTATAACTCTTAATTGGTGCCCTTTTTGATATAAAACATAGGTGGCTATAGCTATTGATAAAACATAGATCAACTCAGAATCTATTAGAGAGATCCTACAAAGCTGCGGTTGGATTAAAATTGTTGCAAATTTAATGTACTTAACACATCTCGTGCCAAGCCCCAAAATCGCGATTTACTCATTCGGGCCAAAATGTTTTTCCATGATTTTTCATCAATTTTCCGTGTGTGCACCGGTGTAAGTAATTTTAAGTAATTTTTAATTAAAGTTGCCTGTGGATATGTGAACACGCGGCCCAAACGAGTACTCAGGTCGTGCGCACCGGTGCCGCACATGGCGCTAAATGAGTTAAAATAGTTACCAATGTTTTTTATTTTTTTTTTTTTATGCACCGATTATGAGAGACAGGCCAAAAACTGAAATAACTCCGAAAATTTTCGAAGTTTTTTGGCCACTAAAAGTTTTCCCATCCGTTTTTTTTTCGGTTGCAAACTTGAATTTATACTACTCAGACATGCCCTTACAACATATCTAAAATGCAACTCTCTTCGATTTTTTTGCGACCCTCAACACCTGGCCGCTGGCCTATATTTGAAATATTTTTTTAAAAAATGAGCACGGGGCGTAACTAAGAATCTATTAGACCTACAGGCCTCAGCCTGTGCTTAAATTAAAGCTATTTAAATTTACTACAGCTTTTTACCCCTTCACTTTCATCCTAGGATCACTCCTTCGGCCGGTGTTCCTCACGAAAGTGGAGGGAAACTTAAAATTTGGATATTTTGGAAAAAATTGCCAATTTTCAAAGGGGCGTAACTCGGAAAACTGATCGGTAAAAACTTAAATAACTCAGAAAATGTCGAGGTTTTTCGGCCACCAAAAGTTTTCCCATTCGTACAGTAATTTATTTTTTCGAAATATATATATTTATATAAATATTTGTTTAATTACTTTATTATGGTTTTTATCATGACTTTGTATTGTCCTTTTGTAGTTTATAATATAATATAAGGGCATGGAAAAGCATGCCACATCTTAGCCGGTAACGTTTTTTCTATTGCTTACTTGATTTTATAATATTACTTATTATATTTTGTAAAAAATAAAATAAATGTTATATGTTCAAAAAAGAGTTAGTTTGGTATTTTGTTCTAGTCTTTAGTCTTTTTTCATTTGTCAGATTATAATGTTTTTTTCGTTTTTATGAAATTTTATGAGCTGTAGTGGTAATAGTGTAATTATTTAAAAATTTAATGCAAAATTACTCCGAACTTATCCACACCTGGCTATTCACATCTTAAGTTGTGAGGTGTGTTTTTTATCAACAATAAACATCATTGGTTTTATTTCAATATATTTTTGTATCCTCTTGTCGATTATACGAATGTTCAATTATCCGTACTTTGTTAGCATACAATGTACAAGGAGTAATAGAAATTATACTATAACATTTTATAATATAAGTTGAATCGACTGCTTGTTTAATATAATGGGGTGTATAAACAGGAAATGACCGTTTTTTAACTAAATGTTTGTATTATTATGATTCGACACAGCACACTCCCTGGCAAGTTCGAAAATGCTTGTGGACGGATTTGATTCAACAGCTTCCTTCAGAACCTCATCAATATCCATTAATGGTCGCTCGGGGCCATTCTGCCTTTCCAACGTCGTCTCTCCACTGCTAAATTTTTCAAACCAATGCCGCGCAGTGCGCTACATATATTGTAATGAATTGGGAGCTTAGAGCATTTATCTAGTAAGTATTGCAGTAGACAGTAACGATGAACAGTTTCTTGTCTTTTCAGTCAAGTATGAGTATTGCAAGTTAAGCGTTTGTCAAGATGTAATCCTGAGTATCGGATTTTCCTACAGGAGTCGGTGGGATATTACTTAAAGGATACTGGAGGACAGGAAGTCATTGGTTTCCTACGAAGGGAAAAGGTCATTTGACTGGATTTGTGAGAATTTATTTTAATCCACCGGTTTTGACACCATTCTTCAAAGTCAGAATCTGGTTAAATTTGAACATAAATTGGTCATGATTTTGCTAAATGTGATAACAATATAGAATGAGCTTCGTATCGGAACGCGGAACATATCCTGCGTGTAAAGTCAAAAACTTAGAGCGATAAATTACTTTTTTTTCCTTTTTTTTTCTCTTTTTCTTTATTTTTTCCCTTTTTAATGGGAGCAAAAGCTGGCACAATTCCAATGTTTTCCCTCTCAATTATAGAAGGTGGCTATTGTGTTGGGTCCGGTCAATACAATAAAGTGACGTGGTTTAGTACGGGATTCTCTCTGTCTCTCTCCCTCCCTCTCCCTTATCCCCCCTCTCTCACTCTCTCTCTCTCTCTCTCACCCTCTCTCTCTCCCTCTCTCCCTCTCAAAGCGATTCAGCCGGAATCCGAACGGAGGGAGGCTTGAGGCAGTATAAAGGGTAATCCAATGGAACAAGGAAGACCTGGCGGGAGGAAAGAATGCTGTATAGGTAAGGGGGAAGAATGCGGGAAAAGGGGGAAGAATGCGGGGAATGGAGGGAATTCCCTGTCATCCCTTGCCTCACTACCGTCCTCTGTCCTGAAATAAAAATGTATATTGCTTTTTTATTTATTTTTTTTTAGTATTATTTTTATCGTATTTTCTAAATTTTATTATCGAAATCCCTTTTAAATCTAAGACAAAGAGGGAGATTCCATAATCCTTTGGTTGATGGCTACAAAATTATTTTTACATGTATACTCATCAATAAAAATGTTAAAGAAAGAACTCTGGGAGGTGTACAATAAGTTTACATCCTATTTTTTTTAAAGCATATTACAGTCCTTTACTTACATATTGACATCCATGAATAAATTACCAAGTATTTTGTCTGTGTTTCTTTGGGTATTTGGGTGTTATAAGCTAAATGGGGCACTCTGAATGTCTACATACAAATGTTACTTAATTCTATTTTTGTATGTTAATTTCTGTTCACCTTTTATCAAGCCAATTATTTAATAACATAATTCAAAATTTCTTTGAATTATCTACGCACAGCGATAGTGCTGCTACATATATTAGAGGTTGTGTGTTCTTCTCAACAAAAAGTATTGGTATTATTTTTAAAAAAATTTGTTTCCTCTTGTTAGTTATTAAGCTCTATGAAGCTCTTGGTTTTAGTATCCTAATTTGGTATTAATAAATATTCTAGAAATCGCCCAGATTAAATAAGATATTTAGCAAAACAAATTATTCACTCTCTAATAACATGCATTCTATTCTATTTCGATGCATTTTATTTAAATAATTTTTCTTTTGTTTCAGGTAATTATTTTGCTACTAAACACAGACCCATGAGCCACTCTGAAAATATCCAGTAAGACAAAATTATTATTTATAATTTATTTGGAGAGTTTTCGCTTTATGAATTCGAAAGTAAATTTGTAATAATTATCAGAAATATAACTAAATTACAATTTTTCGTTTGTTAAGGTTTATAAGGTATTTTATGGATCTTCTAAAAGTGTTACGTTAATTATTTATATTCAATAATAGTGAGTTTGGCATAACAGTTTTATTATGTTTATGGCAACGAGTTAATGTTACTCTTCATTTCCACTCTCAGACAATAATTTCTCATTTATTCTTCAACTCTCAATATACCGCTACCTTAAGGCCACTACGCACGGTTTGGTATATTCATTTCTAACTGAACGCAACATTCGCATCCACACGCCCACTTCGGTGTGCCAGTTCAATGTGCTACCCTTGGAAGCTCCAAGGTGTACAGCTGGTTCTAGTACCACAATTTCGGTTGGTAAACGTCATCCGCACCCATACCGCTCACCAACCTTCCTACATTTTTTAATTCCTTCCGAAAAAAGGCATTTCTGAAACTGTTGATTTTCCTCGTTACTACCGATTTGTTTGCGAGGGGATCGATCCGGTTAATCTTTTTAACACGAATTTTATATGATTCCTCTCGTTTTTGTTTGTTATCATAGTCCCTTGATGTTACTTTCCACAAACATTCCTCCCCTCTGACCAGTTCTGTAAATTCTAAAACAAAATCTTTGCCCCAACTAACCATATTACCACTCAGTAATAACAAACACACAAAACGAAGGAATACAGTCGAGGTCTGGATAAGCGATTTAAAGGGTGGTGCCTATCCAAACGACAGCTGTACGCATGCTCAGGTAACTAATGTGACCGACTGAACTGACGTGACGGTGCACACGCTCACTTCGGACTGTCGTCAGTTCAGTGTGTCACACCGACTCAATCCATCAGTTCACACAGCAACATCCAACTGTTCCAACAGCTACACACCGAACTGACCGTGGCTTTTAGTATTACAGGTTGTGTGTTACAAAATTGAAAAATCAGATATTTTGATACCAAATGGTTCTGTGGGTCGAAAACTATGCATAGATCTTCAAAAGGTCGAAAAATCCCGACCGGGTAGCACCCAAAGACCAAAAATAAAACGATACTCAGAATCATTAATATCGTTTTTTTCATTTTCATATATATGTATCATACAACTTTGTAATAGTAACGTGGCGAGCGACATGTTCAATATCTACAGTTTCCTCCAATTCAAATCCTCAGCCCAGCACCATGAAACAAAACATTCGAGCGTCCCTTTCTCATGTAGGAAGTTCACCAAATACCCGGAACATTTTCATCATCACATATTTGTTTTTATTTACTATTTTGGCACTTTTATAAATAGTTTACAATTTGTATTGTGTATCCTTCTTGACAGATGTAGTTTACTTTTCTATTCTATTCTATTCGATACCATTAAATCTATATTAGTGCCATTCTTTAGGGGCCTTGTTGGTTTTAGTACTTTATAAATACTTTATGATGCTACTGTAAAGAGGAGTGGGTGTGTTGTAAAAAAATAAATATTTTTTGATAGCCGGAGTTATGATCTAGGGTTTTTAAGTTTTCAGTTAAAGACCATCATTCTTTAAGCATTTTTTAAATAAAAATATAAAAGATTTTATGAGACAGAACCCGGGTGTGTTTAAAAATATTAAAACAATATGACATTATTTTCTCTTTCCTTTGATTGATTTGATGAAATGACTATTTTTTTTTCATTCCTTTATTCTAGTTTCCTTATTTTTATAAAATATTTATTATTATTTGTGTATGTTTAATTTGTATATATATATATATATATATATATATATATATATATATATATATATATATATATTTATATATTTTTATTATTATCACACGTTTTATCTTTAACATTTCAAGTTGTTTTGTAACATTATTTATGGTATAGTTATTGCATTTTGGTGTTGGTGAAATTTTGTCTCTGTTCGGTGTCTTTTGTTGTGTTAGGGATGTTCTTATTTTGTTTTTGTACATTTTTATATTGTAATTTCAATATGTAATTTGTTATTCTCCTTGTTTTAGTGGTACAGTTGACCTCCCCCCCCCCAACAGGTTGAGTATTTGGTATGATCATAACTTGGGGGGGTTGGTACGTAGGTATTTGTTTCTAGACCAGCACTATCTTTCGGTATTACGGGTTAGTATGCCCTACCACTTGTCATTTTCAATAGACAGAAAATATTTATAAGCTTTTATAATTTTAATGATTTATTAGGAATGAAATTTTTAATTAATAAATACATAAAACTAATAAACTTTAAATAAAAGTTACAGCTATCGTTGGCTAGTTTCAAAATACGCTCATTTCCTAACTTATAGACAGCTTAGTGCTGAAGGTTCGTGTTCGAATCTCGTTGTAGCAGATATATTATTTGATCTGTTAACCAATCAAGGATGAACCCTGTTGAATCTATATCTATCTAAATCCCTCTCGGTGTTATTTGTCGAATACATAATAATCATAATCAATAAATCAATAATAATTATATTTGCAATAAATGTGTGGAAGAAAATGGTTTGCGTGGAGGTCAGAAAAAAATTCTTTAACAAGATTGAACAATTTATTTGAAAGCCAACGTCTCGACCCACATTGCAGGTTATCTTCAGGGCTAGATATACAAGATACAAACAAATTAAATTGATTCTCAAGAATGTAATGAAAAATGAAATATAGGCATTATGAGATTGGAGAAATAACAATACCAAAGTGGTTTAATTTTTATTGTAGGATAAAATAAAATTATTATATGAACTAAAATAATTACATGAGTAATTAAAATAATTATGAGGAACCATTTAGATAAACATTGAAAAAGAGGGAATAATTACTTATAGAGTATTAATAACTAAGTAATAAAGAAAGTAATTAATTTATATTACTTTATTATTAACCTTCTGTTACTCTACATTATTATATTATCATTTTCTTGGTACTAAAAATTTTATAGTTATTTTGTTTTGCCTGTTTTCTCTCACAGCCCTGAAGATGACCTAAAATGTAGGTCGAAACGTCGGCACACATTAAATAAGTATGCACTTATTATGGTGTTTTAATTGACCGCACCCCCAACTATCTCTATCCTTACATTATTTTATTATTAACCATTGTTTTAGTTCATATAATTCAGATAACACAATTATTTTACCCTACAATTTAAACCATATCCACTTATGTGTTGTTTTGCTAAATTTTCCCTTTAATATCATGATGTTTATATTTCATTTGTAACAATTAATTTTATCTTTTATATTGTATCTTGTATAGCCCTGAAAAGACCTGCAGTGTATGTCGAAATGCTAGCTTTTAAATAAATAGTTCAACCCTTTTTTAAATATGTTTTTCTTCCCCATATAAAAGTTAAAATAAATTGAATATACAGTCCCTGGCCATATTAATGTGACCACCAAGAAAGATTATTTTATTTTTGTTTTTTCCGAATTTTTTTATATACTTTGGCGTGCCTTAATAAATTGCTGTTTTAAATAATGGCCACACTGTTATAAGTTTTTTAAAGTATTTTTTTTAGTAATGGCAGCATTGGTTTTAGTACAGCCATTTTGTTTTACGAGTGACGGCGTGCATAATTTGTGTTTGAAATTTTTGTGGATTTATTGTTTCTTTTTCATTAAATACAAGTCGGATTCGGTAAGTTTATTATTGATTTATTATTTGTATCATATATTTTAATTATTTTGATAGTTTTTTTTTATCAATATGTAAAATAGGATGACACCACAAAATATTAAAAAAAAAAAAAAAAATTTATTTTCGAAACAATTTTTTTCAATTTCATATTGTTTTCAGATAACTAGCTTACCCATGAAACTAATATTTAAACTCGATTTACATCCATTAAGCATACTAAAAGATAATGCAAACATGTAACAAGAACAAATCTATCCAGTGGTCACATTAATATGGCCAGGGACTGTTTACAGTCGCATAATTCATACCTACCAATCCCGAATCCTGACCTTATATTGAATTTTCTTCATTATTAAAAAAAATAATTAATATAGGATATTGTGAAATCACAGAGTTTAAAAGGTTGAGAATTAAATGTTTAATAGAGAGCGCCAAGCTCCTAAAGCCTGGTTTTTAATCGAACAAGTGTTATTGTGATTCCCGTTATCTATCGTGTGTGTTTTCGGTGAACCGTGGCTAAAGGAATTATCTTCACGCAAGAGGGAAAAAATGGCTATAGAATACTCACTCGACTGGCCCTTTTCCCCTTCTCCATTTCCCGTTTTCCCTCCCAGAGAGAGACGATAAACATATCAGGGCGGTGAGATAATGCTCCTGGCATATGAACACACCTGCAATGGGGAGAGAATGGGGAAAATTCGTTTGTTCGAAAATAATAGCAGCCTGTATTTTATACAGGAAAGTAATAGGAAATTTATGAAGTGACTGCGTAGAAATATATTTGGATTTCCAAGCGTTTCTTTAAATATATTTTTAAAATATTTATCCATGAATTATTGTGTATTTTATTTCTGGTATCATCTGGTGCATGTGATATGAAAATAAAAAGTCACGTGTTTGCATTTTTCCTCGTTGACTTTGATCCGGCATTGGTTTCACCAAATTTCAATGAGTGCAAGGTTCCTTTGGAAGTTCGAGGAAGCCATTTCAGGATCTGGATGAGATGATAGGATGGCTGTGTCGTCTGCGAACGTTGCAAGGAAGGTTTCAGGAGTAGTTGGGATATCAGCGGTGTACAATATGTATAGGATAGGACCCAGGACGCTGCCATGGGGGACTCCAGCTTGAATTGGATTAAAGATTGGAGTATTCGTTACCACAGCGCACTTGCAAGTAGCGATCAGAGAGGTAGGATCGAAGGACTAGGAATTAGGATTGAGGTAACTGAGTTTTGAGCTTGAACAGCAAACCGGCATGCCGTACCCTGTCGAAAGCTTGTGCTACGTCCAGAAATGCGTCTGTACAGTACTGTTTGCTTTCAAGAGCAGAGGAGATGTGATCGACAACTCGGAGACCCTGCTGGACCGTCGAGTGCCTGGGACGGAATCCAAACTGATGTAAAGGAATATTGGATTCGATTGTGGGTAGGATTCGTTTCAGGAGGATCTTTTCGAAAATTTTGGAAAGAATAGGAAGCAGGCTGATGGGTCGGTATGATGAAGTGTCATTTGGTGGTTTACCAGGTTTAGGGAATAGAATGATGATGGAGTGTTTCCACAACAAAGGGAAGTGAGTTGTGCGAAAGATACAGTTGTATAGATAGGTAAGGAAAATAATCGCTTTTTGAGGAAGATGTTGAAGGATCTGGGTGGTTAGAAGGTCATGTCCAGGAGATTTGCGGACTTTTAATTTTTGTAAGAGGAATTTGACCTCAGAGGGGTTTACAGTAAGTACAAGAGTTTCAGGTGGTAAAAAGACCATACCAATGCTCAACTCGGTATAATGGAATAGAAACATTATTTCCAATACAAAAACATATACAATAGTATATTACTAAGCGTATGGATATGGATATAACATGTGGATCAGAAACTTGGACGTTGAAAAGCAACCACAGGAAAAAACTTCAAATCACAGAAATGGACTACTGGAGACGAGCGGCGGGATTATCCAGAATGGACAAAGTAAGAAATTCGAACATCAGAGAAAAGAACCATTCTGGAAGATATTGAGAAAAACGCCTTAAATGGTACGGACATTTGAAAACAATGGCTGAAGGAAGACTACCCAAAGTAGTCTACCAATGGAAAATTAGGAGAACAAGAAGACGAGGAAGACCAAGAAAGACCTGGGATAACGAAGTGGAGGAACCCATGATGGTCTATGGAAAGAATGGACCTTAGATAGGACGTTATGCAAGGAAGCCATCCAATCGCTAGGTTAAGAAAAACCACTATTAGTGTAAACTCCTGTTAAAAAAAATAAAAAAAAATCTGAAAAAACAAATTCAAAACAAAACAAACTAAAAGTGGAACAGAAAAAGAAGATTAACAAGAAAGAGTAGTTGCATTTGGTCCTTGCATTTAGAGACTTGATGCTTTTTGGTTCGGATTTTTCCACTACTGTCTTAAACATGCATTTTATGTCTCTTTTGAGCTTTTGTTCTTTAATATCAATTTTTTCTATACTTTACACAAATAAAAAAATGAGGGAGAAATTAGGGGGTAGAGTTATTCATTGGAATTAGTAATTTAAAAAAAGAAGAAAGAAAACGAAACATATGTAGGTAATGTCAGGTTTAGAAATGCGATAAAAAATCAAACAAAAATAAACCTATCACTACTGTGCATACATAGTCCGATTCATAAATTATTAGAAATTTGTTGTCATCTTGAATTTTATCTTAAATATTTCGAAAAAAAAGTTCGAAGAAATTTTTAATTTATCATGCGTTCTAAAGATTATCGTGAAATATAAAACATACGGACAGACCAATAGGGAACACCGTAACTTTAGCCTCTACAACCCTCGCAGGGAATTGAGTTCAGTATATAAAAGAGACTACTGTTTCTTGGGCATTGGTTGTGATTTGTCCTAGACCACTCTCAACCGTCAGATCCATCCCCCCTGTTTCGGGTACCCACTTAATAAAGCCTGGGTGAGCCCTTGAAAGGTCCTAGATCCCAAAGGAGACAACTCATCACTCTTATCACTGAGGCACTCACACATTTATCTTTACGCTAGGTGTAATTTATATGCTAGACTACAAAGGACACTAGGTTTAACTCTCGCAACGTAAAATTTTCGCATACACGGGAAGGGAAACATGATTAATAACAAGGAAATATTTAATTACTGCTATGAGCCATAAAGGATTTATACACGCAAGAGGGAGAGAGAGAGCGAGAGGCGGAGAGGAGACCATTTATTTCGTGAAATTTATTCGGCGGGTATTATAAAGGGGCCGTTGCTAACTTGCCTAGCTTAGGTAAATTGCTCCCTCGCCCCCCCCCCCCGCCCACTTTCCATGACTTAGGGAATTTCATTTAGGGCCGACATATATCGTCTCTGAGCTTAGTCCGCTCTCTGTCTGTGTCCTGTCCTAGCCTAGTCTGCAGGAGTACATCCGGGGAATTACACGGAGCCTAGACCTCCTTCACCTCGAGGGGAATGGAAGTGGGGGATAAGTTAGAACTGTAACACTTGAGAGAGAACTCCTCGACCAAGTAGTTGGCCTCTACTTTGGAGTAGTTGTCTTCCCGGTCGAATCTAAATTCGTGTCACCTCGTCCCCAATTCGGTGCCTATCTTAAATTAAAATTAATATATGTGTAATATATGTATGTTTATTGGATAATAATTATAATAAACAGAGAGGGGTAGCAGGGGGGTAGTAGTGGTGGACCGCTAAGTTGTCGTGCCAATGGTTCCTGGCTGAAATCCGCTTGAGGAAAATAATTTATTTAATCTGTTAACAGCAGGGAATGGATCCTGTGGATTCTACAGACCTTCCTGGACTCACCCAGCCTATATAAATCTATAATTTGAGCTGTATCATGTTTGAACTTGGTGTTATGGGTATTATGGCATAAGTTGAAATGAAAAAAATTTCAATTTTTTTTTCTCTTTAAAAAATAAAAATATTTATAACTCATAAAAAATGACCAATAATTATTTAAAAAATTCAAGTTTGTAATAATTTTAATACCGTCATTATAGTAGGTATTTATTACTTTATCAATGACCTATTTTTTTCCTCTATAGAAAATTTAAAATTTTTAAATTATGACATTCTTCTTTTGAAGGAGCTATATGACATTATTACATATATGCAAGTCAATAAGGTCGCATAATTTCGTCCCGAAATCTTTTTTTTTTTTAATTTAATGAAACATTAAATTTTAGTTATTTAATGAAATTTACAACTGTATAACAAAATACATCAAGTAAATATAATGAATGGTAAATCATGTCCCGAGATAAAGACAAGTAGAGAAACTACCCAGTGGTAGTACTCAAATAAAAAGTTCAACTTAGAAGATCACGAGGCCTTCTTCTTTTCAGACGCCCCGGAGGATTATCAGGAATTGAAGAGGGTTCAGAAATCTAAAACTGAAAATTTGATAAAACTATCATCCTTCCAAACTCTTCTTTACAGACGTTAACAATGGCTTTAGGTATTTGAAAATAAAGTGTTGCGTTGAATTTGAGGATTTTAGGAGATTACACAAAGCGAAATTGTGAAGCTTACACCCGATAAATATTATTCAGGTGATAGCGTCCGGGTTCGCGCTCTAAACCACTGAGCTACCAGGGGTCGTATCCAAGCCAGACAAATCCGTTCTATTCACCGATCCCATACGCTACGACCCATGCTAGCTCAGTGGTTTAGAGCACTGTGCTAGAGATGCAGACGACCGGGTTCGAATCCCGGCCAGGACAAATCATTTCTCTTCAAAATAAAAATATTTTTAAAATAATCACCATCAAAAGAACAATAAATAAAAATACATTTTTATAATGGTTAATTTTTGTTTTTGCTTTAAAGTTTAAAATAAACAACTGTATTATAAAAATTAAAAAATAAATAATTTAAAGCTATACTTTAAATCAAAACAACCTTGTACAAAAATCTTTTAAATACACTGAATCATTTTCTACTACTTCGATATGGCCATTTCTAGATATCTAACCCTACTCGTAAAAATCACCTGCCGTACATTGCGTACTTACATCAGATAAATAAATGATTAAATTTAAATAGAAATTATATATTTATTTATTTTTATTATTTTTTTTTTTGTAGAAACTAATTGATAGAAAGATAAAACCTGTAAAGGAACTGTAATCCTGAAGGACAGACACACCTGCAGAACTACAAGTATAGTGGAGCTCGCCTATTAATGGATTACGCCTTGTTCTATTATCGTTTTCCCCTGCGTCAGTGAGAGCATTCCTTCTTGAGCAAATGCTTACGTCTTCTCTACTAGATAATTATTTCTGTCTCCAACTCTTTATAAATATATTATTTAAAAAAAAAATTATTTATTGAAATTTACAACTGTTTAATAGAATACATCGGTAGCTGTATGTAGTGGCGTATTGACGCCACGGCAGTTATATTTGCGTAAAGAGCAATCTTGTTCGCATGCGCAAGCAGTTATATTTTATAACGGTTATGTTTCTAACAGCTGATTTGTTCTTGTTTGCTGATTTTTACTGCTACGAAAATGCCGTATTTGGGATTTGCCAAAAAAACAGAAGAAGATGCAATTTTATTTTTTCAGGAGCGAAATATTTTACCAAAAAAACAAAAATGTACCAATTCGCGTGAAATGAAACTTTATTTTGCTCAACGTTACTTTTGAAAATGTCAATCAGGTGAAAGAAAATAGAGACTGTATATCGGCCCATTTCCCACCGAAGTCCGATTGACTACTTTCTTTTTAAATAAAATATTTTTATTTTTATTTGTGCATGATATGTTCCATTATATATTTATTTGCAATAATATTTATTAACTAAATAATAATTAATATATAAGTTAATAATATTTATTAACTTATCATATATTAATAATATATATTAATAAATATGATTATGTATCTTGGATATATTTTATTTTTAAATAAATTCTTTTGATTTTTAATTGTTGATGATTATTTAAAAAATTTAAAATTTTATCCCCAATAAATAGATTTAAAAACGTTATCCAAGATAACTGTTATAAAATATAATGGTGTTAATACACAAGTACTAATACATCAAGTAAATATAATGAAAGATGAATAATGACAGGAGATAAAGGCAATTAGAGAAACTACCCAGTGGTAGTACTCAAATAAAAAATACAGCTAAGAAGGTCACGAGGCCATCTTCTTTTCAGACGCCTCGAAGGATTAGCAGGAATTGAAGAGGAAGCTAGGTTTGAAACTAGAGGGTTTGAGTGAGAAACTTGTAGCGATTGCTAAATTATTTTTAACAAGATTTTTCGACATCGCACTTACCATTTGATTACACTAGTTTATAATAATATTATAAGCTATATAAATTATATAAAAATGTCAACTGAAATACAAATACAAGTGGAAGAAAATGGTCCAAATGGAGGTCAGAAATAATGCTCTTTAATAAGGCCGACGTTTCGACCCACATTGCATGTTTTCTCGAGGGCTAAATATACGAGATCCATACAAATTAAAGTAATGCATAGTAAACAATAAAAATACATATAGGTATAAAAAAGGATATGGCTGATATGGTACTTGTGTATTAACGCCACCGCAGTTATATTTTATAACAGTTATCTTGGATAACTTTTTCAAATCTATTTATTGGTGTTAGAATTTTAAATTTTTTAAGTAATCACCAACAATTAAAAATCAAAACAATAAATTAATCAAATCAGAAGGGAGGTCCGAGCCTTTACGATGTGAGGTACTCGTTAAAAATCCCTATCCTAATTAAACCTGGATAGGAAAAATTTAGAGCTCCCACTGTAGCATCGTCCGATTAGCCATAGCAGCATAAAGTGACGTTAAATGAACTATCACTATATACTTAGTTAATTCTTGTTCAAAGAACTTTGTAATTTTAAAGTAAAAATTCAAATATTTTTTGGTTAATTTATACTTAAAACATATAATTATAATTATATTATTATCTAAAAAAAAATTCACTAATCAAATCTTTATCGAATTGAACCGTCCTAATGTATTATAATCATAAAATTAATAAATTCTATTTTAATATATTAATTAATAATTGATATCGAAAATAATAATATTTACTAGTCTTATTTTTGAAACGACCTATTTTGATAAAATTAATTGGAAAATACAAAACGTATTCGAAAAAGTAGCAGAGTAATAAAATAATGTTAATAATAATATAGGATATTATAATAATAATCGGCGAAGAGAACGGATTTGTCTGGCCTGGTTACGATCCTGGTAGCTCAGTGGTTAGAGCACTGCGCTAGAGATGCAGAAGACCCGGGTTCAAATCCGGGACAAGACCAATATTTTCTCTTCAAAATAAAAATATTTAAAGATAATATTAATAATAATAATAGAACAAAATAATTGAATCTAATCATTGGTATTAAATACAAATATATGTTATATTAGTTTTTGTTTGCAGCTTCGCTCGCATGGAATTTGGTCTGCCATATAAAGTTTCGTGACAATCATTTTAAATAAATAATTTAATTTTTTTTAACTATAAGTTACTCGTATATCCAAAATTTCAGATGTCTAACTTCAAAACTGACGGATTCCTTACAATATTTGAACTCTTATTATACTAAGGGGGGAACCCTTGGGGTGGAATTATCCAAATTTCTTTTTTAAATTATACAAAGAATCTATCTACAAATTTCAAGATGCTAAGTTCCTGATTTGCCTTTAATTATGTACCGTAATGGATTCTCCACAGTATCTAAAAACCTGTAGGTGCCCCCGTGCGCCCCCTAAATCCGCGCTTGCTATAGCCTATGTGTTATTCTGATGTATAACCTATATTACCGTAAAGTTTCATCCAAATCCGTTCAGTAGTTTTTGCGTGAAAGAGAGACAAACATACTAACTTTCGCATTTATAATATTAGTAGGAAGGATTATTTAAAAATAAATTTTATTATTTTTAAAAAATAATTAAATTTATAGCAATTTTATTTATTCCGTGGAACACTTTGAATCATCTGTATCTAAGCTGGTCTGTAATCGCTTTGTCCGTTCTTGTATTCAAGGTAATTTGTTACATTAATATCAAATACAGGGCTATGAACTCAATTCATATTGAATTCCAGATTAGTCATTCAATCTCTCAAAAGAATTTGAAATGCGTTGAAAATTATTTCCCCAGTAACGTTTGAGTTGAACGACCGAATATTAATTCCTTTTCCTGGTTATTTATACGTTTCGATATGAATGAATTTTAAATAAACTTGAAGGAATTTGGGAATTTTATAAGATTCTTTGGACGACATATTATTAATAATTAATTATTGCTTTAGATTTGTAAAAAAACCCTATACCACTACAACTCGTGATCGGGTCTGGGGTTCGGTACATGGTAGAGACTGAGGATATTGCTAGGTTGGGGAGAACTAGTCGAAATATTTATCTTTGTTATTTTTATAACATTAGTTTAAAAAAAAAAACGAAATTAATCGAGCAATACATACTTGAAAGTAGTAAACAAATCCTACACAACTGATAAACCCTATCATTCTGTTGAATAGCATCCTCTTCGTGTGTGTGTGTGAGTTTAATTAATCGCGTGCTTGAGCGTGAGTGAGAGGATATTAGATATAGAAGTGGGTAGGGTGTGCTTCTGTGCTTCAGTGCTGCTGTGCTGGTGTGATAGTGCTGTTACAGCTGCCGTGTTTTGGAGCTTTGTTTGCTGGAGGTAAATAGTCTCCGACTCCTAATGGGTTTGTACACTCACCTTAGTTAGGAGCGGCTGAGTTACCCTAGTCATGTTTCAACTTTAGTTTACTTCAGTTTACATGCGCTTAGTATTATATATATATATATATATATATATATATATATATAATACTAAGCGCAGAGAGAGAGAGAGAGAGAGAGAGAGGGAAAAAGATATTGTACGCAACAAAACTATGCAAAAACTACTAGTGATTGAGGGGCTTGCGGCAACAACGAGTTAACTCCATTTTTAGGCCAAACAGAGTTAACAACAGTTTCTTGGGGAGGGGGGATCATTCTTTTGTATGATGAAGGATTTTTTAATCCTTAGTTACGCCGTCTTTCGGAAGGGACGTTAAACGGGGGTCCCGAGCCTGTACGATGTCAGGCACTCGTTAAAAACCCCTATCCTAATTAAACCTGGATAGGCAAAATTTAGAGCTCCCACTGTAGCATCGTCCGATTAGTAGCAAAAAGTGACGTTAAATGAACAACATCGTTCTTTTGTTTGGTTCAACAAGGAGGATTTTTTGCTTTTAAAAAATCGTCAGATTCGCAATTCTAGAGTCGATTTAATTCTGGAGCTAACTCCTTTTTGGCCCAAATAATTGAAAATTTCATTCTTTTCAAAGTAAGGGAGCATTAAATAAGGACAATTTTCAAGAAAATTGGTTTATTTCAGTAACAAAAAATAAGAATGCAAAACTACCAAAACTACTGATGATCATTGTTTGCTAGTCAATGCGATTTTTCTTAGTCTATATTAAATTTTCTTGAAATACACCAATTTTCTAGAAAATTGTGCTGATTCAATGCTTCCTTACTTTAAAATGAAAGAAATTTTCAGTTACATAAGACTTTGTTAATTTCTTCTGGTTTAGACCGTGTACAAAATTTTTTTGCCGAAGTTTCGCCAACCATGCTGCTGACTTCCTCAGGGCTGAGATGAGAATGAGCCATCTCAGCCCTGAGGAAGTCAGCAGTATGGTTGGCGAAACGTCGGCAAAAAATTTTTGTTCACGGTCTAAACCAGAAGAAATTAACAAAGTCTTTTGTAATAACAGTGGCCGTGGAAACCTAAAAGAAAATTTTCAATTATTTGGGCCAAAAAGGAGTTGACTGCAGAATAAAATCGACTCTAGAATTGCGAATTTGACGAATTTATCAATGGAATTTGGCCAAAACATGTAGCGGTAGGAGATACATAATTGGACGAAGTCAAAGTCGATTTAAATACATTCTCTATTTTTGAACAGTTTTTTTTATTTTACCAAAAATTATAAAAACTGGAGTTAACTCGTTGTTGCTGCAAACCCTTCGATTGTATTTTTAGAATATATGTGTATCAAATATAATTAAAAAAATATCATAGCTGATGCGGAGAGCGGCAAATTTTAATACAAAATCACAAATCTCAGGCCCCGTTACGAGCTGATCCGAATCACTAGCTCTGGTTATATGCGAAGAAAAAAAAATATTGAAAGCAAAATCAATTATATATTTTAATGTTAAGGGCCTTAACAAAAGCTATTCGTCTACAAACAAATGACATGATAATTGATTTATTATTCATGTAGTACTTTAATACTGTAGAACGTATTTAATTGTTTTTAACGTTTTTATTACTATTATTATTGAAAACTAAAAAGAGACCTTACATAAATGTTAAGACCGTGGAAAAATTCCAACGAAAAGCCTGAAGTCTCCAAACTAAAACAGAAATAGAAATTATCTGTCCAATATTTCGCCCATTCAGGCATCCTCAGGGTAGAAAGAGAATAATAGCAAAACAAAACATGAATAATGCACCCAAGAAACATCCCACCACCTCGAAGGCTCAAATGCAACTAATGAATCATAAGGAAGGTTACTCGACCCCAGCTGGTTAAGGTTAGATAAAAACAGCTGATAGATACTTCAGAAATTCAAAATTCAATATACACTCACCAAACTTCAAAAACCACCACAGGAAAAATAAGTAATAGGAAACAACACAAAACTTAAGACGAAAGACCATATGAAAAAAAAAAAGAAAGTAAAAATGCAAGAAAAAAAAAATTAATAATATCATCATGAAACCAGTGGACCTACGGCTATTCCACAAACCATATTAATATTGAAAACTAAACTTTGCTATTATTCTCTTTCTACCCTGAGGATGCCTGAATGGGCGAAATATTGGACAGATAATTTCTATTTCTATTTTAGTTTGGAGACTTCAGGCTTTTCGTTGGAATTTTTCCACGGTCTTAATAGTTTTTATTACTACTTAATAAAAGATTAATAGTTTAAATTAAATATAGTTTTCCAAATTAGAATATATTCTAAGAGGTCTATGCAGGTTCTTAGACAATACTTGGTTCTCAGTGTTGGCCGAGCTTCGTATCGAAATTTATTTTACTGTAATTGTCTATATAATAGCTTACAGTGCCTGTATTGTTATTCTATAGGGACTCGTCCCAGAATAAATAAAGACATTATTATTATTATCATTATTATATATTGAGTTTATTTAGTATATATTTCAATAAATCTATCTATAAAAAAAAAACACCGCAGTTTTCATCATACAAGTGGAAATGATGCAATAATTCACTTCTTTAATAATTAATAGTTTCTGTTTGATTAACACACACCATTTATAGTAAATTTTTAAGGTGTTTAATACTAAAAAAGTAAATGAAAAAATAAAATGTATTTTTTCAATCAGAATATATTCTAAAAAGTCATTTTATTTTGTCTACTTAGAACATTGTACCCTACAGGGCTGTACAGCTTATTATCGACGAAATAATTGCAGTTTCCATCTTTAGAAGAAATCTTTAGAAATTAAATAATAATTCACTTTTTAAATAATTAATACTTACTGTTTGATTAACTCTACAGCATTTATAGTGAATTATTAGATTTTTATTACTGCATATTACTAAACAAAATGATAAAATAAAATATATTTATTCAATTAGAATATATTCTATTTTATTTTCTCTACTTTGAACATTGGACCTCACAAGTCAGTGCAGGTTCATAGCCAATTCTTTGTTCTCAGTGTTGGCCGAGCTGCGAACCTATTCGTATAGAGCTGTATTTTACATTTATTGGTTATATATTGAGTTTATTCCTTCTCTATTTTAATTATTTAAGTTAACTATAAAAGAAATCACTGCAGATTTTATTATACAATTCGAAATGAGATAGTAATTAACTCCTTTAATAATTAATAGTTACTGTTTGATTAACACACTACAGCATTTATAGTGAATTATTTGGTTTTTATTACTGCATATTACTAAAGAAAATGATCAAATAAAATGTACTTTTTCAGTTAGAATATATTTTATTTTCTCTACTTTGAACATTGTACCCTACAGGTCTGTGCGTGTTAGTGCTCAGTGTTGGCCGATCTATGAACCGATTCGTATCGAGCTGTATTGTACATTTATTGGTTATATGTTGAGTTTATTCCTTCTCTATTTTAATTATTAAAGTTAACTATAAAAGAAATCACTACAGTTTTCATTACACAAGTAGAAACGAGGTATTAATTCAAGGAAGAAATAGTTGGGGGTGCAGTCAATGAAAACACCAAAATAAGCATAACTTATTTATTATGTGCCGACGTTTCGGCCTACAATGTAGGGCATCTTCAGGGCTAAGAGAAAAAAAAAACAGAAATATATAAAAACGTAGCAGTAACAAGAATATATAAAGTGGTACAGGAGTGGAAATAAAAATAGTGACTAGATATGATGAAATAGTGAATAGATATAAGATAAATAAGAAAGAATATAAGACTGGTTACAGAATATAATAAACTTAAAATAGTGATAGATAAAAATAAAATTGTAGATGATGAACAGAAATTCTAATAGTGACAGATATAATAATTAAAGAATACGAATATAAAATACAGAAAATAATTGTCCAGAAAGGATAAAATGTAAACAATAATATAAAGGGAAAGAAAAATGAGGAGGTAAACGGAAAGATACAAAATAAGAAGATTAAAATATAGAAAAAGGGGGGTTGAGTATGAAGGATTTAGAAAAAAGCTAGTTTAATTATAGATATGGATAAGATACCAGACATGAGGGGTTACATAGGTAAAGTGTAATAATACAAGCATAAATAGAAAGAAAAGCTTGATAAATTTCAAAAATTAAACATTGAAAATAGTGGTATTATATCTATGAACTATGAAGCATGAAAAGAAAAAGAAAATAAGTAAGGGAAGTTAATATGTAACTGTATACAATTAGAAAGAAGTGGCATAAATGCAAAATAAGATGAGAATATAACATAAACATATAGAAAATAGGTGAAGAAATACAGTAGATGAAAAATATGAGGCTAAATAAGAATAAGATGTATTAATTCAATTATTTAATAATTAATAAGTACTGTCCGATTAACACACTACAGCATATATCGTAAATTATTAGGTTTTTATTACTGCGTATTACAAAACTAAGTGATGGAATAAAATATATATATATATATATATATATATATATATATATATATATATATATATGTATGTATATACATATACATATGTAGTCATTAATTATTTCTTGAATTTGTTCAATATATATTTCAATTATTTAAGTTCTCTATCTATGATATCACTTTACAGGTAGAAATGAGATAACAATTCACTTATTAAATAATTAATACTTACCTTTTGATTAACACATTACAGCTTGCATAGTTAATTTTTTATTACTACATTATAGTCAACTGTATGATGTAATAGATTGATTTTTTTCAATAAGAATATATTCTAAATAGCCATTTTATTTTCCTTACTTTGAACATTGTACCTTACAAGTCTGTGCAGGTTCATAGCACGTTCTTTGTTCTCAGTGTTGGCCGAGCTGCGAACCTATTCGTACCGAACTACAGAGGTTTTACAGCCATTAATTCTATATTGAGTTTATTCAGCAGATATTTTAATTATTTCAGTTCATTATCAGTGAAATTTCAGTTTCCATCTATCAAGTAGAAATGAGGTAATAATTCATCTCTTAAATATTTATAGTTCCATTTATTATTAATCAACTGTTGATAGGCACTAGCTCGTGTATAATAACTTTTTTTTTTACTATATTATATAAAACTATTAAAAGGTCAAATGAAGTAGAATTTGTAAATTAAAATATACTTCTAGAAGCCATATAATTTTCTCTGTATGTTGAAGAAATTGGTCCGGATAGAGGTCACTGAATGAATTTCTCGTGTAATTTGAGAAAATCTTTATTGATAGCCAACGTTTCGACCTACGTTGTAGGTCTTCTTCAGGGCTATATGCAAAATACAGACAATATAAGAAAATGGTACAAATATACTGAAACATTTTAAATATAAATTAACCAAAAGTAAGGTGAATACAGGCAAAAAAAATTGATAAAGATGTACAGTAAGGTAATTATGAAGGTTAAAATGTATGAGTGTATACTATAAACTACGAAGTGCCAAAAAGGTAGTGACCCACATCATGAAGAAAATAATAATAAAACAGAAAGTGTTGAAAGTTAAAAAAATAAGGTATTACAGATAAAAAATAAAAACTGAATATAATTTAGGAATGTGAAATGATAAAAATGATATGGGTAAATGTAGAAAGTGATAAGAATTACGCACTAAAAATTATAGGTAATAAAAAAGGAAGAAATAAAAATTGTAAAATTATAAAAATCTAGAAACCAAATTATATAAAATAAAATAAAAATGAAAATAATTTTTTTTTTTTGAAAATAGAGTATTAATATTGATAGGTAAATATACTTTATACAAGTGTAAAGAATATTAATTGCATAAGAGAAATTATAAGAAGAGACTTTATATAAGTGTAAATAATATCAATTGTATAAAAAATAAGTATGTTTTAAGTGGAGTAAGTGATAATTATATAGTAGTAATTATAATAGTGATAATTATCTTTGTACCGTTTTCTTATATTGTCTGTATTTTGCATATAGCCCTGAAGAAGACCTACAGCGTAGGTCGAAACGTTGGCTATCAATAAAGATTTTCTCAAATTACTTGAGAATTTCATTCAGTGACTTCTACCCGGACCAATTTCTTCAACATATATAATCAAGGTCAACAATTATCATTCAATATAAATTTTCTCTCTACTTTGAGCATTGTAATCGGTAATTATTCCGCAGGTTGTCGCTTCCAGTGTGGTTACAACAAGCTTCAACTGTTTATTTTTTTTCATGTTTAATACTATCCAAAAATACAAGTTATCATGAGCTTTAATCTAGAAAAGATATATTAATTATGGGAAATGTGTATAGTTCATTATTACATTTTTTCCCCATACTAAATCTCATGACAGCTTATATTTTTGGAAATATAAAAATGAAGGAAATAAACATTTAAAATTTCTCGTAATTCAACCTGCGGAAGAGATACTTTGTAATTAGTACAAATTAGAATGCTTTGGAAAATGAGTTGAAATTTATTTTTTTCTCTGCTAACACTATATTGTGAAACGTAATACAATTTGTACTACAGAATACATGTTAATTAAAATTATGCAATTTGAGTATAGAGCAGTAAAACTAAACGAACAGTTATACGAGTATATTTTTTTTTTTGAAGAGAAAAGATTTGTTCTGGTCGGGATTCGAACCCGGTCGTCTGCATCTCCGCTGCAGTGCTCTAATCTCTTAATATTAATATGTTATTTTTCAAATATTAATAAAAGCCAAAGGGGTTTAGAAAGAAAAAAATATTACTTACCTCTCGTGATAAAATACCTGCTGATTTAAAATATTCCAAAAATATATTTTCTTTATACCTTTTTAAATACAATATTATTTTTACTTCTTCTATGTCTCATATCTAATGAATAAATTCATATCAACTATTTTTTCGGGATTTAAGATACTCGTGATATTTTTTAATAACTTTGATATTCAATAGATGTACTCTAAAAAGCTTAGGATGAATTCTTTAACGCCAAATTTAGCCGACAATTTTTTTATCGTGATATTTCTGAGAGGCTACAGTTATAATGTACTGTTATAATTAGTTTAATTAATTTTGTATCTTTAGTAAACTGATATTAACTCCTGAAAGATATAAAGAAACAATTAGTAAGGGCTGTTTCTTTTGAGGTCTTTTCTATAAGACACCCACCAGTTACTTTTAGTATCAGTTACTTTTATTGATAACTGTTATAACCTAATAGAAATAAAAATGTAAGGAAGATATAATCATGTAGTTAACTTATTGTACATATCGTCCCTGCCATCGCTAAGTATCGAATGTGAAAAAAAACGTAGTTTTCGTTTTCGATAGTTGGGAATGCCTGGGACGATATCAAGAATCAAGCATAAAATATGCCCAAGATAAGGGTATTACACATCTAAAAAGACTCTGTTCCAAGGGACATGAAATGGACCTCAGTATTGGTGAAAATCGTTATTCAAGATGGAAATGCAGTAGACGAACACATAAACAGTCAAAAATAAAAAAAACATTCTGTTTTTCAAGGAACAATTACATGAAGTAATTGCAATATCCAATTACAATTACTGTAATCACTTCTTACTGTTACTGTAATTAGAATTGAGGCTCTTAATTACGATTATTTTTTGTCACAGTAATCGCTATTATAATTACAATTACCTGCAATTAACTACAATTACTTGCACTTGTAGTTGTAGCGATAAAATTACTTATTAAAACAGACAAAAATTGACTAATTGAGCAAAAGTAACCCTGCAGGCTGCGCATTCCCACTCGAATAAAATCCATCTTATTATCAACACTTTTTATTTTTTTAAACTTTAAAATTATCTAATGACTTTTTTTAGTACCTAACACTTTGGCGTAAGACTTGGAATTACCAGTTACAATTACATGTAATTGTATTACTTTGCCTCAACGGTGATTTTATTTGCCTACGATATCTACAATTACAATGATTCATAATGTAATTGCAATTACAATTACAATAATTTATAATGTAACTGTACCTGTGCAAGTTTAAATTACAATAATTGGTAATTGTAATTGAAATTACTTTTAGCCCAACTCTGGAGAAGGGCATGAGAGCGGGTAGTTTGAGTGGAGTAAACTTGCTATAACATCATCTATTTTATTTATATACTCTTGCTGTCATGAATACACTTCTACAAAATTCTGTAAACGTGAATTAAAGATGTCCAATAGTACAGTTACTGACTGGAAAAACTTCCTGAGGGAAGTATGTGCTAATGACCTACTGCTTCATCCACAAATTATAGGAGGCGAGGGAATTTGCGTCGAAATAGACGAAACATGATTCACACAGAGGAAGTATAACAAGGGAATACTGGATAGAAAGCATAGATACCTTTTTAGTTGATTGCCATATAATTTAAAATATTTCTTATAAAGCTTATACATAAATACAAACATATGCTCTTTTATTTCAATTAGGTTTATAACAGTTATCAATAAAAGTAACTGGTACTAAAAGTAACTGATGGGGGTCTTATAGAAAAAAACCTTCTTCAGTTTTTTCAGGTGAGTGAATGTTTCGTTAAAAAGTAATCTAATTATTTAAAACTTGTAAATATTTATTGTAAATAAATCTTTGATTTTTCCAGAAAAGCGCAATTTTCTCTTCATTTCCTTATTCGATGCCTTTGGACAAGGAAAAAAAAAATATACAGTAGCAGTCAAAAGTAATTGCACAAGCCAAATATTGGCTCTAGAATTATATTGGAATGAAATAAACTTACTCAACTTTTTCAAAAGAAAAAATTTCTTTTTCAATGCCTTAACGATAAGGAAAAAAATATATGTACAAACTTAATTAAACAAATTATAACCATACATTTTAACTGTTCCCTCTCATATTCAGTTATAACACATACCATAAGGGGATAAAGGCTAAACTGCTCTTCTCTGAAAAAATCTAAGGTTCATTTACAATATATATTTACAAGTCTTGGTCAATTACATTTTTGCTAAAAAGAAAAAAACAACAGACAATGGTCGATTACATTTTCGTAAAAAAAAAAAAAATAAGAAACATTTAAATCCCTTACTTCATGATTCATTATAAAGTTAATTTGAGTTTTATTTCTAATACTCCCAAAAAACAAAATTTCAAACATAAAATATTAAAAATAAATAATATATAGCATAATTTAAAAAAAAAAAAAAATTAAAACATTTTAATGAAACTCCTATAGATTTACAATTTTAATTTCTTCAATGCAATATCAAGGTGATTTTATGAATAGGGTAAGTCCAAAGTATAAGGCAAAGTGAAAAATGACCATGGAGAAGAATATATCTCCAAAAAAAATTTTATATTATTGACGTCCATATGAGGTATCTATACTTAAATTTTCGTTTTTTTTAGGACATTTTTAATTTAATTGTTAATAATTTATGTTGTTGTTGATATTAGTAAATTTATATGGTAATTGCAGAAAAATGGTATAAATCAAGATAGACAATTAAAGAATTGATAATGACCCAAGGGGTCGAAACGTCTTTGTAGAAAGCGAGAAAATAAATAATTATGACTGGAGAATGTTTTTTTTTTTACTTTTTAGTTTATTCAAACTTAAATAAATTAGTAACCGTTCATTAAAACTGTAGCCTCTCATTTATATATTTTTTCTCTCCCCCCCTCATGGTATCCCCATGAGGTGACCGTTTATTAATATTAGGACATGCTCCATGGTTAAATAAGCATATTACATGTCATTACATGTGATTTTAATAATTACAGATCAATTAATAGAATTACATTATAATACATTTTAGTATAAGTTAACAATATAAGAAATTAAAAATTTACAGTGAGAATAAAATTGGAATATGTTATATAATTTTTCATCTTGTATGAAACCGAATCGAATAAAAAAAAAAGGTGCTAATAAAATGTGGGTACCCAAAATAAGGAGAAAGAAATCTGGCGGTTGAGGGTGATCTAGGAGAAATCACCTCCCTGCACAAGAGTTGTCCAAGAAACAGTACAGTCTTGAAATATAATTGTTTTTATTTGTATATTTTATTATTTTCGTCTTTCTATGCAAAGCTTTAATATCACAAATTTATCAAGTTAAATTGAAATACATATAAATGCTGTTTTGAGGTATTGTGTGGGAGGTGACAATTATCGTTGGATAAACACCGAATGGAACTTGTGTGGGTGGAGTATTCTGCCATAAGGGTTATGCCTAGTTGAACAACCAATTTAATTTTAAAATATATCGGAAATCGTTTGTAGTTGTACGGTATTTTATATATATATATATATGTAACGGGCTGAGAATATTTTTTTTGTAAAGGTAGTTAGTTAATGTGCATTAATTACACCTTTTGTTCAATACTAAAAATGTTAGCGAATTTATATGTATCTAAGGAAAGTAATCTGTGTAAACAAATTTTGAACTCTCATCTTTGTGATTAAAAGAAGTATGTTATCATTTGCAGTCAAAAGTTTATTGTTAGTTTTACGTATTATAGAAAATGATTAGCATTTATTTGCTTCTTCTCATTAATAGGTTTTTTTTAAAAAAAAGGACTTTAGGTTGTAAGGATTTTGTACATTAATATGTAGGTAAATGTTATCATCTGCCAAATAAGATTTGCTAAGTATTTCTCTTTGTGACTAATTACATCCATGTTCTTTGTATAGGGTTTTTGGGTTAAAGGCCATGTAGGTCCTTAACATTTAGTTTTTATAATATTTAAGTAAAAGTTAATTTTTAATAGAGGTTAACGTCCGTTTGTGGAGACGCTGAGCCAAGCATGCCAGCTCAGCCGGAAGTTAGTCAGCAATTCTCAACGAAAAATATACGGCTCTTGGACACTTTGAATATAATTATTTAGATTCTTGGGAAAATAATGACCACCAGGGGCAGCACCTGTCAGACGAAGAAAGAAGAGTGCTGACGACAGCTCGGGGAAGCTTAAATACTCGAGGGTTTTCCTCTCGGGGCCCAGAAAAAAGAATAGTACCTCGGCCGACGGCTGGTGGGGAACTTCGCAGGATGGGGCCAAAACCAGAGGACGGGGACTAGCGAGAAGCCTTGGTTCCGGAGCAAGATGCCAGAGAAAGGTATTATGTCCTCTAATTACTGTAGTCTGACTAGACTTGGGGTGAGGCCAGTGGGTGGTCAGTTGAAGATAGAGCCAGTAAATTATTTCGTTGAGAATCGTCGTGTTTGGCCATAAGACAGATAGGAATCTTTCTTAAGTATTAGTGCACATAAGAGTTGTGGTTGGAAAAGAGGGAACTGGTTTTTAAAGAGAGTTATTATGTTATTAGTAGTTATGAGATAAGGATCAATGACGGTGGATAATAGATTTGTAACTGTCGTGTAATAGGGAATTCTGGAAAATGTTTTGTAATAAAATTATGGTGTTTATTAGCGGTTATGAGGTATTGAGTACGTTATAAATATAATTAGTGCGTAGGATTATTGTTATAATGGATAGATCTAGTTTTATTTGGAAATGGTTCATTTAGCGAATATGAAATAAGGATTAGTGATGGTGGCTAATTGTGGTGTAACTGTCATGTAATATGGAAGTCTGGAAAAGGTTTTATAATAGAATTTAGGGTGTTTATTAGGTAATAAGTACATTGTAATTATTATTAGTGCATAGGATGATTATTATAAAGGATACGGTTATGGAGGATGGATGGAGGTTTAATTGTAAATTATTAAGGTTATTAATGGTTATAAAATAAGGAGTGCTGATGGGGAATGCTGAAGTTGTAATTATTAGTGTATAGGATTGTTGTTATAGATAAGGGGTTTGATGAGTGTTATGTATAATGGAACTGATTTTAGTATTATTTTAGGGGATTTTGGGACTATGATTATTGATGGAGAATCAGGTGTATGAATCTCGTTCATATGTTCTTATTAAGTATTATCATTGAGGGTGACTCTTATGTGAAATTAGAGTTTTATTGTCATAATGATATATGTAACTTTTATTTAAATATATTAGTGTTGTATTGAGATAGAAAAATGTGTGGGGTTTATTTATTCACCCAGTTTTCCCCCTCCCTCACCCCACCCCCCCGCGGTTAACATATATATATATATATATATATATATATATATATATATATATAGAGAGAGAGAGAGAGAGAGAGGTTATAGAAAATGGTTGACTGGAAGATCGTAATGAAGGATACAATTTGTCTGGGGGCGCAGTCATTAATAACACTAAATAAGGTAAACTTATTTATTATAAGTGCCGACGTTTCGGCCTATAGTGTAGGCCATCTTCAGGGAAAAACTATTAGTCAGTTTACATGATACAGTTGACAGTTCGCTCAGGCGCTTCTCCTTCTTTTTGCAGATACATATATATTTATTTAGGAATCCATGGATAATTTTATAAAGGAAATCGAGGAATCTTAGCGCGTGTTTAAGAATACTAAAATAAGATCCTTAAGTATTCCTGTGCCGAAACGCTTTTCCTGCGGGAGATTTTTACGAGGTGCCGCTACCGCTGCAGAAGACTGGGCAATAAAACCGTCCGAGAAGACGACGGGAGGATGGCAGTTTACCAAATGGCCTGTACCGAACCGTTCCCATGCCAACACTATCTCTTCCAAAACTTCATTACCTTTACATTATCGCTCGCTCTATTATCGTCCGTAACTGCCAGCTCAAATGGGGGGATAAATCCCCGCAAGGCAGTAGAAGGGGGGGGGAGGTAGCTGGAGGGGGGGGGGAGGTGGAGGGGTGTCGTTGTTATGGCAATTATCATGAATTAAATGAGAACTATTTGGAATACTTGAGAGAGTGATAATTCATAGCAATGGCTCTTATTTCATTCCTCGTAATTGTAGCACCGTCTGCTTTCTCATCCTTTGTGTAGGAATACATAATACACGCGATAAATAACTGGAGAACGGATTTATTGGAGCCTTGAATAAATAAACTGGGATAAATACAATGTAAGTTATTTACTATTACAAATACTAGAGGCGCACCACCTTTCCGCCTAATCCCCCCTCCCATAAGAAGGTCTAAATAAATAATAAATATGACGTAGACTGTTTCGAACCCTTATTTATTTCACTATGGATCCACGATATGCAATTTTTTGATAAAAATAAAAATAGTTTTCTACTTACTGGGAAATAAAAAAGTTTTGATTGATATTAAATGGGTATCTGTTCCGTAGGTTATCGCTTCGAGTTGAGTTACAACAAGTTTTTATTAGTTTCATTTTTAATATTTTCCAAAAAAAAAAATGATCATGAGCTTTAGTATGGAATTTTTGATAATGAGTAGTGTTCAGTAATCATTTAATCAAGATATAAAAGTTTCAATTTACATTTTGATAATCCTCAAAGTAGTATCCTTGGCCCAATCCTTTAAACAGTTTATACAGCTGACATCCCAACTCATCCTAATACTATCCTTACCACGTATGCTGATGATACATGTCTATTATCAGTCACCACCAGTCCAGTAATTGCATCCAAAGCCTCCAATCCCTTATCACTGATCTTGAAGAACGGTGTCAAAACTGGAGAATTAAAATAAATTCTCAAAAATCGCGTCAAATCACTTTTACCTTACGTCGTAAACCAATGACTTCCTGCCCTTCAGTATCCTTTAATAATATCCCTCTGGTGCCTGTAGAACAGATCCGATACTTTGGGTTGCATCTCGACTAACGATTAACCTGGAATCCTCATACAGACTGAAAAGACAAGAAACCGCTCGACGTTTCAGCCAACTTCAACACTTACTAGACAAACGCTCTAAGCTCCCAATTAATTACTAAAGACTCATCTACATGACCATCATACGACCTATTTGGACTTACGGGGTAGAGCATTGGGGCTCCACTAAGCCATCAAATTCCTCTCGTATCCAATCCTTACAATCCAAAATCCTTCGTAAAATCCTCAATGCTCCTTATTTTGTTAAGAATAAACTCATCCATAATGACCTTAATGTTCCTTTTGTTGCTGATTTGGCCCGATCCCGGTATCTATCCTTTCATAACAAACTTCATTACCACTCAAACCCTCTAGTTTCAAACCTAGCTTTCTTTTCAATTCCCGATAATCCTCCGAGGCGTCTGAAAAGAAGATGGCCACGTGACCTTCTTAGTTGAACTTTGATTTGAGTACTACCAGTGGGTAGTTTCTCTACTTGTCATTCTCATGTCATTATGTATCACTTAGCCTGTTTACTTGCTGTATTATTGTAATACAGTTGTAAATAATAATAAATAAATTAAAAAAAAAAAAATGGTAACATTTGGTACAGTGGTTACCATAACAACCTTCTATGCCCAAGGTGGCGGATTTGCAGCACGATAGAGACTATTAACTAATTTTTCAAAGGGAGTAAATAATCCAAAGTTATGTCCATCGGATGAGACATAAAATGAAAGTCCCGATTCAGACAGATCCCAATCCTAAATATAAATAAAAGATTCCAGCTGTAGCATCTCTGATTAGCCTTAGGAGCTTTGAAAATTTTGAAGTATAGAAGATTTTTTTGAGAATCTTTGTTTAAACCTTCATTTCTAGATGAAATGATTACCGAAGTATGCACAAAAAAAAAAAAAAAAAAATCGAACCGGACCTGTTCTACAGGAATCAGTTGCATTTATTAAAAGATACAGGAAGGACAGGAAGTCGTTGGTGTACGATCATTTGAAGAAAATCTAGAAGGAACGAACAAGAAAAAAATAAACCAATGTGCCTGAATGATCATGTTTAAACGCTTTTTATGTATATTTATTTCTATAACTTTTTTATTTTGTATTTTTATTACCTCATACAATGATGCCCGTCCACTCCACAACTACATAGAACAGATTTATTAGCACTTGACTCACGAAACTTTTCAAATGGTTTGCAGTTGTCGAAAGCAATAAAACGACATATCAAACAGTTCAGCGTTGAAGTTTACAAATCTTTTGAGATAAATATCGCTGCCATTGTAAACTGCTCAATTGGTGTTTATAGTTTTAGGAACTAAATCCTAACAATACCCACAAAATTACCTTCACTCTTCGTCGTAAATCTACGAGTTCCTGCCATACTGTATTATTTAATAATATTCCACTGTCGAACAGATACGTTGCCTAGGACTCCATCTGGACAAACTTCTCACATGGAATCCTCATACTAGACTGAAAAGACAAGAAACTTCTAGACGTTTTCGCCTACTTCAACATTTACTGGACGTTCTAAGCTCCAAATTAATTACAAAAGACTCATTTACATGACAGTTATCAGACCTATTTGGACATACGGAGTTGAGCTTTGGGGCTCTACTAAACCATCCGATTCATCTCGCATACAATCCTTACAATCCAAAATCCTTCGTAAAATCCTCAATGCTTCTTATTATGTCACAAACAAACTCATCCATCATGATCTTAATATCCGATATGTTGCTGATTTGGCCTAAACTAGATACCTATCCTTCCATGACAAACTCCATACACACTTGAATCCGCTAGTCTTTCAACTTGCTTCCCATACTATTCCTGATAACCCTCCGAGGCATCTGAAAAGAAGATGGCCTCGAGATCTTGTACTATAGAGCTATATTGGAGTGCTACCGATGGGTAGTTTCTCCACAAGTGTTTTTTTTTTTCATGTCCTTAATTCATATTAGCAAATTTGCTTGTTGTAATATTATTATAGTTGGAAATATCAATAAATTAATTTAAAAAAAAAAAAAAGCTTTAGGAACGGGGAAAAACGATACTGGAGCTATCAGATGTAAATTCGATTGATAAGAGTCAAGGCTCCTTCGATAGATAGCGCTAGTGTTCTGCCTTGAAGATTTACGACCAATATTGAAAAGGCGCATCTCATCGCTCGCCCAAACGGAAATAAATGTTCTTTCCTCTTGTTTCCGGTCTCAAGTCGATTTGCGAAAGTATTAAATGATCAATGTATAATCCGAGGGGATTTCCACGTTTTTCGTCGAGAAGGAAATTGTAGAATGGGATGTATTAGCACTCTGCACTATTGAGAAAATTGAATTTCTTTCTTTCCCTGTATGCATGTATATTTTTTTTATATGCGTACCCTTCTAAAGCAAAACTTATCCAGTAGAGTGCATGTAAGTGGTAACCTGCATTGCATATTTAATTTGTTTTTATATTTTATTTTTTGATTTTCAATTGTACTTTATGTTTCAAATATCCTTTTAGTTTAGATTATGTTAATATTGAATAAAAAAAAATTTGTTTGGTTTTATGAACTACGATGCAAGTGAAACTTTTTTTCGGTTTGTAGGCATTTAACTAAAAAAAAAATGAAAAATTATTCGATTTAGGGTATTAAAATTGCGTTTTTAATCTTATCTTAATTATTCAAAAATGGGAATGATAATGGGAAATCAATAGTAGAAAAAATATTCAATTATAAAATTTAATTTGAATTTGCGTATTAGAGTACGGAATACATAATTAATACAATCATTTAGATGATAAACGCATATTAAAAAGTTAGAGCAATATTATATAAGAGGGATATTCACAATAAAGTGTTTGTTTATGATTATATATTGATGTATTTTATATATCATTGATGTATTTTACCATAATACAAACTCTAGCCTAACCCTTGACTTATGTCCGGGTTGGTCCATTCTCTGGTAGAAACCGAGAAAAAGAACAAGATAATAATAATAATGTCTTTATTTATGCTGGGACAAGTCCCTTTAGAATAGCATTACAGATGTTGAAAACTATTTTGCCTTGGAGTATAAAAATAATTAAATATGTATATTATTGTATATCAAAATTAAAATTAATACACACTGATAAAAGTAATTGATAGTCTTTGAAGAGATATGTTATTAGCAAACAAATCGTTTTTATTTATTTAATTTTATTTAAAGTTAATGATGGCCTGCACCCTAGGCCGAAACGTTAGAGCAATTAAAAAATAAGTTTAGCTTATTCCGTCTTATCATTGTCTGCACCCCCTGACCAATTCAATCCATCATTAGAATTATCCAGTCAACCATTTTCCACTCAAATTTAAATATGATGTGATTCAGGATCACATGTTTCTGGTTTATTACATTTATACGGAAATTAAGTGGGGCCGCTACAGCTGTTTTATTTATATATATTTTTTGTTAATTTCTGTAATACTAGCTTATACCCGCGGCTTCGCTCGCGTGAAATTTGGTCTGCCGCATAAAGTTTCGTGAAAGATCATTTTAAATAAATAATTTAATTATTTGTTTAAAATATAAGTTACTCGTACATCCGAAATTTCAGATGCCTAACTTCAAAACTGACGGATTCTATACAACCTTTGAATCCCTATTGTATTAGAGAGGAAACCCTTGGAGTGGAATTATCCAAATTTCTTTCTTAAACTATACAAAGAATCTATCTACTAATTTCAAGATGCTAAGTTCCTGATTTGCCTTTAATTATGTACTATAACGGGGGGGGGCACTTGCCCCAGTGCCCCCACATAGATCATCATGTGATTTGCCTTTATTTATGTACTACAATGGATTCTCCACAGTACCTAAAATACTGTAGGGGGCACGTGCCCTCCCTTAATCTACGCTTGCTACAGCCTATGTGTTACTCTGATGTATAACCTATATTACTCTAAATGTTTCATCCAAATCCGTCCAGTAATTTTTGCGTGAAAGAGACAAACATACAAACTTTCACATTTATAATATTAGTAAGATTAATAATCATAGTAATCAGACTTTATTAAGGTTGTAATTAGTATTTATAAATTCCTTTGAATATATAATTTAAGATTTTCCGCGTAATATTGTCGAGTCTTTCTGGAATCAGATCGGAACTCTTTCCCGTTGCATATAAAGAACACAATAGCCTACAGGCCATTTTATTCTCTTTCCATTTTCTCTCTTAGTTATTTTGTTTCGTTTTTCTTTATCTTTCCCTTTCCTCCTTCGCTCCTTCATTTTCTTTTAATTTTCTCTTTAGGATCTAGTTAGCCCCCTCCCTCTGGTCCCTAGCGATTGGAATTATACTCCCGAGCTCTGTAGAGTTGGAGTTGATAATTCCCAAGGAGAATATAAACAAGTTGGTCATGAGTTGGTCCCGGGGCTCGGAGATGGGGCGAAAGGATTTCAATTCCTAACTCCGGGCCCGCTTTTTTTTTGCCATCCCGAGGGTAAAAACTTTACAAGAGTTACAAACTTATTTCGTAAGTCTTTTTATTTTTTTTTTTCTTCCTCCTTGCTTTGTCGATCTGAGATTGTTAAGGAGTAAGGCGGGATTGAGGATCATACGTTAGGAACAGGCCAAGGGATTGGAACAGGATTAAATGACATGAAACAAAGTTTACTTTCTTGTAAGCAATAATGTAATTTCTTTTTAGACTTGCCGATAGATTTTTTATTATTCCACAAGTTGAAAACGAAATTGGTTTAATGATATGGAACGCTTACCAGCTATCAAAATTATTATTTTTCTCGACTACTACCGGAGAATGCACCTACCCGGACTTAAGTCAAGGGTGATCTTTCAGTTTTACAATTTCGTAGCGAAGAAATATGCTCGGATTACAGATATATTATTCATATTGTAGGCCCACTTCATCCGTCACGGCACATTTCGTTGGCGTGTTGTTGCCCCTCTTCTACCAATCTCTCTCTAATAAAGGAATACTGGAATTATTTAGTTTTGAAGATACGCCTCTCTAAAATCTATTGTACAAAAAAAAAAAAAAAAAAAAAATCAGCTCGATAGTTTGTTTTTTCCCCTCATTCGTAAGGATTTTAATTCATATAGAAGGACTAAAACATTCTTCGGCACTGAAAGGATTAAGCACTAACTGGAGATGGTGTAGTCAGTACTCAGTGTGGTAGAATCAGTGCCGTTGAGACGAGATGAGCAGAGGGTGTGTGAGTTAGTACCTCTCTCCCTCTCTCTCCCCCTCTCTCTCTCTCTCTCTCTCTCTCTCTCTCTCTCTCCCTCTCTCCCTCTCTCCCAGCCCGATGTTGTTGAGAGGACAATAAAGAAAATTTACGAGCTAGCTCTAGTCCTGCTACTCAACCTCCTGTCCTAGGGCAGTTTTTTTTATAAGCTAAACATTTGTCGGTGAAAAGGACAGATGAGTAACTCATTACCTCTCTGTCTCTCTCTATATATATACATTTAACTACTACAAATAAAATCTTTTTATCTTTTTTTTTTAGGAAAAGAAAAAAACAAAAAAACTATTAAACGACTTTTTATACAGTAGTTGCCTTCTAAACTTCACCTGAACCAGCAATAGTAATTTAATTTATTAAAACAATTGAAATATAACATAATGTCAGAATAATTATCAATATGATTGTTTGTTTTTATTTATTATTTATTTATTCATTTATTTAATTTGAGAGTTGTTTATGTATAATATTAAATATTATTTTATTTAAATAATTTCAAAAATAATATGATGGATCATAATATACTAAGATCAAAGGTTGAATTATTATTAAATGACTATAGAGGATATGGTTCCCTCTGAATTTGAAAAAAAGTTTAAATGGAATAAAACAACTTTTATTGAGGTATCTATGCTTTATTTTTGCTTATTTGTTGGACAATAGAAATATTTTATTTACACTTTTATTTATTGAATTATTTATATTGTTATAATTATAGAATTTATGCATGTTTTTACAGATGAATGACTTATGGTAAAATTGTTAACCATATAATAAGTAAAAAAAAATGAAACAATTAGAATAGAAGATTGAGAATGGCCTAGGCCGAAACGTATCTCGAAAATAAAGAGAAAAAAAATTTTTTTTTTACTGGAAATAGGTTTTTTGTTCTTCTATTTAAAGAATATATTATATGATTGAGTCCAGTTGAAATTTATAAAAAATATAAAGATAATTATTCTTACGTAAATGGCATAATTACGTTATAACAGATTTTATAACTCATCCATAGGCCGCTAGGCAGCACCAGTCTCGCTCATGTCGGTGAAGCGAACCAGTAAGATTTCTCACTATCATAAGTAGCTAAACGGGGCTAAAGAAGTTTTAACATCAAACTGACAAAGAATAAACTGAATTTAAGATTCTTATTAACAGCATAAGAAGTAATATTAATGATGTGACAATTATAATAAATGACAATTAATCATCTATTATTCGTGTGTTTTCTTTCTTAACTGATAGGGTGTATAAACAAAATTATTGGATATTGATGAGGTTCCGTAGGAAGCTGTTCAGTCAAATCCATCCACAAGTACTCGCAAACTTGCCAGGGAGTGCGAAGTGTCGAAAGATGCCATTAGTCGCCATCTTTTCTCCATGTGGAAGGTGGAAAAGGCCAGTAGACTGGTCCCTCACGAACTTACTCCTTAGCAATCTGTCAAGATTAGGAATTTTTGAGAATTTATTTTAAAACGCTCTTCTGATATGAGATTTTCCCGGAAGATTGTTGCCTGTGATGAAAAGTGAGTTTACTGACGTAATGGGAATACTTGTGAAAAATCTCTAGATCGCGGTCAAACTGCTTTTCCGCTTTCTGCAATTTGTAAACTTTTTTTTCAGAGGAATTTCGAAAAAAAATATCAAAATTTGTGCTTTATCTGGAGTTTTTAAGGTGTTATTCTTCATTAATTTGGTTCAGATGGATGCTCTATGAATTATAAACTTTACTACGAACAACTGGAAATATTTTACGTGAAGTTGTCAAAGAGTTATCCTTCCTGTATATAAGGTATTTTACATTTACATATATATCCAACTATTCGAAATATTTACTTTTTTTGCAACAACATGGGGGGGGGTATGAATATATGATGTAGATATAAGTAAGCTGCACGGATACGAGATATTGATGGATCCAGCGGAGAAGCGGACCAAATGAACCATGAGCGGGAAGGGAGATAGGACCAGTTGCCACTTGCTGCTACACCAAGCGCCCATATTTTAGATTTTCCCTTCTCTACGCTACGATTTCATCCTGACATTGTCACTTCCCTTTTCCATCCTTCATCCATCACGGCTCTCCATCATCGCCGAAAAGGAAAAAAAGAGAAAAAGGGGGGGGAGGAGAAGAAGAAAAACGCCTGACCGATATTTTACATTTTCCCGCGTTTTCTCTTATCAGTGCAGGATATATCCCGAATGGTGGGGAAAAAATAGCAGATTTTTTTTTTTTCGTTCCTTTCTGTCAGTCTTTCCTTTTATCAGCTTGTTTGTGGATGAGATACAAGCGAAATGGCAAACAACTTATTTTTAGAAAAGAGTTGCTTATATATTTAGCTTTGCAACACACAAAATTTATTTTGATATGGGAGTTTAAAACGTTACCTTAATCCAAATTATTAATTTAAACAAATAACTGAGTAAATTAAAATTTTTTTCCAGTCATATATTATTTTTCTTTATTTTAAAAACGTTTCAACAATACTATGTCATTCTCAATTTATATTATTTACAAGTCCTTTAAGGTTATTTAATTTTAAAAATATTCTCTAAAATTTTACTCATCAGTGATTTTAAAGTTAAAAATGAAATAAAGAAATATAGAAGTCTACCCTTATTAGATAACACAGATAACATAACCTTCTCAGGAACCTCATAACATTGTTTTCATTTTTCCAATTTCTTAATTCATACACATAACTTTTTAAAATAAATAAAAGATATAAAATAGATCAATACAGATCAAAAATCACTAATTTATATTAATTGATCATTCATGATGACTATATATTGGGGATGAAAACAAATTAAAATACTATTTTAATAATAATAATCAAAAACAGCCCAAAGTGCAAATTTCAAAAATTGTTATTGATGACCATGGAGTATACTGTAACTCTAAGCATTGTAAGAAATATTTTTAATTATATGACAATCAACCAAAAAGGTATCTATACTTTTTATTCAGTAATATTTGGGACATGTTTTGTATGTAAAATTATGTATTTATTTGATTTGTCTTTTATTTTAGGTTGAAAATGTACAAATTTATAAAAAAATTTTAGAGAATATTTTTAAAATTAAATAACGTTAAAGGACTTATAAATAATGTAAATCGAGAATGACATAGTATTGTTGAAACGTTTTTAAATAAAGAAAAATAATATATGACTGGAAAAAGTTTTTAATTTACTCACTTGAATGATTGACTAAGAAAGATGTACTCCAGTATCAAAAACAAGATATTTAAAACAAATAACTGATCTTATAATACGTATAAATAATTAAAATTCGTAAGGTTACCTATAGTTAATTATGACTAGTTCAAATTCAAGTTGTTAATTTCATTAAATAAATTATTTAAAAAAAAATATGTATTAAAAATAGCGCTATACCTAGTGTTAAGGCACGAGTACCCCTGAATCGTTATCTTCCGAACTTTACTCGGCCGATATCGGACGATCAAATCAAACGAAGAAAGGGAGTGCTTATACGAACTTGTTGCGATTTCTCACCTGTCTGCCGGCGTCTACAACGCAAATTGAGTTTATTTATAGCTTAATTTCATAATTCTGTCGTGTTTGAGTGTTGTTATCTACCGACTATGGATATTGAACAAATAATTATAGTCGACGACATGAAATTAGGTGGCTCTAAGAAAATGCGGTGTTGCCAAATCGACCTACACTAGCGTACCAAGGGTAAAAACCAAATAACTGAAACCGGGAGAAGTAGGTAGAACATTGCTAGCACATTGTTGTCAAATATGAGCTGTTTTGAGTAAAACCACGCCTACATTCTCGTTACAAGCGGCAACACCGCATTTTCTTTGAACCGCCTAATTTCATGTCGTCAATATTAGTTGTGTTTATAATAGACCAATAAACATTTAAAAAATTACAATTATCGTTATGTTGCGAAACGTTTATGGGCTGAAGTTGCATCGGAAATGGATATAGCGGTTGCAGAAATTAAAGCATTAAGCCGCACCATCAACTACAGGAGACCGGAAACGTACAATGCCGGCAACAGTGTGTGCACATGCACGCTCGAGTAATTGTTCCCGACATCGGACGACAAAATCGGTTTTGGTGTACGCTAAGCATAACACGGCTTGTAAAAGTCGTGAATAGTGGCATTTTGATTTGCCGATTTAAAAAAAAAATACTTATATTTAACTGAGCACGACAAAATACTAACAAAAACAGTTTCTGGATCCGCTGCTAGGCAACGCTGATAAAATATTGCATCACAAAAAATTTGATATATAAAAAAAGAGATGTTAGAAATTATTGTTGTGTTATTTCTCATTTTGTCTAAGATATCCTTTTCTTTCTTTGAGCCATCTTTCTCAACTCGGATGAAAATATTACATATCATGTCGACAGCCCTTTTTTATTCCAGTGCCCACCCTTGAGATGTAGGGACGCTTTTAAATTCGTTCCTTTTGTCCCACCCTCAGAGGGCCTTGTAAGGCCTGGGCTAACAGATGTCCGGGTCCAAACTCCCCGCCTTCTACTTCAAGTCATTTATTCTTTTCTTCTTTATATCTCGAGATCACTAGGTTCAATGCGAGCGGGGAGTAGGGTGTGTTTAATATGTGCTGTTCCTTCTGGACTGTCCTCTTTTATATAGTATGTATCGTATCCTTCCGTTACTCGGGGAATAATCAGAATATTCTTTGAGAGTATAAGATTCATCTATATTATGGTTCATGATTACTATATGAACTATCTATATAGTCCAGGAAGAGTATTTGGCTCAATAGATAGTTGTGACTGCCTCTTAGCCAACTCTGATTTATTTTTTTTTTACTTATTTAATACTAGCTTATGCCCGCGGCTTCGCTCACGTGGAATTTGGTCTGCCACATAAAGTTTCGTGAAAGATCATTTTAAATAAATAATTTAATTATTTTTTTAAAAATACAAGTTACTCGTACATCCAAAATTTCCGATGTCTAACTTCAAAACTGATTTCCTGATTCGCCATTAATTATGTACTATAACTGGGAGGGCATATGCCCAGGTGCCCCCACATAAATCTGCCCTTGCTGTGGCCTATGATGTATAAACTATTTTACTCAATAAGTTTCGTCCAAATCCGTTCAATAGTTTTTGCGTGAATGAGTAACAAACATAAATACAAACATTCGCATTTATAATATTAGTCAATTAATCAAAACAATAGTTTCACTCATGTTCTTTCTGTTACTTTAACAACTATGATCATGTGATTTGCCTTCAATTAGGTACTATAATGGATTCTCCACAGTACTTAAAAAACTGTCGGGAGGGGGATATAAGTGCCCCCGTGCGCTCTCCCCCCCTAAATCCGCGCTTGCTATAGCCTATATGTTATTCTGATGTATAACCTTCCTGTTGAACCGTTGTCTTAGTAGTAGAGGCCCTACTAAATATGGAACCCAAGACTTTTCATGAGTAGTAGATTGAGGTTTTTATAACTATTCCCTAATCTCGGTAACTATTATTTAATATTATATTCATAATTTTGCTTAAATAAAACATGTACTCAAACTACTAAGCCCATGATTGCGGCGGGTTCGTAGCCCTTTAGGCGGCCCTAGGGCTTTTTAAAGGGAATACAAAACACTTAGTTACGCCGCCCTTCGGAAGGGACGTTAAAGTACGTCCCGAACCTATACGATGTCAGGTACTCGTTAAAAATCCTTATCCTAATTAAACCTGGATAGGACAAATTTAGAGCTCCCACTGTAGCATCGTCCGATTAGCAATAGCAGCATAAAGTGTCGTTAAATGAACAAACAAACAAAACATGTACCACTACAACGCGTGAACGGCTCTGGGGTTCAGTAAATGCTAGAGACTGTACTGTTTCATGGACAACGGTTCTGCAGGGAGGTGATCTGTCCTAGATCACGCTCAACAGATTTTCCCCCTTTTTTACATTTTATAGAGGTTGGGTGAGCCCCAGGAGGGTCCTAGATCCTATATGATCCATTTCCAACTGCAAAGAGACTAAGTAAAAGTCTTGCTCGCAGCGGGATTTGAACCAGGATTTTCAGTACGGCAACTCAGTGCTTACTTAAGAATAGTTTTAATAAATTATAAATAGTTGTTTGTTTGTTCATTTAACGTCACTTTATGCTGCTATGGCTAATCGGACGATGCTACAGTGGGAGCTCTAAATTTTGCCTATCCAGGTTTAATTAGGATAGGGATTTTTAATGAGTACCTGACATCGTACAGGCTCGGGACCCCCGTTTAACGTCCCTTCCGATGGACGGCGTAACTAAGGATTTTTTACTCCCTTAAAAAATCCTAGGGCCACCTGCCGGGCTACGAACCCGTGATCTTGAATTATAAATAGTATTTGTATCATTAGTGTTATTATTGTATACCCAGCTATCTTAGTTATTCATTTATTTTTGTATTTTTTCTACCGATAATTAATTATAAATTATTATGATTTATCCATATTTTTTTTTAAGGATTCCGGAATTCATTAGAAGGTTGCTTTTTTTTCGAATTAACCAGATAATATTTATGTAGAAATACATTTAAATTCTTTTACAAAAAAACAAAATTAAAGAAAAAAAACAAAATCAAGATCAATTAGCGCGGTTTTCTTGAGGCAAAAAAAAAATAAAAAGAGGTATTAATTTCGAGATTTATGAATGAGTGGAGGCTGAAGGAGAAAGGAGGGGGTTGAGCTGCTGTTGGAGTATTTGATGACGATTTAATTAATCCCTTAACGACCGAACGTTAATTAATTTTATTATTCCCCCCCAACCGAGATACCACTACCACTACCAGGGCCTATAGAGGACCGACGATTGGTCGAGATCCGAGGGGTGGGGGGTTCTATAAAACTTGCATTAGCCAACCGGAAGACGTGTTAGCGGCTTCTTCTTCTTCTTCTTCCTCTCTCTACTCTCGAGAGCTGAGAGAGCTGTTGTGCTTAATCTCAGTTTAATGCCTCGTTTGTAATCGGTTCAGTTCCACTCTTAACGTTCCCCGCCTTCAAGGTATTCCCCCTCCTTAATGTTGGGAAAATAATCGCCTAATTGCCTCAGGGTTGGAATGTATATAAGTTAAATAAGCAGCAGATATCCAAGGAAATGGAACCTTTATGCAGATATGTATATATATGTGTGTGTGTGTGTGTGTGTGTGCGCGCGCATATATATATTATATATACGTATATATTTGTGAATTTGACTATTTATGGATCGCATAAAACTTAAGACTTATGATGTCTCTTTTTCTTCCTTTCTTCACTCTCTCTGCAACCGCTCGTCTCTGATCATCTGTCCACACTCTCTTCGGTCGAGGCTAATGCTCGATGTCTAGTTCATAGGTAGCGTTTTCTATCAGTAGCCTGATGCGGTTCTTGTCACATATTACTTCTTCAGTAACACCTATTGTGATGGCATCTTTCTTCTTTGCTTCTATCCATCCTTCTGTTTCCTTCAGTTTATTAACGTAATTAAAAATCTTGCTTGTAATCCGTGTACCTTTTCCTTAAACCCCATTCGCGATGATTGAATATTCGGATAAACGACGCTCTGTTGGATATATATATTTAATATATAAAATTTACGTAAGTGAACGAGATCCCGATTAATGTAATGTTCAATGAACATACTTCCCCGTGTATACCTCGAAAAATTGCGAGAACACATGGATATAGGATCACTGAAGAGAATGGATTTGTCTGACTGGAAAGCGTGCCTTGGTAGCTCAGTGGTTAGAGCGGGCGACCCGGGTTCGAATCCCGGCCAAGAAATGATATTTTCTCTTCAAAATTAAATATATATATATATATATATATATATATATATATATATATATATATATATATATGCTTATAGAATGGGGTTCCCGGAAAAGATACAAAGAGTCGGCATTATATCTGCAGCCCCAGTGAATAAATGGTTAAGTCTTAATTTTCTTTAAAATGGGTTTCTTGTACTTAAGTAAGCGGGATCGAGTTATTTTCGTGGTGAATAAGGGGCTAAGTAAGGCATTGGCTTGAAAAGGAGTTATTGCTTATATTACAACTACATTTCTATCGTTCTCGTAGTTTTTGGCTTGATTCCGGTTATCTGAAAGCAGTTAACTCTCTCTGGACAAAATACGACTTAACCACTTATTGTAGTGGGACTGTAGATATATTCCTAGAATATGAGTTTGAATAATATTTTCTCTGAAATATAATTACCTGGAAACTATTATTAGGAACTTATTATTATATATAAAATAATTAGAGACTTTGAAGCGATGAAGAGAAAGTCATGATTATAGCGAACTACTTAAACAACTTCCGCTTGAGCTTAATTCAAGCCACGGGAGAGGAACCTCTGGCTACTGTTCTTCATCATGTCATTCTGTATTTTACTGTCAGCCGATCTGATGATTGTCAATTATTTCTGTTTGAGAGGTGTGGATAAAAATATAAAGAAGTAGAAAAATAACGTTGCGTACAATGATTTTTTTTATCAAGGAAGCGTTGTAAAAAAAAAAAAAATGCTATAACATTACAACCCTTGAAGGATCTCTAGTTCATCACGTGGTCTACAGACTGTACTTTTTATTGGATAACGTTTGTGTAAGAAGGTGATTTGTCCTAGATCACGCTCAGCAGCCACATTTGTCCTTCCTAATTTGGGTACCCTCTTTATATATTATATAAAACTACAATAAAATCTGCAAGCTGCTGGATGCGAACCCGGCCTCTTCGGAATACACACAAACACACGCTTAATACCGTTAAAATAACATTTGACGATCAAAATGAATCTGGACACACTCGGTAAGACCATCTTGGTACGAGAAAGCTATTATCTTACTAATATTATAAATGTGAAAGTTTATAGTAATATAGGTTATACATCAGAATAGCACATAGGCTATAGCAAGCGCGGATTTAGGGGGGGGGCAGGGGGCACGTGCCATCCTGACAGTTTTATATGTACTGTGGAGAATCTTTTTTAGTACATAATTATAGGCTAATTATAATTATATTATAATTATCATAATTGTTAAAATAACAGAAATAACATGAGTGAAACTATTTGTTTGGATATCCTATTAATCTAACTAATATTATAAATGTGAAAGTTTGTATATTTGTCTCTCTTTCATGCAAAAACTGCTGGACGGATTTGGATGAAACTTTACAGTTGTATATGTTATACATCAGAATAACACATAGGCTATAACAATCGCTATACTAATCTTACTAATATTACAAATGTGAAAGTTTGTTTGTTTGTCAGGTACTTTGGAGAATCCATTATAGTACATAATTAAAGGCAATAATTATTATAATCAGGGACTTTGCGTTTTGAAATTTGAAGATAAATTCTGTGTATAATTTAAGAAAGAAATTTTGATAATTCCATCCCCAAGGGTTTTCCGCTTAATATAATAGAGGTTCAAAGATTGTATGGAATCCGTCTGTTTTGAAGTTAGACATCTGAAATGTTTGATGTATTTATGTAAAATGATCCGGTACGAATCTTCGTGTGGCAGACCAAACTCCACGCGAGCGAAGCCGCGGGCAAATGCTAGTACATATATTATAATAGGATCTTTTTATCGTGTTTCTAATTGGAACCAAGTTTGGCCGTAGGATCTGGAGACACTCCTGGTACACATCCAGCCTCCATAAATTGGGTACCCAAACTAAGAGGTGATCTGAGAGTAACATCTATCTTCATATCCGTTGTTCACGAAAACGTACATTCTCTATCATGTACTGAACTTAATACCCATCATGGGTTCTTCTCTTTAGAGTTTTTTTTTTTAAATGTGTTTCATGTTTTACGAGTCTTTGAGTCTAAAATAAAAAATATAGTTTTGGGTCATTGCTGTGTTAATGTGTTTTCTGTTTCATTTTCTTTTGAACGTCTAGCATATTTAAAATGTTTACATACTTCGAATATATTTTTACGGGCTACTGGGTATTAACATGAATTAAACTATTCCTTAATTAAAGATACTAATATTTATTAACAAAAGTGATAAAAAGGATACAAGTAAATTATTAACAATTAAATTATTAAACTAATATAAGTTTACAATAACAATATTATAAATATTTATTATCGAGGCCTAACTCCTAATTAATTATTACATTAATATAAGATATTACTAATTCTAAGTGACTTAACTATTTACATAAATTATAAATAGAATTACACTACAATTTATAACTACTAATTAACACCTACAGTTCACTAGTCCACCGACCGTAAGATTCTCCAAGTATGACAAACTGACACACAGTAACAAACATAAACAGTTTATTACACTCGCGAGGCTGTCACAGTGCGCTAATACACTTATTACACTTGCCGGTTCAACACTGACTAGTTTATCACCCTGACACTCACTTATTACAGATCTTCACAGTGCCTGGTCTACTCTAAGACGGAGGTATTTAAATAGGTAAGGCCGAACATTCTAGAACACGGAAGATGGGGAAGAAATTCTGGAGTGTCTAGAACCTTCTTAATAACTTCCGACAAAAGGAAGCGATCAAGAAGGTTCTAATCCCATCTAAACTTCTCCCGCCGAAGGCTCAAGGCGCTAATCCCTTGCTTCCGCCTTCCTCTCTGTGACGGTAACAATATTATAAAATTTAAGATAACATATCTCTAATCATTTATAAATCAGACTATTTATGCATTCTAATATTCTCCAATGCTATCCGAGGAGACCTCGAGCTCTTCAATGCCTTATTCAGTTTTTTTAAATTCATATCTTGGTCATTTTAATTTTTTTCTAATGTGTAACATAATCTATTAATCATTCTGCTTGAATCCTTGCTTATTAGTAGATGTCTATATAACTGAATTATTTGTTTTTCTTATATTCTTTTATTTTATTTTATTTTAATTTTAATTATCTTGTTTTTGTTACTGGAGTACATCTTTCTTAGTCAATAATTCAAGTGAGTAAATTAAAAAACAATTATTAACAATTTTTGAAATTTGCACTTGAAAAATTGTTAATGATGACCATGGAGTACACTATAACTCTAAGCTTTGTAAGAAATATTTTAAATTATATGACAATCAACTAAAAAGGTATCTATGCTTTTTATTCAGTATTTTTGGGACATGTTTTGTATGTAAAATTATGTATTTATTTGATTTGTCTGTTATTTTAGGTTGAAAATGTACAAATTTGTAAAAACATTTTGGAGAATAGTTTTAAATTAAACAACGTTAAAGGACTTATAAATAGTGTAAATTGAGAATGACATAGAATTGTTGAAACGTTTTTAAATAAAGAAAAATAATATATGACTGGAAAAGGGTTTTAATTTACTCACTTGATTTTTTTTTTTTTTTTTGTGGCACTATCGACTTTTATTTTTTTCATTCTTAATATCACTTTGATTTTTATTTATTTAATTCTTTCCCGTGTTTTTGCTTAATTTTCTGCAGCCCGAAAGCGCCTGTTTTTTCTTTGTGGCCTTTTTTGAAGGAGTATTTTTAACTTCCTTCCTAAGAACGTCCTTCAATACCAACCGGAGAGACCATGAGCACTTAAGTTCCATTTTTCATTTTATTTTATTTATTTATTTTTGTGAGGCTGGTAAGATTAGGCTTACTGATTATTCAGGCCTAAATACTCACATTTCGAAAACCAGGAAATTGATCGTATTACAGTTTATTCTGGATATAATTCTATATATATTTTTTAATCTGATTTAAATTTTGTTTTTATTTGATTTCCAAAATAAATTATGCCAATTATGTACCCTGAAGTCACCTGAGCGCGGTCGACAAGGCAGGAGAGCTGGGGACAACCTCCCCCTCCCCCTGATACCCAACTTCTACCCAACATGCCCAATCCCCCTCCTGTACCCAACTTACCCCCCTCACCAACCCTCACCCAGATTCAGCCCCCCCCCCCATCCTGCACCTCCCTCACCTCCTCGACATGGGCAACCAGATCACGTCGGCATCCACTCCCCTGCCCAAATTACCTATTTGTACCTTCCTCCTATTTCTTACATATATACACGTCCCCGTCTCTTCCAGGATCTCTTTCCTTCTTCCCTGACAGGATTCGTGCCCACATTTTCGGGATTTATTTTTTTCAAACAAAAAAAATTTACCGCATTTTATTTAGAATTAATTTTTGAATATATCGAAACTGAACAACAATGGATTGATTCATCATTTATTCAACGTCACTTCATGCTGTTATGGCTAATCGGACGAGGCTATTGTGGGAATCCTAAATTTTGCCTATCCAGGTTTAATTAGGATAGGGACCTTTATCTAACATCGTACAGGCCTAACAATGTCCCTCCTTTTTACGTCCCTTTCGAAGGCCGTCACAACTAGGGATTTTTTAGTCCTTTAAGACGAGCACGTGATCTCGAGCTTAGTAGGCTGTTATGTAGGTCGCCTCAACTGAATAAACTGATCTCATTTATGCAAGACGAATGAATTTTATGTGAGGCCCCAAGGAAAAAATGCCATGAACATAATAAGCACTGTATACGGGTGCGGTAGGACCATATAAGTCTGAACATACACTCTGATAATAAAAATCCCACGAAACACCGACTGTGCATATGTCATATACACATTTTATATCACGAACGTATTATATTAAGTATATATGTTGTATGTTGTATTATTCATTAATAAAACCTTAGAGAATGGAAAAAAAAATTAAAAACATTTGTTACGGTAACTAGGAGGGACCCACAGTCAGTTTAACGGCGAACAAAACCTCATTTAACAATTCATTTACATGTACTACTCAAATTTTATAACTGTAATTTACATCCTTTAGCTTAGATTACTACTATTTCAATATAGTGTTAGTAGGAAATAAATAAATTTCTAGTCTTTATCCCAGTATTTTAATTTTCAAAGATTGGTCTATCAAGAATCCTTTTATGTATTCAGATTAATTCGATATTAAGGTCCATGGTTGGGTTACCGGTGACTTCATTTCTGAAAAAACATAAAAGTTTTTTATAATTTTTTATAATTATTAGTCATTTTTTATGAGTTATAAATATTTTAAAAGTTTTTTGTTCGAATCCTTGTCCCATGTTTCCTACGTCCTTGTCCCCTGTAAGGGCTACAGGAGGCAACTTACAACGATCGGTCGTAGGGATGTAGTTTTGTCAGTAACTGCCTATTGGTTTTGCCGGATTATTCATTGCTTCCCGAAGTATTGGTCCATGGGCAGACTGCTTCTGGGGAATTAATACAGGCCTGAACTGCCATATTCTATGGATCTAGACCCATTTGATTTTTGAAGTCTCTGGGAAGGACACTCAAAGGGACTGTTTATAGAATTAATTTTTATCAACTATCTCAAATGTATGTATGGATGTATACTAATTCCTCGCTCTTGGCTGTATATTGGTTTACTCTTTTTTTTTTTTAATTGCAACTTATTTATGTATGATATATTAATGCCTTTTTGAGCTTCCATTGGTTTATTGAATGTGTCTTTTCATTTCCAGAATCATTGAGAGAGTACTTCTGCAAGTACGGGGAGATCACTGAGGTGATGGTGATGAAGGACCCGACCACGAGGCGATCCAGGTGAGTTCTTGCATCCACACTCTTAACCCTTCAGTCTACATCCTCTCATCCCATGTTCATTATTTATTGTTTTTTTTTATATGTTTTTATTTTTATAATTTTTTTTAGTATTAGTTTTTTATTATTTTTGTCTTGAACATAACTCAATTATATACTTTAAAAAAAAAAAAGTTTTGAAACTATTTAAAAAAAAAAATTGACCGTTAACCAGCGCCTTGGTTACGTCCTTAGAACGTTTTTTATAATTATTGATTTTATAACAATTCTGTACCTCAGAGGTAAACTATCGTAACTGACATTTTTCAAACTTTACAGGAGAGCAGTTTTAATGTTAAATTTTCCTTTTTATAGTTGTTCACAGTTTTAAATGATAATTAGAGCTCATCATTGATCTTGATCTTGATGACCTCTAATTATCATTGAAAACATTAAACAACAATAAAAAGGAAAATTTAACATTAAAACTGCTCTCCTGTAAAGTTTGAAAAATGTCAGTTACGATAGTTTACCTCTGAGGTACAGAATTATTAAAAATATAGATTCATTATTTAATATTTAGGGTTTATATTGTAGATTAAAACTTGATTTGATAAAATTACGCCTTATATCATACAATCAGATTTGACTTTTTTAAACTTGTATTATTTATCATGCTACTGTTGAAAACATGTAGCATCCTAAGTGAGGGCTATAGTTAACCGCTCTAGTGAATATTTATTTTTTAAAAACTATATTCGTAAAGAAAAAAAACTGTATCTTGACAAAACCATAGAGAGTCTTGGGTTTGTATGGTACAGACTATACTGTTTTAGACCAACGATTGTGCAGGGAGGTAAGTTGCTAGAGACTACACTAAACCGTCAGAATCTTACCCACAGAGAATGGTTGATCCCTGGTAGGTTTTTCAGATTTCACAGATTCAACCTAAGGCTATTTACGAATTAAATAATTTATTTGATAGATAAATAAACTAGGAGCTACAGCTAAATATTTCATAATTATTATAATATAGGAATACATTATGAAAGGTCACCTGTGGTCTAGTGGTTAGCGTAGCAAACTACTAAACCCAAGATCGCGGGTTCGTAGCCCGGCAGGTGGCCCTAGGATTTTTTTAAGGGAGTAAAAAATCCTTAGTAATGCCGTCCTTCTGAAGGGACGTTAAACGGGGGTCCCGAGCCTGTACGATGTCAGGTACTCGTTAAAAATCCCTATCCTAATTAAACCTGGATAGGCAAAATTTAGAGCTCCCACTGTAGCATCGTCCGATTAGCCCTAGCAGCATAAAGTGACGTTAAATGAACAAACAAACATTATGAAATAATGATTTGTCAGTAATGAAGGCGTTTTTGGTAAATTAAAGATACATTCAAGTATGAGAACTCGTGATTCGATAATCGACGCAATACTATCGACTCAGAAGGTAAAATCGATATCAGAGCTGACAGTTGAAGATAGACATATTGGCCTAGCGCTTTGACCATATCGAGTTTTCTCTGCTGAATACAATGAGCCGCTTAAAAAGGAGGAAATTGGATATTTTTCAACAAGAGAGCTTCGAGTGCTTTTTCGTAAAGCATATTTTTGCATTCATTGTCGATGTCCGCTTATATTTCCAAATATAGAGATTATTATTATTATATTTCAACTAAACATAAAGGAATTATGTATATATTATATGAGCTTTTAATTAAACTAATTAAATTAAATTATTATGGTTGTTTTGAATAAGTTATTATATAATAAAGTATTCTACATTTTAACACCTGATTTTCAAATACCTAAACGTTGTATTTATAAACGATTAGAAAATAAAAATATTTAAATAATCACAATAAAATAAAAAATAAAAAATTTATCATTATATAAGATGAAAACTTTATCGCAAATTATATAAACTCATAGAAAATAATATAATAATATATGTGGATGAAAGTGGTCCGGGAAGAGGACACAATGAATTTCTCGTAGAATTAGAGAAAAACTTTATTGATTAGCCAACGTTTCGACCTACTTTGTAGATCTTCTTCAGGGTTGTGGGGGGGGGGGGGGGCTAGGGATGAGGGTAGGTCCTCACTGGCTTGAAACACAACTGTTTTCTTTGTTGTGATTGTGATTTTGACCTCTACCCGGAACCACGTTCTTCCACATATATTATCAAGGTCAACAATTATCATTCAATAATATAATAATAGATTGAAAATCGGAGGAATATACAATTTAATTTAAGGGGTTTTATGTATCACTATCTAACACCTCTTCCCCCACCTCCCCTTCTCTCACTCACTCTCTCTCTCCCTCCCCCCCCCCGAATGTGTATGATTCGGAAATAACAAATAAAGATGAAGATTGATGTAGAAAACAAAGGAATGTATATATTTATATTTATGCATAAAGTAAAGGGGAGAGAGATAAGTGAGAAGTTTTGAGAAGAAAGAAGAAAAGAAGAAAGCATCAATAGGCGATTGAAGCGCGCTGGGCTAACAACACCTGCTCCCGTGGGATATTTAAATGAAATACGGGTTTTCTCCGTTTGATCAATTGCCTCGCCCTGAAATGTAACTGGAATTACACCCAACAAACATCTCTCCTCTAGACATTTCTTATATCCCCGAAAACAATCGTTGTTGATATAAATGGATCTGCAGGAAAATTTATTTCGATTTCGATTAATCTCATAAATACAGGATATATATATATATATATATATATATATATATATATATATATATATATATATATATATATATATATATAAAAGCATAAAGTATCAAAAAAGGCATTAAAAAAAAACAACTGTATTAGTACAACTCCCCGGGGGTTTGTGTTCATACTATACTTTAGAGATACTGATTCATAGCTTTAATGTTTAAGAAATGTAGCATTAATTATTGGAAAAAATAGCTTTAATTTTGCGATTTAATAGCGTTTACAGCTAAAAAGGATAACTTCAAGGAATGAGAGTCGGCAAGAGGGGAAAAACAATTAAATTAGCAAAATCACTTGAAACATGTTTATTGTATTATTGATTTAAACTCAACATGGCACATGTTTCTACAGTAGAGTGTGTCATGTTCGTTCTACGATCTGTCAATACAATATTATAGCGACTTCTTCTTTTTTTTATTATATATTTGTAATTAGAATATATATACACATATATATATATATATATATGTGTGTGTGTGTGTGTGTGTGTGTGTGTGTGTGTGTGTGTGTGTGTGTGTGTGTCGGAATTGGAGAATTAATTCCATCAAGTCCCCTGAAATTACATTTACCCTTCGCCGAAAACCCATGACTTCCTGTCCTACTGTATCCTTTAATAGTACTCCACTTATCCCTGTTGAACAGATTCGCTTCCTAGGTCTTAACTCAGACAAAATCCTTATTTGGAACCCTCACAGAAGACTGAAAAGACAAGAAACAGCTGGACGCTTCCGACTACTTCAACACATACTAGACAAACGCCTCAAAGCTTCAGATCAATTACAAAAGATTTATTTATGTGACTGTTATAAGACCTATATGGACTTACGGAATTGAACTATGGGGCTCCAATCCAAAATCCTTCGCAAAATCCTAAACGCTCCTTATTTTGTCACAATTAAAACCATCCATAATGACCTTAACGTTCCATATGTTACCGATTTAGCCCATTCCAGATACCTATCATTCCATAAAAAACTCCAGGCTCATCCAAACCCACTAGTTTCCATCCTTAAATCCAATTCCATCCCGGACAATCCGGAAGAGAAGATGGCCTCGGGACCTTATATTACAGAAATATTATTAGAGTGCTGCCATTGGGTAGTTCGTCTACATGTCCTGTCATGTGTTTATTTATTCATATTGCCATTGTACTAGATTTATGTATTACAGTTGTACAATTCAATAAAATAATTTAAAAAAAAAAAGAGAAAAAAATAATTCGATACGGACTTCATAATTAGTATTGTCTAATTATGAAAATCCGTTGTAGAAGCTGGTTGAGCCCAACTAGAGCTTTCGAATCCCTCTGATTCGATCCACAGCTGTGAGCAGAATAAATGATTTGATAGAACTTTTTTTTAAATTTCTAATAATTCGCTGCGTTTTTATAAAATTAATTCGAGTAGGTAAAACTTCTAATTATTATAGTAAATGTTTTATCAGAAGAAGATAATGGTCCTGGTGGAGGTCATAAAAAATTCTTTTAAATAAAGAGAACAATTTCTTTTAAAGCCGACGTTTTGATCCACATTGCAGGTCCTCTTCTGTGCTTATAAAAGGGTCATGGGTTATAAGATGACTACAAAACGATGATTTATTGTTGTTTGATTGAGTTTTTTTTTGTAGTGAAATGTCAACTTTTGGCCCCACTATAAGCCTTGAGAAAGACCTGCGCAGTGATTGCAATTCGAAAATACTTGCGAATTACATTTGAATATAGTAAAGTTATATTGAGTGATGTAGTGCATTATATTTCATTACGGTGGAGGTCAAGAAAATTCTCTTATATTGGGAGAATCGTTTATTGGGAAGCCGACGTTTCGACCTACATTGCATCGGTCATCTTCAGTGCTAAATATACAAGATACATATAAATTAAAATAATGTATGGTAAAGAATAACATAATATGTAGGGATATTTATAGATTAATATTATACATTGTAAGTAGTAGAAATAAGAATCGGAGGGGATTGAATTATAATAAAGTTCAAAACCGAAAGAGGTAATGTTTGAAACCAACAAAATTAAAAATGAGAACAGAATTATATTAAATAAAAATTAAACATAAATAAAATATTATAAAGATTTGTTTAGTAATTTATAATACTACTTACTTCATATATTATCATTCTAACAATATACTACATATTCATTTATTAATTGCCATGCATCATTTTAATTTATATGTATTTTTTATAGGTTATGTTTAGCCCTGAAAAAGACCAGCAATATGGGTCGAAACGTCGGCCTTATGATAAATTGTTCTCCTTATTTAAGATAATTTTTTATGGGCTCCACCAGGACCATTTTATTCTTCATGTACACAAGATTAACTAATATGATATAAGATAAATTTATTTTCATTTTATAAAAATATTAGTAATTAAAAAAAAATAATTATTTGATTAAAATCATAGTAATTAAGGAATATTGCACTAGAATGTGGCTTTTCCTTTTAAGAAAATTACATTGTTCCATTTTAGTCCCAGCTAACTCCAGTTATCCGACGGATAGAGGCTATTAAGGTCTTCGACTTGCGGGGAAGGGGGAGGTCATAAAAATTAATAAAAAAAAATAAATAATAAAAAAATGGAATAATTATCCGAAACGACTCGGGTGACTTACGAGAATTGGTAGAGAAGATGTAATTAGTTGTTGATAAAATATTACTGGATATAAAAAAAAGTTCTTGTTAGTGAAGCGAATCGAGGTAACTCCCCCCCCCCCTCCCCCTCAGGTCCATTCTCTGTATTAATATTTATTGCTAGCTCCCTCCTCTCTAAGTTATCTACTTGTAATTTATTTTATTAGGTTTTATTATTCAGGAAATATGTGTTACTCAAGAGTGGATAATTTTTATTTATTATTCTATTTTATAAATATTTTAGTGGAGACTTAAGATTGATTGAAAAAATTGAAATACTTTGATTTGTGACCGAATGTGTTGGACCAAGTGTGCGGGTAATGGAAGTAAATTTTCATTGAATTTTCTAAAAGAATTTCTGGCTTTTCACTGGCTATACTGCAAACTTTCTCAGGGCTTAATCTAAGAATGAAAATGTTCTTGTCTACTTCGGTATTTACAGCTTCCGGAGCCTATTCTTCCACTGATCTGATTGGTTTGTCTTTCCTTTCTGTTTCTTGGTCTCAATTCTTGGTAATTTGATTAATCACGTTTATCACAATTTCTACTTCTTTTGATGAATCTTTAATTATTTTATATTAACAAAAATTAAAAATAAGCCAGTAAAAAAGTTGGCAAAAATTACTAATCTGTCCAACCTCCGATAAACAATATTTTAAATTTATTTATTTAATTTTTACATTTGATTAAAGTGTTATTAAAGGCTTATTTTAATGTACTTTTTAAATTTAGCTAAATTTTACTCACGAAAGACCAAATAGAATCGGAAAAAAAATTCAAAATTCAGCACGAAAATTTCGAAATTTGAATGTTTTATTGCTAAATTTTTTTTTCATTTTTTTTTGGATCTGCAGACCTCCCTGGGGCCCACCCTGCCTCTCTTAAGTGGGGGGGGACCTGGTAGTTGAGAGTGATCTCTGTAAAATTACCTCCCTGCTCGTTAGGTCTTAAATAGCACAATATTTTATTTTACAATCCGAAATAAAATTTTAATTTTACTTATGTAAAAGTAGAAAAAATGTTGAATTGTTATTTTAACAGAATATTTCACTTTTCAGATATTTATTTATATTTAACCTTCTACCACTGCATCACATGAAAATGTTCAGTACATGCAAGAGACTGTATTCTTTCTAAAACAACGATTCTTCAGGAAGGTGATTTGTCCGAGATCGCGTTCATGTGTTAGGTTCTCACCCACTTAATAGAGGCTGAATGAGCCCCAAGATAGGTAGAGTCGATCGGTGGCTATTAACAGATTTTATATATAATAAAAATATTTGAATCCGGAAACTTCAGAATAGAAACTGACCACTCTATACACTGATATATATATTTCAAGCTTTGATAATTGCATTTGTTTTATTGAGTATTATTAATTTCTGGTTCTTCAAGTTCGTTATTGTATTATTGTATATATTATTTTTATTATCGATATTTTTTTATTTCTCTCTCACTCTCTCTCTCTCTCTCTCTCTCTCTCTCTATATATATATATATATATATATATATATATATATATATATATATATAAAATAAAATAGAATAGAAAAATAATTTTCTATTCTGGGACCTGGGAAAAATAACATACATGAACAAAATTTAATCCAGATATATCTGGCCAAATGGCTACGTTATTAGAATAAAATATTTACAGAACATAATAATAAATATAAACTAAAATGTATGTTCTGGTAGAGAATAAAAAAAAAGATATATTAAGAAATTAGCATACAAATTTACTTAACATATATATATATATATATATATATATATATATATATGTATATGTATATATTATTTCCCCTACATCATATCTATCTAACATTTTCTGAACCTTGATGGGTTTCAGTGATACAATATTTTTTTATTATATTAAATATATCAATAAAACTCAAGTAATTAATATTTTAGGAATATTTAGTTTCATACAGCAGGCAGTTTATAAATATATATATATATATATATATATATATATATATATATATATATAATCATTATTTTAATTATGTACTGATTCCTAAAACTAATCCTTTAAAAATAAAAGTTTAAAAAAAGATTATACGGATCTGTAGTGAACCTTTGGGTTCTTTCTAATTATATTTATACATTTTATTATGTTAATTGTATTTTAACTTTAATAACTAATACGATAATAATATAGTTTAATATGTAAAACTATAAAAGATACATATGTACTTATCATGAGACGCAGTAGGACATTCCACACTTGATGTGAATATAAAACTGAAATATTTGGACTTAAGTAGACGAGACAGATAGTACAGGATAGTGGAGGGGGAACGGAAGCCGCCAAAACGGACCAATCAGATTCGAGTATCCAATAAACTAATTATCTAGCGCTCGCTAGCCACCCAACAATCTCTCTCTTTAGTCTTATATTTAGTTTCTTATTGCGCGGGTCGGGAGTGATGAGTGTTTTTTATTTTTACTGTGAATGTTTAATATGTGGTTTAATATATCAGTATCGTTTATTTATATCAATTTGGTTCAATTATTACGTAATAAATAAGTGGTTTTAATATGAATTCCAGATTTTAATATGAATTCCAAAAAGAAACGGACATCTTGGAAATATTTATGTAAGAGTAAATATTAATTATTATGGTATTTATTTCAGTTTTATCACCATATCATCAATTCACATAATTTTCAATAGTAATATAAATAAACAGTTTTTTTATGAATCAAATAAAATTATTAAATTAAATAAATCTAAGGGAAAATGAGTTTCAGTTTTATCTTTTACATTTTTTTATATTGAAATATATTAATATTTAGTTAAGTTCAGTTTTGATCGATCTTTTATGTTTCTTTGTTTAAATTTTATGTAGTTGAATCATTTATTATCTCTCTTAAGAGATTAATTCATTTTTAAAATCAGTTGTGCTTTTACAAATATGGCGGATAGAGAATTCAAGAAACGTTCAATGTATAACTAAAAAAAAAAAAAAACATCCTATTAAAAAAAATTATATATTTATTTAAGTATTGTTATTAACTTAAATAGATAAAATAAAAAAATAAAAAATACAGTATCTGTTTTTTTAACTAGGAATAATTTAAATAAGTTATAAAGGGTCAAAACTAATATTTTTTTTAGTGGGGGGGTCAGCTTATTTAATTTATCCCTTTTCTACCATCCTCCTTCCTCCATTCAAAAATTCAATCGCTTTTTTATAGCAATATTTTGAGTAATATATTAGAAAATAGATATTGTCATCTTTATTATCATTAATAACTATTTTATTGCCTCAATTAATGGTCAATTAATAAGATGAAAAATTAAAAACGCAATATTAGAAAACAATTATATACAAACATATTGAAAGATAATGCGATTTTTAATCATTTATCATGATATAATAAATGCTACTGATACAATTATCAATAATGAATCCAAAATAAAAATTGCTATATTGATACTTACTAAATAAAATTATAGACAAAAGAAAAAATCTCCCCAAAATGATTTAATCTCAATAAACATTTGTTTTTGGTCTTGCTAAAGTCAGTCATTTATGGATGTTTTTGCATATATACTTAATATCTATATTTAAAATATAATATTTATAATTTTCATACAGCTATGTGTGATGGGGGCGACCTGTGTTGTAGTGGATAGAAAATCATCCTGCTATGCACAAGATCGCGGATTTGTAGCCCGGCAAGTGACCCAGGTTTTTTTAAAAAGGGAATAAATAGTTTATTGGTAATGTCATCCTTGGGAAGGGATGCAAAACGGGGGGGGGGGCCCGAGCCAGTATGATGTCAGGAACTCGTTAACAAACTATCTGAAATAAATACCATATCTTATAGATCTTATTGGTATATTTTTGCATACAGTAGCTAACACATAACTTATTTTCAATTATTGCCTTATAAAATTAATTGACGATGATGCTCATTACCTAATATATTTCGATATAATCGTAATTTATATATTTTTGTTTAAATATCCTTTCTATAAGATCAACATAAAAAGTGAATGGATTAAAAAATATTATTAAATTATTTTCCACAATAATAATGAAACTTTATATTCAATGCTTGTAGTTTTTTGTTGTTGTTGTTTTTTTACTTTTATTATTTGCTATATTATCTATTTTGTGAAAAAGATTTAGGTTCATTAGCCACTTTATGTACATCCTAAAACAATTTTTAAAATATGAACAATTGATGTTCTATTATAAAATAGAATATTCCGTCAGTAAAATGCCTTAAATATGGTGAAACGAATAATTTCATCAGCTGAAGGACACTGTGTCTTATCCATAATATGTGAAGTATGTTTTCTTGATTTCGGGAGGGGCGAGCTGTTAAAATGCAGTTAATATATATACATATATAGTGATATGAACCACTGCACAACCGTTTCAAACAGTACAGTTACAGTTACTATTGAACCATCACAAGCATTATTTATTTTTTCAAAAACAAAGCTTACGATACTTAAATATGACATATCGATATTATTATACCTCCTATAATATTATTATACGAGACAATGATATCCATTTAGTATAGTCCATATTATTGATAAACATTTATGTCAATAATGTTTAAGACTCCTCAGGCAGTGAGGATAACGCTGTGTATTCTGTAATTTGAAACTTACAATGATGTACCTTTTTAGTTATTTGAATTATTTTGACAAGGAAGTTTTAATATTAACACAATATAACTGAACCCAAAATATAGATATGACATCAGAAGCCACCGATTTCCATTCGGAATATACAATGGTATTATATCACAGAGCATTCGTGCCATAAGGTAAACAGCCTATCAGCTTATGTGTTTACATAACGACATCCGAAAAAATAAACGTTTAGTAGAATTTAAAATTTGAAGTAAAAATGGTACTCCACCCCAGTTATATTTGCGTAAAGAACATTCATTCTTGTTCGCATGCGCAAGCAGTTATATTTTATAACAGTTATATTTCTAACAGCTGATTGGTTCTATATTTGTTCTTGTTTGCTTATTTTTAGTGCTACGAATATGCGTATTTGGGATTTGCCAAAAAACAGGAGAAGATGCAATTTTATTTTTTCAGGAGCGAAATATTTTATCGACTTAACGAAAATCTACCAAATCGCATGAAATGAAACTTTATTTTGGTCAATGAACTTTTGGGGTGGTTAGGGGTAGTCTATACGAATGACTACTTTCTTTTTAAATAAATTATTTTGATTTTTAATTGTTCATGATATATTCCATTATATATTTTATTTACGATAATATTTATTAACTAAATAATAATATATAAGTTAATAATATTTATTAACTTATTATATATTAATAATATATATTATAGGTATTAATAATTATAATTATGTATCTGTATCTGGGATATACTTTGTTTTTAAAAAAGTTGTTTTGATTTTTAATTTTTGATGATTATTTCAAAAAATTAAAATCCTAATCCCAATAAATAGATTTAAAAACGTTATCCAAGATAACTGTTATAAAAGATACCTGTTATAAAATATAACTGCGGTGGCGTTAATACACAAGTACCGTAAAAATTAATTAACATAAAAATTTAATATAATTTATTTTATTATATATATATATATATATATATATATATATATATATGTTTTTTATAATTATTATAATTTGTAATATATTTATTTATGCATTTATTTCGTTTATATCATTGATTTTTTATGGAATGATTGTAAGCTACATAGCACCATTACTTATTGCCCACAAGAGGCAGATTGTAATGCTTCAATAAAGTGTTTTCTTCTTCTAATAATAAAAAAAAATAAAAAAATAATTTGTAAATATTTTTATTTTGATGAGAAAAGATTTGTTCAGGACCGGGATTCGAACCTGGGTCTCCCACACATCGTCGTTGTACTCTGCCGCTTGAGCTATCCTGGCACTTACCTCGGCCAGACAAATCCTTTCTCTTCACCGATCCTATATCCCCGTGATCTCGCAATTTGCTATGTATACAAGGGGAAGAATGTTCATTGAACATTACTTTAATTAGGATCTTGTTGACTTGCGTCATCTCAATATGAACTCAACGAGTTCTATTCTTTTCAAGAATTGCAACCAAACCTACCCTACACTTAAACCTACTCACTCGTATGTTATTTAGCACGCTGGCTGTTAAAATGGCTCTATTATTATAATTCCTTTTTTTCTATTGTGATATTTGGCACTGTTCTGTTGTACTTCAAAGAGGAAGAGTTAGTTAATATTTAATTAATTATGAGTCGAAATTGAATGAAGTTAATTTTAGTTTCGGTGTCTCTTAGAAGGATTTAGAAACTATTAATATATTTGTCACATCTATTCATTTTCTGGCACAATTTAAACATTTGATTAATGAACGTCATATTTAAGTCTCTACTAAATTATAAAAAAAAAAACAATAACAATTCATAAAATAATGTGGAACAAAAGGCAAATAACTAATTATAATAAATACAAGATCAAAGGAATTTTTAGCCCTAGGAATATTTGTATATATATATGATTATCATTTTTAATTTTCAATGATTTAGATTAAGAGATGGAACACCTGTTGGCAACCAGGCGACTATAATACTCTCGAATTAGCGGAACCTTAATATTGTTTAATTTTTTAAGAAATGGAAACTTTCCAAAAGGAAGCTCTATTATGTCTGGGGCTATAATATTAAATGGATAGAAATAGTCAGGCTTATAATTCAGATACTATTCTTGTATAAGATATTATTATACATATGTATCAGGCAGGCTTCCTGTTAAAAAAAAAAAATATTAAAATACCTGATGCCAACAGATGCACAGTAAAACTTAACCTATAATTACTTATGAGTATATATACGTTTACTGTAAGTTGGATAATAGTTGATCTTATATATATATATATATATATATATATATATATATATATATATATATATATATATATGGGGGAGATAATGGTCCGGGTGGAGCTCAGAAAAAATTCTCTTTACTAAGGAAAACTGTTTATTTTTAAAGCCGACGTTTCGACCCACATTTCAGGTCTTCTTCAGACCTTAAAGATGCATATCAGACCAGTTCATATTTAATAGTATTATTCCAATAATGTAGCCGTTTGGCCAGAAATATTTCTATTAATTTCTTTACATTATTGTTATTCTTAAGAGACCTGGTCCCAGAATAAAATGATTTTTCTATTCTATAAGTTAAAATAATATATGGTAAAGTATAACAATATATGTAGTAAAGAATAACAGAATATAATCATCTATATATACATATATATAGATATATATATGTATATATAGATGATTATATTCTCATAATCATATATATATATATATATATATATATATATATATATATATATATATATATATATATACACATACATGGTGTACCATTTCAAGTGGATCAAACGTTTTTAACTTTTTAACTAATCGAAACAAAATTCAGAAAAACAATTCAGGTAAAAGGTGTAGTTATTCAGGCCTAGTTTGAAGAAATAAAAAAACATTTTTTGGTTTTTCACTTAAAATGGTCATTATCGACCTTCAAAAACTTTTAAACCTTCAAAAAAGTTTCGTTTTGACCCCCATTTATTTTTATTTTTCTGAAATGTACAATCCAAAACATGGAAAAAATGTATGTAACAGTTTTTTCTATCTTTCATAGTTTAAGTAGTAAAAGCATTCAAAGTTGACTACTTTAGTGAGCTTCAGATACTTTTTCTACTTGACCTATGAAAGAAAAAAATGTCACATGCATTTTTTCCATGTTCTGGATTGTACATTTCAGAAAAATAAAAATAAATGGGGATCAAGAGGAAACTACATTTTTTGAAGGTCGATATTGACCATTTAAAGTGAAAAACCAAAAAATGTTTTTTTATTTCTTCAAACTAGACCTGAATAACTACACCTTTTACCTGAATAGTTTTTCTGAATTTTGTTTCGTTTAAAAGTTAAAAACGTTTGATCCACTTGAAATGGGACACTATATTTATATATATATATATTGTATCTTAAGCCCTAAAGAAGATCTATAATGCGGGTCGAAAACGTCAGCTTTAAAAATAAATAGCTCTTCTCACTAAAGAGAATTATTTCTGACCTCTACCTGACACATTTTCTTCCTCTTGTCTATCGTTGAGCAGGTCATAATTATGTTCATTTGACCTCTACCGCCATTCCCTTCTAATATTAATGGGACCGAAGATTCGTCGGAGTACTTTTCTTTCGAAAATTTGTAACTTTTTATCTTTCGAGTTTGTTGTAGTCCAAGTTTCGGAGCAATAAGTAAGATAATGGTCTTATATGAGTTATCTTAGACAGCCTAGAAATCAATTTAATGGACATCATATTCCTCATTGTAAAGTTGCATCTGTTAGCAGCCATTAATAATTAATATAATTTATTACCATTACCATTATAGGTTGTCAAACCTATTACTCAGCCGTATTGTAGTGTTCTGTCTTATTTCACACCTGTCAGACGATTTTATGTATTTCCATTTTGCCAAGATAATTTATTTATTTTAAAGGTAGTAAAACTCATTAAACAGACAGGTTATGTTTAGAAGAGTTATTAAAGATTCAGTGTGTTGGAGCTCCTGGGTCCATATCCGACTGTGACTGAATACGAATACTATTTGTAGAAAATAATTCATAAAATACCATTTCTTGTCACGACCGTGTGGTGAAATCCATTGCCAACCTTTCGCTAGACGTTTACTAGCTTCCTCAGGGCCGTAACAGTGACTGAAAATATTCTTTTATTCTTACTTAGGTATTTATGCCAGTTCAAGTCCGGGGGTGCAGACTATTCTTCTAGTGATCTGATTGTCTTGGCTTCAACTAGGTTGCCCACAGGTTCGTCGGTTCATCTTTTCGATTTATTGTAATATATTTCTGTCGTTTTATTACACTTTTTAACCGGTCTAATTTTGTCAAACTCAATATTATGATTAGTAATATATCACTAAATGCTACTGAATTATTACCATTTTTTATTAATCTTCCAAGTTGTTCTCCAAGTCTTGTACAAAGTGTTCCTTTATGCCCAAAGTACTCCTGCCCACAGGATTATGGAATGGTGTAGATTTATGGCGTCTTGGACCTAATAGTCCAGGACCCATGGTCCATTTTTGCACTTGATTACTGTCAAGCTGAATCTCTGTGAATAGCTTCGTTTCGATGAGACGCCCAACAATTTCCTTTGCGAAAATTCTCGATTGTGGTAGCTAACAGACTTAGCATGGATCGATTTGACGATTCTCAAAAATTTATTACTGGTTTTTTTTTTTTTTTTTGTTAAATTTCAAGATAATTATCTAAATTATTTGAAAAAATATTTGTCCTACTAAATATATGGTTTGATCAAAGGACCGGGTTTAACGTACCACGCAATTTGTAGGACAGTATGACTGTTAAATTATGTAAATATTAACTAAGTAAAAAAAAAAAAGAAATCAGCTGGTTTGTAATAATTTTTGATGACTTCGTTATCGATCAACATGTATACTCTTTGATCGAACCATACATTTTGTAGGACAAATATTTTTTCAAATAATTTAGATAATTATCTTGAAATTTAACAAAAAAAAAAACCCAGTTAGTAATACATCTATTTTTATCTATTCACTATTTTATCTTTTCACTATTTCATCATATCTAGTCACTATTTTTATTTTCACTCCTGTACCACTTTATATATTCTTGTTACTGCTACGTTTTTATATATTTTTGTTTGTTTCTCTCTCTTAGCCCTGAAGATGGCCTACATTGTAGGCCGAAACGTCGGCACATAATAAATAAGTTTTGCTTATTTTGGTGTTTTCTTTGACTGCACCCCCAACTATTTCTTCCTTAAATTAGAAGATACAGTCGACCAATTCTTCTCTAACAGTTAGTAATAAATTTTTGAGAATCATCAAATCGACATATTTGATCCATGCTAAGTCTGTTAGCTACCACAATCGAGAATTTTCGCACAGGAAATTGTTGGGCGTCTTATCGAAACGAAGCTATTCACGAAGATTCAGCTTGATAGTAATCAAGTGCAAAAATGGACCCTGGATCCTGGACTATAAGTCATATTTTACACTCCGCAGAACCATATTTTGAATTTATTGAAAATGTTTGCTATTTTCTCCGTAGTACACTTGACTCTATGGTTTGTAGTGGTTGTACTGACATGTTTTATTTGTGTATTTGATGAAGGAGATAGGCTAAGTTGCGTTGGGTTAGCAGCGATTGGTATTATGGATCAATGGAGTGATGCATGGATAGGATCGAATCTTCGAGTTTTCCGAGTTAATTTAAAGATATGCATATTATGTATCTATGAATATATGATATAAAAGGGATAAGGACGCGAACTGATGGATCTAAGGAAGGCTTCTTATGAGCCTAAACTCATCTTCTGATATATCCATAGAAGACAAACCGCAATATTAAATAATATAAATCAAACCTTGGCATTATGCCATTATTGCCTTCCTGCCTCATGAGACGTGCAGTAATATGGATCATTTTTCATCCTCTTATGGTTCCTTCTGTGGGCAACTATGGAATCTGTCAGACGGGATATAATATCATAAGCAGGGAGATTCTCTTAGGTAGTTGCGGACGTTTGTCATTCCCAGGACGGAGGAAGAAGAGGATGGAGGGTTTTAATAAAACTGTCTATGTTGGAGGGGTATCGGACGGTGCCAGGATGACAGCTATGTCACATCCTTCTCTCATATTCCTCCGCAGGGTGTCCTTACGATCCTTCGTCCTGTCTTTCTTAGGCAACACATAGAAGGTAATGAAAGATTTTTGACAGTAAGAAAGGGATTTGATGACCCTCCTGGTGAGTACACAGCCTCTATGAAGTGGATTCCCTTAATAATAATAAAACCGTGAAGAATCCCGCCTACTGAAAGATCTTGGTATAATATTTGTTTTTTCTGAGATTCGTTCTAATTATTTCCTTTCACTTGTTCTGGCAAAAATAATTTTAATTTCCCCATTCTTTTTTTATTGATATTTACAACTGTAATTATATTACATCAAGTAAATCTGCTGTATGGACAAAGGACATTAAAAAAAAAACTCTTGTAGAGAAACTATCCATTGATAGCACTCCAATAAAGTTCTATAGTAGAAGGTCTCGAGGCCATCTTCTTTTCAGACGTCTCGGACGGTTATCAGGAATAGTATTGGGAAGCAAGTTGAGAGACTAGCGGATTCAAGTGTGTATGGAGCTTGTCATGGAAGGATAGGTATCTAGTTTGGGCCAAATCAGCAACATATGGGATATTAAGATCATGATGGATCAGTCTGTTTGCGACATAATAAGGAGCATTGAGGATTTTACGAAGGATTTTGGATTATAAGGATTGGCTACGAGATGAATTGGATAGTTTAGTAGAGCCCCAAAGCTCAACTCCGTATGTCCAAATAGGTCTGATAACTGTCATGTAAATGAGTCTTTTGTAATTAATTGGGAGCTTAGAACGTTTGTTCAGTAAATGTTGAAGTAGGCGAAAACGTCGAGCAGTTTCTTGTAATTATAAGTTGGTTAATAATAAGTTGATCTTAAAAGGTCACGAGGCCATCTTCCTTTCAGACGCCTTGGAGGGGATTATCAGGAATTGAATAGGTTGCGAGGTTTGAAACTAGTGGTATAGAGTGGATATGAAGTTTTTCATGAAAAGATTGATATCGGATTCGGGCCAAATCATCAATAAACGGGATATTAAGGTCATTGTGGATTACTTTGTTCGTAACAAAATTGTAAAACATTTGAATTTTACATTCATAATATTTATTTACTGTTTGTCTTTCATGCTAATATGTACCAATAATTTACTCATGGTATATGTACAGACACTCATGGTGCTCACCCAGTCTCTAAAAGTGGGGTACCCTTAATTAGGAGAACACCTGGTGGTCGAGCTTGAGCTTGGCCAAACTAGCTCCTTTCAGAATTCTAAAAAAAAATAATTTTCTACGTAAATAACTGGACTAAATAGACTATATTTACTGATTATAATATTCAGTAAAACATCTTTTTTTTTTAAATGTATTTATTGAAATTTACAACTGTATTCAGAATACATCAAGTAAATATAATGAATGATAAATCATGTCCGGAGACAGAGGCAAGTAGAGAAACTACCCAGTGGTTGTACTCAAATAAAAAGTTCAACTTAAGAAAGCCACGAGGCCATCTTCTTTTCAGACGCCTCGGAGAGGATTATCAGGAATTGAATATGTTGCGAGGTTTGAAACTAGTGGGTTCGAGTGGAAATGAAGTTTGTCATGAAAGGATTGATATCGGATTCGTGCCAAATCATCAACAAACGGGACATTAAGGTCATTATGGATTACTTAGTTCGTAACAAAGTTGTAGAGCATCTGAATTCTACATTCGTAATATTTATCGGTTATTATTCCTATTGGGTAGTATTTTGTTAGCTTTTATATTTAACTGTTTACCAAACTATTTCTGAAGCAGTAACTATTTAAATTAAAATGAAGATGATAAATAAATTTGTAGACGCGCCTTGTCCGATTTTCTCCAGAGTCGTCTGTATTCTGGATATTTATTTTCAGACTTTGCAAATTTTCTTTTGCTATTTACCTCCCTATTTTTTTCCTACTATCCTGGTAGAAAATCTAGGAGAGGAAAGTGCGAGGAAAATAAGATTGTAGACGGAAAAGGCTGGAAAAGGTAAAGCGATAGTCGGGACAGGGGACACCGGATGGTGAATACTTTAGAACCCCCCTCAATTTTTCACCTTCATTCCCTCCTCATACCTGCTACCGTCTACTTTCTACATTCTACGTTCAACATTCAACATTACTTGCCCTCTTGAAGAAAATATACAATCATATTACTGGAGTGCGATTGAAAAAAAAAAAAAAAATAGTGCCTTAGGTTTCTAAAACAGTGAAAAATTGCTGCATCATACACAAACTGACATCAATGAAGATCAAATATATCTTGCATCTGCTGTCCAAATCATACTAAACATTTATTATTTGCAACCTCACTGCAAGACAATCAAATACTAAGGTATACAGAAGAACAGCTGGTAAGGCTATATTAAAACAGCTGATCAAACCAAACCAGCACAACATTATTGATGCTATTCTTATTTCTTTTGTTTTTTATAAGTTCTGCTAATTGTTTAACTTACAAAAACATTGGATATTTAGTAATTTACATTATTTAATATGTAATTAAGGACAGAATGGTAGAAGGATACAGATGTCTCTATGCCCTACAAAAAGCTCTCCGATACAAAAGTCTTTCGAGGAAGGCAATGCTTTTGTTATGCAAAACAATAATTCAGCCAATAGTAGTGAATGTTAGTGAGACGTGGACTCTGGCCAAGGAAAACAGAAGGTCTTCTGAGGTTAGGGGGGAAGAAAAGTCCTGAGAAAAATCTTTGTACCTGTCAAAGAAGAGCACAGGTGAAGGACCAGAAACAATACCTAATTAATGGAATTGTATGGTAAGACTGATATCCTTAGGTATCAGTCTGTGGTATTAAGAAGAGCTTAGGGCACATGGAGTCCTACAGGCTGCCTAAAGAAGGGGCATACTCTGGAAGAAGATTTGAGAAGGATAGGTGTAAGAAATTGGAGGAGTCTCGCTGGAGACCGTTGAAGAATGGTGGCAGAGGCCCAGGTCCTGCCTGCAAGGACTGTAGCGTCCAATAGTAAATGAGTAAATATGTAATTAATGAAAAGTTCGACCTGTGGTCCGGCATTTTTACCATATGTCCCAACCATCTCAGTCTGGCTTTCTTTATCAACGCCACTATGTCCGGCATATAGCTCTATCAGCTCGTCATTCGTTCTTCTTCTCAATACAACATTTTCGAGAAATCCGCCCCAGATTCTTTTTCTTTTCCTATCTAATGTGTTTCTTTCCCATGTGTTGACCATAAGTCCTGATTTTTTGGCCAGGGGCCATGTCTCGCAACCATACATGACTATCGCTCGTTTTTATGGTTTTGTACAGTTGAATTTGTATTCTTTTAGAGCTATTCTGGCTTGTATATCACTCTTTATTTTGTTATCAACTGTAACCACACTTCCCAGGTACAATAATTGGGTTACAGCTCTGTAACTCATTTTTCCATTTGCCATCTTTTCCAATTTTGATTTTTTCATATATACAGTTTTATCTTACATCATACTTAATTAAAATGATATACATAATTTATATAGAATCATCTGAGAAAAATCACCTTTAGAGTTTTTCTTTTTTAATGTCTTATTATTGTTACGGGCTACTGGGTATTAAAATGAATTAAACAATTCCTTAATTAAAGATACTAATATTTATTAACAAAAATGATAAAAAGGATACAAGTAAATTATTAACAATTAAATTATTAAACTAATATAAATTTATAATAACAATATTCTAAATATTATAATCTAGGCCTAACTCCTATTTAATTATTACAATAACATAAGATATTACTAATTGTAGATAGCTTAACTAGTTACAATAGTTTCTATGAATATTATAAAATTACACTACAATTTATAACTAATAGTTAACACTTACAGTTCACTAGTCCACCGACCGTAAGATTCTTCAAGTATCACAAACTGACACACAGTAACAAACAGAAACAGTTTATTACACTCGCGAGACTGTTACAGTTCACTGATACACTTAGCACCCGGGCCGGTTCAACACTGACTAGTTTATCACACTGACACTCACTTATTACACTTATCTCAGATCTTCACTGGTCTACTCTCAGACTAAGACTGACTGACTCGAGGTGAGGGAAGTCTTTAAATAGACAATGAGGGGAACATTCTAGAACACGAAGGGGCCAGAAAATTCTGGAATCTTCTTAATCCTTTGCCGACAAAAGGAGACGATCTAGAACGGTCCTAATCCTATTTTAACTTCTCCCGCCGACGGATTTAAGCTGCTAATCCTCTTGCTTCCGTCTTCCTGCCGGCGCCCGTAACATTATTTTTTTTCAAACCTTAATAAATGCTAGGTTTTTAATACTCACCCGTATAACCCAGATTTGCTCTTAAGTCCTGAGTTAAATTTTAACCTTTAATTAAGGGCGTGGGGTATACAGTTCCCCAATGGACTTTGAAACGTTTCTCAAAAACCTGAAATTTTTTCTTAAAATTTTACTTTTCCTAAAATCAGCGAATGATTAATTTTATCAGATAATTAAATTTATTGAACAATTAAAACCATGAGAAAGTCGCTGGATGGGGCACTGAGTACCCCTCCTCCCTACAAACGTAACTTTTCTTCCCTCCTAGTACCGGCGGGCTATGCATGATTTTTCGTGCATCTAGGATTTTAATTTCAATAATGAATTGGAGAACAGCCTTATCTCTCCTCATTTGAAGAGAAGAACAGAAAACCCTAAGCACCCTAAGGGTGCACCTACATTGGATCCGATGCGATGCGACGCGATCCTATTCTATCACATAGGATGCTGGGCTGAAAAAACAAATAACTGAAATACGCAGTGAGTGCCTATACTGGATCAGATCCGACATGATTCTATTCTTTTCAATCCGATAATGAAACTAGTCACTGCCTTCCGAATAAAATAGTATTAATTTTATTCTTTTATTTCTTATATTTTATATATATTATAGTGAAATATAAATATATTAAAAATAATTAATAAATAATCTTAATATTATAAATTTAAGGAACCAAATATTATAACAATGAGGTAATATTACAATATTTTTGTCTAGCTGTTTGACTATAAACAAATAATTTAGTTGTTTTTCAATTAAAAAAAAAATAGAATTTATTGTTTTTATTATATATTCGTGTTTTATATAATGATTTAATTTTCTCGTTTGTGATAATATTTATTTCTTTTGGTATTAAGTTGTTCATCTTTGCAAACGAGTATAAAAAGTCAGAAAAGCCCTTACCTCCCAGTGCTGCCAGCTGTTTAATAAATAAATTAAACATTACGATGATAATTTTATCAAAAGTTAATGTTTCCAATTTTATTTGACGAATTAAAATTTTATGTAGGTATGTTTTTTATGTACATTTCTGATAGATAAAAATAACCTTCGCTACTATATTTAATGGTTCATGAAAATTAGTAATAAAATATTTTAATGAGAATTGAGAATATTTAATTTTGATTTATGACGGATATTTATATAATAGTTAATTATCAAATTACAATGTACATTTTTTAATAAACATTTTAGACAATAAAGGTTTAGTTGGCACACATGGTAACGGCTGGCTTATCGGATTGAAAACTAATGATTTTGATATGTGAAAATCGCACCTGATCGTACAGTATCGCATCGGATCCAATGTAGGCGCTTCCGTATAAATAAACTATTTTGATTCCACGAGCGACTAAATCGCTCGGATATAAATGGATCGGATCGGAGCGGATCCAATGTAGGCACTCTCGATATATTTCAGTCATTTGGTTTGCTTCCGAATTCTGATCGTATCGCATCGGATCCAATGTAGGTGCACCCTAAGGCGCTGATTGCTAGAATGCACCGAGTTATATTCAAAGGGAGGAGAAGTACAAGAAGTACAACTACTTCCCAAACACATATTGATCCAAAAAGGCCCAGAAAACCTAAATTACCTGCATCACATGTCCTCGAAAAAGTGATAAAAAACTACCAAGGTGTGCAACTCTTGTCTACAACCAACATGCAAGGAGTGTTCCCAAGTGATATGCAAAAACTGTGCGAAGAAGTAAGAAAACATAAACTGTGGCAGTATTTTTTATCATTCATTTTTATACAATTTTTAAAACATATTTGTATTTTTACATTTATTCGTTTTTTCTATACGTGTTTTTAACCTTTATAATGAATTCTAAGTATTTTTTTTTGTATTTATTTATTGATATCTACAACTGTATTACAATAATACAACAAGTAAATAGGCTAAGTGATATATAATGACATGAGATAATGACAAGTAGAGACACTACCCAGTGGTAGTACTCAAATAAAACGATCAGCTTAGAAGGTCACGAGACCATCTTCTTTTCAGACGCCTCGGAGGATTATTGGGAATTGAAGAGGAAGCTAGGTTTGAAACTAGAGGGTTTGAGTGGTAATGAAGTTTGTTATGAAAGGATAGATACCGGGTTCGGGCCAAATCAGCAACAAAAGGGACATTAAGGTCGTTATGGATGAGTTTATTCTTAACAAAATAAAGAGCATTGAGGATTTTACGAAGGATTTTGGACTGTAAGGATTGGATACGAGTGGAATTCGATGGCTTAGTGGAGCCCCAAAGCTCTACTCCGTAAGTCCAAATAGGTCGTATGATGGTCATGTAGATGAGTCTTTTGTAGTTAATTGGGAGCTTAGAGCGTTTGTCTAGTAAGTGTTGAAGTAGCCTGAAACGTCGTGCGGTTTCTTGTCTTTTCAGTCTTGTATGAGGATTCCAGGTTAATCGTTTGTCAAGGTGCAACCCTAAGTATCGGATCTGTTCTACAGGCACCAGTGGGATATTATTGAAGGATACTGTAGGGCACGAAGTCATTGGTTTACGACGTAAGGTAAAAGTGATTTGATGCGATTTTTGAGAATTTATTTTAATTCTCCAGTTTTGACACCATTCTTCAAGATCAGTGATATGGGATCGGAGGCTTTGGGATGCAATAACTGGTGATTGGTGTTGACTGATAATACACATGTATCATCAGCATACGTGGTAAGGATAGTATTAGGATGAATTGGGATGTCAGCTGTATAAACTGTATATAGGATTGGACCAAGGATACACTACCTTGAGGTCTAAGTATTTAACCGACGTTTTTATAAAAATACATATTTTTTTTTCTCAAGATTATTTTTTTAATGATGTAACTATCTACATATCTAAAGGAATGTTTATATAATTGGAATAACATACTTGAATGTAATTAAAATAAATAATTGAGTATTTATGTTTAATTATAATGTAGTAGTACCCCACTCCCAGAAGATGGAAGTTTTTTCACCTCATTACGTAAAGGTTAAAAATAATTTTGGATCTGTAACACTTGGTTACATGCTAATTTTGTATGACTTTATTTGAATTTAGATTTAAGATATATTTTTTTTTAGTTACTGATATCTAATTTATTATACGTACAAAGAAGCCAAGTTTTGTCCAGGACGGATATTCTTATAAAAAAATTCTAGAAGACGATGCCAAATCCTATCGTATAATAATACAAAAAAAAATCTATCCTTTTTGGTGTTTTTTTTTTTTAAGGAAAGAAGAGAAAGCATTGTTACAGAGTTGACAAGAGGAAGGGATCGGAGACAGCTCACTCTATTGTCGTCTCTTCCAACTTCTCACAGAAATTTAGCGATAGGAAGTTTCCAGTTGGAATCGAAGCACAATTTTTTCGATAAAATGTCTTATGTGTGTCGTATATGTTTGTATATTCATGTTTGTGTTTTGGCAAGAATAACTTGTTATAGGTTATGAAGCAGTTAGATACAAGATAATATTTTTTTTAAAAAGTGAATAAAATATTTTCGTATTTTATTTTGAAAAATTAAAAAATTCTCTCATTTACCTAAAAAAAACTATAAAGTTTAAATTTAGTTTACTTGAAAAATTCCATTGAATATACCCAGTGTAGCAGGTTCACAACCTGACAGATGACCCTAGGATAATTAAATATAGTAATATATCCTTGTTGTGCTGTTCTTCGGAAGGGGCGTAAAATAGTGGTAACGATACTGTGCGGTTTCAGCTACTTCTTAAAGATTCCTATCCTATTTTTACCTGGATTGGCAAAATTTAATACCTCACACTGTAGCATCGTCCAATTAGCCACTGCAGCATAAAGTGACGTTAAATAAATTAGCAAGGAATAATTAAATTTTACAACTCAAAAATATCTTCTTTCTTTTAACAGTTCAAGAAATGTAAAAAAATAGTTTTTGTAAAATGAAATAAATAAAAAATACGTAATGAATATGTCATTAAAATAATTTTACATTCCAGTTTAGTGAAAGCCGAAAATCCTGGTTCAAATCCCGTTGCTAGAGCAGATAGGATTTAGGACCCTAAATCTAAACTAAGAGGAAAAATTGGCGGTTGAGCGTGATCTAGGATCAATCGCCTTCCTGCACATCCGTTTTCCATGGAACAGTACAGTCTCTACCATGTACTGAACCCCTGAATTGTTTACGGAATGTAGTGATACATTTTTTTTTTTTTATCATTTTACAACGTTTCACAATAAAGAGACCTTTAGATTTAAACTCATGGCTAGGTTTTAGGAATAATTTATTTTTATTTCTGATTTAAATGATTTAGATAAAGAAGGGAACATCTGTTGGCACCGGAACCGCTCTAGAACTCTCGAATTTAGCAACACCCAGCTGTCATTTTTGTTTTATTATATTTTTTATTTTGTGGAAACATTCCAAAACAAGGTAATTTTATATCCACAGTAACGAACCTAAATAAAGGTTGTCTATATAGTGTTCGTAAATATATAGTGCATCTGGTGGGTTAGGTTAGCACCTCAACAATTTTAATAATAATTATGAATTATGGATTATATTAAGTATGTACATGTAATATACATATACATACATGAGCAATTATAATAATTATGATGAGAAAATGGAAGATTATCATAAAATACGTACATAAATTAAACGATTACTACCTCCATAAGTGACCTAGTTTTTTTTTATAGCTGTCAGTTTCAAATATTTATATTTTAACTTATCACGTCTAAAACCTAATATGGACTGTACGATACATAGCAATGCGCAAATACTTGCGAACAACATTTGAATAATGTAAAGTTATATTGAGTGATTTGGTGCATTATATTTCATTACGAGGAAGAAACTGTTCCGGATGGAGGTCCAAAAAAAAATTCTCTTATTTAAGGAGAACTGCTGTTTATTGGAAATCTGACGTTTCGACCCACCATGCAGGTCTTCTTCAGGGCTAAATACACGAGATACTTATAAATAAAACTAATATATGATGAAGAATAACAGTATATGTAGTATACTAGCTTTTGCTCACGGCTTCGCTTGTGTGGAATTTGGCCATACTAAAAAATGGCCTATGTCCTTCTCCAGGCTCGAGATTATCCATATCAAATTTTATCACAGACGGATCAGCACAGTCGTGAAACATACATTTACACTGATTAACAAACGGGACGGTCAGAAGTTTACTGTCGTTCGTGTCAGTAAAGGATTAGTATGTAATGTTATTGAATTTATTGAAAAGGATTACTTTGTATAACGGCAGCAGCGAGAAATGAACTATGTTATTTGATATGTTTTGTTCATCGAAAATATGTAGATTTCGCGAATAAGAAACACGTGAGCAAGCAAACAAACTTAGCTCCCCCCTTTTTCTCACCCCTTAAGGAGTAAAATTTCGGAAAATCCTTTCTTATCGGATGCCCACGTCATACAAAGAACACACCCTCCAAATTTCAGGTCTCTACGAAATGAAAAATTAAAAATTAGATTAGAATTATCGAATAAAATCTTATGAGCTTTATTTCATATTATTTATCATTTCTTGTTATTCCTTATAAAATTTCTTAATTTATTTTTTATAAAATTATAAAGTTCCAATTGAATTTGGGGATTGAATTATATAATAATAAAGTTTAAAACCATAAGAAGTAATGTAAAGGAGATGGTTGGGGGGGTGCAGTCAATAAGAACACCGAATAAGTGAAGTACTTATATTATGTGCCGACGTTTCGACCTACAGTGTAGGTCATCTTCAGGGCTAACAGAGAAACAGACAGAACAAAAATGTAAAAACATCAAAGTTGTACAGTAACAATACTAGTGACAAATAATGTAGAAAAATACAAAGTGGCAGATATGAAAATAGAAGATAAAGAATATTAAAAAGGAGTCAGATTATAATAAAATAAAGATATACTAGTTTAATGCCTTTTCATTATCAGTAATTTTTAAATCTGTCTATATCTTTATTTTATTATAATCTGACTCCTTTTTAATATTCTTTATCTTCTATTTTCATATCTGCCACTTTGTATTTTTCTACATTATTTGTCACTAGTATTGTTACTGTACAACTTTGATGTTTTTACATTTTTGTTCTGTTTGTTTCTCTGTTAGCTCTGAAGATGACCTACATTGTAGGTCGAAACGTCGGCACATAATATAAGTACTTCACTTATTCGGTGTTCTTATTGACTGCACCCCCCAACCATCTCCTTTACATAAGATCATCCAGTCAACCATTTTCATCTCATACATAAGAAGTAATGTTAGAGAAGAATTTGTTGACTGTAACTTCTAATATAACGAAGAAATAGTTGGGGGTGCAGTCAATAAAAACACCTTATAAAGTGTAACTTATTTATTGTGTGCCGACGTTTCGGCCTACAATGTAGGCCATCTTCAGGGCTAAGAGAGAGAAATCCTCCATCCTTTCACCTTCACCTTCTTCGCACCAGTTTCTCACACCATTTTTGGCATCCATCATATGTTAATAGCATAGAGTTCATTATTATTTAGCCTCATATTTTGACACCTACCAAATTTCTATACCTATTTTCTATATGTTTATGTTATATTGACATCATATTTTATATTAATACACTTATTCTAACTGTATACAGTTATAATATTAACTTCCCTTTCTTATATTTTCTATTTTCTTTTCATACTTTAGAGTTCATATTTATAAACATTATTTTTAATTTCTAATTTTTCAAATTTATCAATCCTTTCTATATATGCTTGTATTATTACATTTTACCTATGTAACCTCTAGAAGTCTGATATCAAATCCATTTATATCTATAATTAAACTAGTTTTTTCTAAATCCTTCATACTCAACCCCCTTTTTCTATATTTTAATCTTCTCATTTTGTATCTTTCCGTTTACCTCCTCATTTTTCTTTCCCTTTACATTATGTTTACATTTTATTCTTTCTGGGCATTTATTTTCTGTATTTTATATTCGTATTCTTTATTTATTATTATCCGTCACTACTTTAATTTTATTATATTCTGTAACCACATTAATATTCGTTATCTTTAATCTTATATGTCTTTCTGTTTGTTTCTCTCTCAGCCCTGAAGATGGCCTACATTGTAGGCCGAAACTTCGGCACATAATAAATAAGTTACACTTATTAAGGTGTTTTTATTGACTGCACCCCCAACTATTTCTTCCTTACAAATGAAGTAATGTTTAAAAACAAAGACTAACAAATGAAAAATTAGAACAGAATTATAGCAAATAAAAATTAAAAATTAGATTAGGAATTATAGACCATTATATAAATTTTATAGAGTTATAAGAGATTTCAGAAGGGATAAGTAATTGGAATATTATAAAAAATAACTTGAGGAAATTTTATGAGGAATATTAATAAATGATAAATAATAAATATGAAATAAAGATGATAAGGTTTTATTCGATAATTCTGTTCTAATTTTTAATTTATCAAGCAATCTCTGGTTTTTATTTGTACTACTTTACTGCATATATTATTTTTCTATCAATGTACTACATATTCTGTTATTCATTACCGTACATCATTTTAATTTATACGTATTTTGTATATTTAGCCCTGAAGAAGACCTGCAATGGGGGCCGAAACGTCGGCTTACCAATACACGTAACTTCTCCCTATATAAGAGAATGTTCTTGACATCCAACCTTTTTTTCTTCCTCATGTTCATAAGATCAACTAATATTATTCAAAATTACATATTTCATTTCGTTTATTGTTCTTTTTATTGTTATGCTACTGTCTATAAGCAACTATAGTTTATGTAAAGGTATAAATAATCCAAATACTCTATACCCAGGAATTCTCCGATAGCCCTTTACCCAGAGGAAGCCCCATCAATCGCAGCCTAACTGACAAGATGAAAATCAATCTTAACCCTTCGCCCTAGCTCCTCTCTGCTCTTAGCTCACTTCGGATGTAAAGCACATTCCATGTAAACAATTCATGAAGGTACATCATCTAAAACTTGGCTTATATTATTATATATATGTATATATAATTACAATGAAAAATGTTGGGCATGTTACCTTCTGACTGCCTTAGGCCTTATGGACACCTGAAAAATGCCTGATAGAAAATATGGGACAGTTTAGGAAAGAAAAACGCAAAAAATCTTCAAAACAAACTGTTATATTAAAATATTTTCACCTAACTACTATCAATAATGACTAATAAAATTAATTGCTATATAATAGGCATTATAAAAAAAATTGTAGCAAGATTCACCATCAATAATAATAATGATTAATAAAATAATAACTAAAACTATATACCAGATTCATCCCTCCCCATCTTTTTTGTGATCGAAACGTGCAAAAGAAAAAGATTCATTAAATATTTTATTTGAAAAGAAAAGATATGGCCAGGACCGGGACCTTGACCTCTCCGTGGTGACGCCTCAACCATCTCGGCTATCCTGGCTTCGCTTCACGGCCAGCCATATCCCCTCATCCCATCTTTTCAATTGATCCTATATCTCCGTGTTCTCGCACTTTGCGATGTATACACGGGGAGAATGTTACTTTAACATTATTTTATTTTGGATCTAGTTGACTTAAAGTCGTTAATATTATTATAATTTATTTTATCTTTATATTATATAATAAATTATAATAATATTAACGACTTTAAGTCAACTAGATCCAAAATAAAATAATGTTAAAGTAACATTCTCCCCGTGTATACATCGCTAATTGCGAGAACACGGAGATATAGGATCAAGTGAAAAGAAGGGATATGGCTGGCCGAGAAGCGAAGCCAGGATAGCCGAGATGGATAAGGCGTCACCACGGAGAGGTGTAGGTCCCGGGTTCGAGTCCTGATCCTGGCCATATCTTTTATTTTCAAATAAAATATTTTAAAAAAATTATAAAGTATAAAGATAAAATAAATTATAATGAAAAAGATTCCATGTTTGATCGGCTCTATCATTAACTGAAACAAAATCTAGCTACACCCAGAATCTAGTCAGGCTGCAGTATAAAGGAAAATTCCCATCTTGAGAATTCATCCGGCTTCTGGTCAGGTCATAGGAACGGTCTTAAAAAGGCTTATTCGAGCTCACATAGACATTTTTACCCCCATGTCCGGCATGTGCTGCCCCCTTGCGGACAGAGTTTGCTAGTTTCTTTTCTGTCGTGAGAATAATGGAGAAATCCTTGACTAGGTCCCAGTGTCTGTTAACAGAGCTGGGCATGGGAAATGATTTGTGGGCATATCTCGACCAGAGATGAGAGCCTTAACATTATAATTCCTTAATCTAAATTACCATTTAATTTATCTCCTTTTTTTTATTTTATTACAATCACTTTAATATATTATACGCTATAGTAATAGGGAATGCAAATATCGGACAAAATAATAATTATTGAACCCTAGCTGACCCGGCCACGCGTTGCCGTTTAAAAATGGTTAATTATGTTTTTGTCAAAAACGCGCCGATTAGGAGATACAGGCCAAAAAGTGAAAAAAAACTCCGAAATTTTCAAGGTTTTTCGGCCAGCAAAAGTTTCCCTCGTCATTTTTCCGGTTTTTCTCTCCATAAGAACCTTCTTTCTTAACGAAAATATAAAAAAAAAAAATTAGCCGAATTGGTCGTGCCGTTCTCGAGTACAGCGGTTAGCAACGAATTTGGCGATTCATTTTTATTATATAGATTGATATTTACAAACTATAAATTTATTTTAAATTTTTTTCTCTTATCTTATTTTGTTAAGAATAAAGTCATCCATAACGACCTTAATGTCCCTTTTGTTACTGATTTGGCCCGAACCCGGTATCTATTCTTTCATAGTAATCTTCATTACCACTCAAACCCTCTAGTTTCAAACCTAGCTTCCTCTTCAATTCCCGATAATTCTCCGAAGCGTCTGAAAAGAAGATGGCCACGTGACCTTCTTAGCTGAACTTTGATTTGAGTACTACCAGTGGGTAGTTTCTCTACTTGTCGTTCTCATCATGTCATTATGTATCACTTAGCCTATTTACTTGTTGTATTGTTGTAATACAACAAATAAAAAAAAAATAAAAAAAAATAATTACCATCCTAAGAAAAATAAATTATAAATTATTTTACATAGTTTACCCTCCCTCGCCTTTATTCGTAAACCAAAGACTTCCAGCTTTAGTGTAGTAGAATGCTATTGACTAGTTATACAATTGACACTGAACGTGCCGTTTAGTTCGCACGGACACCGCTAGGTTGACACCTGAGGTTTATACTCCGTAATTGGAGAGGTACGCTGGTTGAGTAATTTATTGGTTCGATGTTTCAGGCGTCGGATGTTAAGTTTAATTCCTGCCAATTATTTAATTCCATTTTTTTCATTTGTTCATTTAATATTATTGACGAATTTTCGGTAATTGAATGAGCCTGTACCACTACATCGCGTATAGGTTCTTGCCTTCAGTACATGGTAAAGACGTATTGTTTCTAAGGCAACCGTTGTTCAGAGAGGTTAAGAAAAACCTCAGGTTTTATATTATAGAAGCTGGATTAGCCGCAGGACGATCTGATTCTTAATAGCCTTAACATACTTCACAGGTCAGAAATAAAAAAAAGTACTTTATCGAAAAGAATAAAATCCTTTCAATCAAAAAATTTTACTCCTTAAGCTTCAGTTAATGTTGCAGATTAAATGATTTATCATATCCGTATTCGAACCCGGGATTTTAGCTCTTTACACATTGAGCTTCTTCTTTACCCACTTAGAGTGATAAGAGGAAATAAATATATGAGAGGATATAAATGATCCAAGAAGAAGGAAATAGGTGGGAAAGCTCGGCGGAAAATAGGTCCCTGTGGGAAAAAGAAAAAGAGCTCGAGAGCGCTATATTTCCTGCTCCCGGGGCAGAGGAGGAGCTAACTCCTTAGCCCGAATTAGAATGGAAATCCACCGCATCTTCTCGGCGATGCGTTACAATTTGAGAGCTGAGTTATTATAAAAGTTGGGGGGCGCTTCGCTAGTGTTCAGTTCCGAAAGGCCTGATAGTTTGTATTAGGTCACTCTGGGGAGTCGTTCAGGATTCGAGGGAACTTTTTTATTGTAGTATTTTGGTGAATTAAAGAACTCTTGAGTTACCGAGCTGTAGATATCCCGTGTTTCGAAGTATATAAATCATTTATTCTCTTTGCAGCCTTGAATCGATTCTGATGGATTTTTCAGAATATGGTTTGGAGCCCACTCTGTAGATTTTTTTTTCTGCACAACAGATCATATATAATAGTTTTTATCGATTTTATTATTTCAAATTATAAGTTTAAATGAGTTGCTAGTTCCGAAGGTTATTTGACTCCACGCACACAGACACACACATACATCAATCATCTTATATCTATCAACGTAGTCAATCATCTCTAAGTCTGTAGGTACTGTACTAAGTCCTAATATGTTAGCGCTGAAATAGTTCTACATTGCCTAGCAGAATTGAGTACTATTCCACAGAACATGAACATTATAATATAGAAAGGTATTCCTCTGAATGATTCATTCACACTATAACACATATTATGTAAATAATTCTTGGTACTTGTGTCTTAACGCAGCCCTAGTTACTTTTGCCCACTTGTTCGCATGCGCGAGTAGTTACATTTTGTAACGGCTACATTTCTAACAGTTACCTTCCAGTTAATGGGGTTAAAAAATTATCAACAATTAGAAATCAAAAGAATTTATTGAAAAATGGAATATAATAATAATAATGAATAGTTAATTAAACAACAATGAACAATTAAGAAATAAAAGTAATGAAAAATCAAAATAATGAAAAATTATTTAAAAAAAAATTTTAAATGTAATATATGATGAATAATTAATTAAACAAGAATGGACAATGAACAATTAAAAAATAAAAATTAAAACAACAAATTAACAAATTAAAACAAACAAGTTATGAAAATCACAATAGTTTATTGACAAAAAATTTGTTAATCGCATTTAGGTGGAGAATGCGTCGGAACAGACTTCAATATCGATTCAAAACAGTCTGCATTTTGTTTTGCCTGATGCTGTCGCCATACGAACTCGCATAAATAGGATTCTAATTTCATTTCATGGGAATTGCTACATTTTCATTGTTTTGGTAAAATATTTCGCTCCTGCAAAAAAATAGTAGCTTGTTCTTCTGTTTTCGGCAAATCCCAAATACGCATCATTTTACAGTAATTAAATAAATAACTAAAATAATAACAACGAAAAATCTATAAAAAACAAACAATAAGAAACAATGAATCTTCTTAACAACAACAATAAACCTCAGCCAATAATCAAAACTCAGTAAGCTAGAACAAACATAGAACAAATCACCTGTTAGAAATGTAACTGTTACAAAATGTAACTGCTCGCGTAGGCAAAAATAACCAGGGCTGCGTTAGGACACAAGTACCTAATTCTTTTATTTAAAAATGTTGTACAAACTAAGTAGCTAGAAAAGTAGTTAGAATAAAAAAATAGGGTGTTAGTTTCGCAGATTGTAGTTTCAAGCTAAGTCGTTTTACCTATATAATAAAAATGAATCGCCAAATTCCTTGCTAACCACAAAACTCGAGAACGGCTCGGCCAATTCGGCTAATTTTTTTTTTCGAAAAAACTTTAAGGACTGGGTTATAGTCCCGATCCTGGCCATACCTTTTCTTTTCAAATAAAATATTTAAAAACAAAAGATATGGCCTATAAATTATATCATATAACAATTAAATAAAGTATAATAATATTTATTTGTATTCAGATTTCTTTTGTTTTGAATTTCCTCTGCGGTTTTAATTTTTTTTTCATTTTCTAAGGATCGAAAGAGTCATTCAGACTAGTTTTGTCTCTTATAGAGATCCTATTCGGCGGAACTGGACCGTATTCGCCACGCAATATGGAACTATTTCCACTGCTAAGCTATTAGGACTTCCTACAATACCTATCGCCTTAGAGATGATATAAGACCACGTTGATAGATGTAAGATGATTTTCTATGTCTGTGTGTGCGTGGAGAGGAGTCCTTAAAGGATTGGTTGTGCCTCAAATTGGTTAGTGGGGGGGGGGACAAATGGGATTCGATTTCCAACCCACCCCCTCCGGATCTTACTACGTCCCCCGCAGCGACGACCATCCATCAGCACTGCTTGATTCCAGCCAGTGCTCTGTCACGATTTGTACGGAATCATCACTTCGGGAATACAGCATCACACTACGTACTGCAATGTGCTAAAAGGCAATCCTACAGCAGTGTAATACACATTAAACTGTACCTTGTGGACTAGTAACACATAAAATGTATTAATGTACCTTCAGTATGTACCCTCCCGTTACGTATGTTTTTGAAAAAAACACAAATAACTTAAATCCAATCTAACGTATTTACTATTCTCTAACTAATTACCACCTCTAAACAGATTCACACAACACTTTTCAATCAAAGATACTTAACAAAAAAAGACCATTGTTTGTTAATTACAAATATTTCCATATCGATTCGAAAACTCTTTCAAGAAAACTACACGAACTCCCAAACCCTCCTATGAAGGAAATGGCCACAACTCTGGTGCCTGAGTACACAAGGACGTGGATGAGGGATCTATGGGCTGGATTAGATAATGTAAATCATGCCAGTCTATTCTTCTTTCTATTGGTCCTCTGTATCTTAGTCTTGTTGTGGGGCTGCCAATTTGGAGCCTTCAGACTAACTCCTCCCTCGGAGGCGGGTTACCTAGAAAAGATGTATATGTACTGTAGTGTAGGGTGTGTGTAGTTTGATGTTTATAGTGTACTGTATGGGTTTCAAAGTTATTGTTCCCCCAACCTGGAGGACCGTTGGCTGATTTCAGTATTATGACTGGGCGATGGGGTAGCTAATTCTCTACGTCATTAGGGAAATGTGTGGAATGTTAAAAACACTGTATTGCTATTCTCAAAGTCCTTGGTCCTTATCCTTATGAATCAGACTAATTACATATTTAAACTGATAACAGATATGGGTGGATCCTGTAGTATACTGACTTTTCTGGAATTCACTCTGCCTTTATAAAGTTGGGGGGAAACCTTTTGGTCCAATGTGATCACCGTCAAGTTACTTCCTCCTACGGCCGTTAGCATAGAAACAGTACACTCTCTACCAGGTATTGAACACCGTCAAGTTACTTCCTCCCACAGCCATTGGCATAGAAACAGTACACTCTCTATCAGGTATTGAACACCGTCAAGTCACTTCCTCCTGCAGCCATTGGCATAGAAACAGTACACTCTCTATCAGGTATTGAACACCGTCAAGTCACTTCCCCCTGCAGCCATTGGCATAGAAACAGTACACTCTCTATCAGGTATTGAACACCGTCAAGTCACTTCCTCCTGCAGCCGTTGGCATAGAAACAGTACACTCTCTATCAGGTATTGAACACCGTCAAGTCACTTCCTCCTGCAGCCATTGGCATAGAAACAGTACACTCTCTATCAGGTATTGAACACCGTCAAGTTACTTCCTCCCACAGCCATTGGCATAGAAACAGTACACTCTCTATCAGGTATTGAACACCGTCAAGTCACTTCCCCCTGCAGCCATTGGCATAGAAACAGTACACTCTCTATCAGGTATTGAACACCGTCAAGTCACTTCCTCCTGCAGCCATTGGCATAGAAACAGTACACTCTCTATCAGGTATTGAACACCGTCAAGTTACTTCCTCCCACAGCCATTGGCATAGAAACAGTACACTCTCTATCAGGTATTGAACACCGTCAAGTCACTTCCTCCTGCAGCCATTGGCATAGAAACAGTACACTCTCTATCAGGTATTGAACACCGTCAAGTCACTTCCTCCTGCAGCCGTTGGCATAGAAACAGTACACTCTCTATCAGGTATTGAACACCGTCAAGTCACTTCCTCCTGCAGCCGTTGGCATAGAAACAGTTCACTCTCTACCAAGTATTGAACACCGTCAAGTCACTTCCTCCTGCAGCCGTTGGCATGGAAACAGTTCACTCTCTACCAGGTATTGAACACCGTCAAGTCACTTCCTCCTGCAGCCGTTGGCATAGAAACAGTTCACTCTCTACCAGGTATTGAACACTTTCAAGTTACTTCCTCCTGCAGCCATTGGCATAGAAACAGTACACTCTCTACCAAGTATTGAACCCAAGACGTTATAGTTGTACAGTTTATTTAATATTAGATTGCCTTTTAATTTGTAGAGTTTTATTCTATTAACCTGGTTCACAATTATCTTTGAAAACTGTCCATACAGTAATCATATCTTTTCCAATTACTCTTTGTAGAGTGGCGTATTACAGCTCTGAATAGTGGAGACTACTTTACGAGCTTTAAAAGAGCGACTGATTGGAGGTGAATCGGCCACTGATAGCGCGCCTTTATTATAAGTTAACTAATTCATTGCTAGTCACGTATCTCCGCGTCGGCGCCTATTGAATCCCTTCCAATAATCGTTCTGTTGAAAGAGCCTTCTACGGTGTACGGTATCTAAATTATAATTTCAATGACGAATATTTCAACTGCATTTATGAATATAGTCGATTGAAGTTCTCTGAAGCCAATTGAAGTAATAGTATGACATAAAAAAAAAGAAGAAAAGAAAAAAAACAGAAATGCACACCAGTACATTTATATCCATACTAGCTTATGCCCGCGGCTTCGCTGGCGTGGAATTTGGTCTGCCACATAAAGTTTCGTGAAAAATGATTCTAAATAAATAATTATTTTTTTAAAATATAAGTTACTCATACATCCAAAATATCAGATGTCTAACATCAAAACTGACAAAACCTTTGAACCCCTACTATATTAAATGGGAAACCCTTGGAGTGGAATTATCCAAATTTCTTTCTTAAACTATACAAAGATCCGATCTACTAATTTCAAGATGCTAAGTTCCTGATTTGCCTATAATTATGTACTATAACGAGGGGGGCACATGCCCCAGTGCCCTCACATAGATCATCATGTGATTTGCCTTTATTTATGTACTATAATGGATTCTCCACAGTACCTAAAATACTGTAGGAGGGCACGTGCTCCCCCCACGTAGATGGTCTCGAGGCTATCTTCTTTTCAGACGCCTCGGAGGATTATCAGGAATATTATGGGAAGCAAGTCGAGAGACTAGCGGATTCAAGTGTGTATTGAGCTTTTCATGGAAGGATAGGTATCTAGTTTGGGCCAAATCAGCAACATATGGGATATTAAGATCATGATGGATGAGTTTGTTTGTGACATAATAAGGAGCATTGAGGATTTTGCGAATGATTTTGGATGGTTTAGTAGAGCCCCAAAGCTCAATTCCGTATGTCCAAATAGGTCTGATAACTGTCATCTACAAGGTTCTGTTGTAATTAATTGGAATCTTTGAACGTTTGTCCAGTAAATGTTGGAGTAGGCGAAAACGTCGAGCAGTTTCTTTTCTTTTCATTCTTGTATGAGGATTTTTTTTTAATTTTAAAATTATTATTTACAATATTCAATTATTATAGTACCGGAGAGGATAAGCTTTGGTAAATGAGGCAGAAAATTACATTTCTGTACAAACCCGATTAGTATTAAGCAGTGTATTAAATCAGATATATTGTAGTATCATAATCCTTATAATGACTATAATAAAGGGGGTTCAGCCATTAGTCTGCGCGCATTTGTTAATAAGAGTGTAATGAAGCATTTAGTAGTAACATTATAGGGAATGTTATCCTCCGGTGATATCCTCAATATTGTGGTAATACATTTTGTTTGTTTATTAATTTAAACCCCTTAGGGGAGGTTTTCAAAAGGAGTGCGAAATGACATTTGTATAATTTCTGAAATAAATCTTAAAGTCGTTTTATGCTGCTGTGGCTAATCTTACGGTGCTACAGTGGGAGTCTTAATTTTAGCCTATCCAGGAATAATTACGCTGTGAACCCACGAACGAAATGAAAGGGTAAGGAGTTTAAATAATTCAATTTAAAAAAAACAAAACATATTTCTTTACTTTAGTTGGTATATACATAAAATCTACAAACTGATAAATATCTATCATAAAATATATTTCGAAAAATAACTCATATACGTATTTCTCTGGCGTTGCCTCACATTTAACGAACTAACTCCTGTTAGTGAATGGGAGAGGAAAATCCTCAGAAGACTTTATGGTCATTCAAAGAAACGGAAGCTTTGAAAGATGAAGACAAATGACGTATTAAGAAACCTCTAAGGGACATCGGATATTGTTTCCTCCTTAAAAAGGGCAAAACAAGATGGCCGTGGCATGTGAAGCGTGGTATATACCCTAAAATTATGATGGATGTACATCCTGGCTCAAGAAAAATAAATCTAGGTACAGATATATCTTGATTTTGTTTTGTAAAGACTACCTGTTACAGGTATATATATATATATATATATATATATATATATATATATATATATAATATCATAGTATTTATTAATATTATTATATTATTTATTATAATATATAATATCATAGATATATTCAACACCAATATCACTGTGATAATAATAAGGCTTAGCGAACCCCAAGGCTCGATGCCGATATCACTAATCTCTTCTTACAAACCACCATCCTCAGACCAATACCGAAATCCATATCCGTCAGATCACTCTTTAAGCAATCTTCCCACATACGCCTCAGTCTGCACAGCAGGTGCTTTCCAGTCGGCAGAGCGCTTAATAACTTTTTAGGAATTCGTTCCTTAGTAATAGCAGTAAATTTAGAATCCTATCTTAATCACCATGACGCTTTTACTTGAATAATATTAACCGGGCTGGTGATACATGTGTATTTTCAGTCAACACTAATCCTGTTATTGCATCCCAGTATCCTTTGATAATATCCCACTGGTGCTGAAGAACAGATCCGATACTTAGGGTTGCATCTCGACAAACGATTAACCTGGAATCCTCATACAAGACTGAAAAGACAAGAAACTACTCGACGTTTTCGCCTACTTCAACATTTACTGGATAAACGTTCTAAGCTCCCAATTAATTACAAAAGACTCATTTACATGACAGTTATCAGACCTATTTGGGCATACGGAGTTGAGCTTTGGGGCTCTACTAAACCATCCAATTCATCTCGTATCCAATCCTTACAATCCAAAATCATTCGTAAAATCCTTAATGCTCCTTATTTTGTTAAGAATAAAGTCATCCATTATGACCTTAATGTTCCATATGCTACCGATTTAGCCCATTCTAGATATCTATCATTCCATAATAAACTCCAGGCCCATGCAAACCCTCCAGTTTCAAACCTAGCTTCTTTTTCTATTCCCGATAATCTTCCGAGGCGTCTGAAAAGAAGATAGCCACGTGACCTTCTTAGTTAAACTTTAATTTGAGTACTACCAGTGGGTAATTTCTCTACTTCTCGTGTCATTATGTATCACTTATCCTATTTACTTTTGGATTATTGTAATACAGTTGTAAATATCAATAAATTTATTTTTTTTTAAATATTAACCGGGTGCATGCTTCGTAATTCCGCGTTGTGTATTCTCCAGAATTCTGGCGGATTCAGATCATCTATATCGCTAATGCTTGAAATCAATTATTATTGAATTAGTTGCATAGTTTTTTGATCGAATGCCTTCGAGAGTTGTTTGTTTTTTGTTGAAGTGAGATGTGCTGTATATCTTGATCTTTAATGGTGTGGATTTTTTATTTGTTTTCTAGTATTTTTTCGATTTTAATTAGAATTTTATTGCCAAATGATTATCCTTGCTGAGATTCGAAAATCATTTTAATATTGTTATAGAGACAAATGTAATGCTTGTAAATTATACTGAAGAAGCTGAGAGAACAGTTTGTGAGAAGCTAACGATCGCTGGCAACTAGCGGAGGTCCTCCGAACTAGGCATGAATGGCTAATATCTCCAGCTCTGTAGTTCATAGCTCTCTCTTTAGCCTCTTGTTATACTCGTGTAGTCTTGTTGTGTCTTTGTGTAACCGTGTCTGTTTTTAGTTTGTCCACAGTTTTTGTTTATATATTTATTTTCATTGTAAGAAAATCCATTTATCCCGGCCAAACTAAAAAATCACAATACTGAAGCCTTGAAGGGTTTGGTTAGAATGCAATAGGAAAACTCCGAAAAAACAAAGCCTGAATTATCTTAAATAACCAGTCAAAACGTTTCGCTAATTCAGCTTTTATCAGAGCATATATAAAATTCAATAAATGCAAATTAAATCGATGAAGATTTAAATACACCTCACATCAACATTTCTCACCTATCAGACCTAGCAATGCCAATCTAAATGTTTAATCAAATACATTTTTGTTTTTTAATATATTTATTGAAATTTACAACTGTATACAGAATACATCAAGTAAATATAATGAAAGATAAATCATGTCCAGAGACATTGGCAAGTAGAGAAACTACCCAGTGGTAGTAGTCAAATAAAAAATTCAACTTAAAAAGTCACGAGCCCATCTTCTTTTCAGACACCTCGGAGGATTATTAGGAATTGAAGAGGTTGCGAGGTTTGAAACTAGTGGGTTTCAGTGGAAATGAAGTTTGATTTTTGATGATTTTACGAAGGATTTTGGATTGTAAGGATTGGATACGAGAGGAATTCGATGGCTTAGTGGAGCCCCAAAGCTCTACTCCGTAAGTCCAGATCGGTCTAATGATTGTCATGTATTTGAGTATTTTGTAATTAATTGGGAGCTTAGAGCGTTTGTCTAGTAAATATTGATGAAGTAGCCTGAAATGGCGAGTTGTTTCATGTCGTTTCAGTCTAGTATAACCAAATACTAAGCTTCAAAAAAGGAAGTTAGTGATGCTAGTAGTTAGTTAGAAATTGCATTGGACCCCTCCCTAGAAAAACTTATCGTTTACTGGTGGCAACGTTTCGGCCTACGGTTTAGGCCATCTTCAGGGGAAGAAAAGAAAATAAGATACTTGTCATTGATGACTCAGAGAAGTTGTTGTTTAACAATAATTAATAAATGTATTTTTTTTTTTTTAAGTTTTATTTGAATAAATATAAACAAATACTCATTGCAATAGGAAAAACAATGCACTAAGTCTCTGAACTCATATCTGTGGCACCTGTGCATAGTGGGCCAAGTCGAATTTTGTGAATTTCAAGCTATCTACTTAAAATGGTAATTTTTTTCTCTTTCCTCGTGTCTAACATGCTAAGTGTTCCGTCCATTGCGATGAAGGATATTCCTTTGTGAATCGTGGGCTGATACTCCAATCTTGAACTTGAAATAAGTTCATAAAAATTACGATTCTAAGTAGATAGCTTGAAATTCACAAAATTCGACTTGGCCCACTGGTGCCACAGATATAGCAATAGTAGAGCATCTCTCGCCAATATTTAAACAGACTCTTGAATCGGATACAGCAACCTTACTCCAAGGCGTTCGATCGAGTACTAAAGGCAGAGGAAGGCAGCTTACGAACAGCTGCGGTGGTTATATTAAAAACAGCTGATTGAAAAACAAAGTCCGATAGTAGGAAAAGCTGATTAATCTAAAATAAATAAACTAAAATTGTTGGATTTATTGAGATTGTTTAAGTACTTGAAAGTTTTTTTAATAAAATTCGTTTCAGCTGATTTTAATATAACCTCTCCAAGTGTTCTTTTTTTACAACTTTGTACTGAGATATGACTGAATTTCTTGCAAAAACAGAGGCTGCTGTCTCTGTATATTGAGTCGATTGGCTGTTGGCTTGAGATGTGCTATATAAATATATAATCTTCATTGATGTGAAAAACTGGGAGGCTTCATAATTCGTATTGTAGTTGCAAATCGATGTATACTTCACTTTGCATATTTTGACTCGGTTATGAAGATCTCCGTAAGTTCCGCTGGGACATAATGGATTTAGTATTATAAAGCGCTATGTCCATTTTTATTTCTATCATTTTTAAACCTCTAATCCCAGTTTTTGAGGCAATGGAGGATATAGTTTTGTATATCTTTATGTATATAGTTTTGTGACATCTTGCGCATGTGTCGTTGTCATGGCAACTCCGTGACAATTGAAGCGTGCTGACTATATACATAGGAAACTTAATAAGAATTTTCATTACATTAATTAAATGCCTTTATTCATTGTTAGAGTATGCTTCAGAGAACAATAAAATCTCGAATGTAACCACATTAAGTTTATTTATTATAATGCAATCGGAAAAAAACACAATGCAAAGCTTTATGTTTCAAATTTCTCCAGTAATACACCCACTTACCGGTCGACGTTTCGCCTATTCAGGCATTATCAAGACACAAAACAAGAAAAAGTTATGTGAATCAAATTTCGAAGAAAAAAGTGCAATACATCCCAACGATCAACTGAGTTGTATGTTGGACGCCTTGGTGGTGGGGTGCTGTCTCATGTTTGGAGCCTGTTTGGGCTGTTCATCGTTGGGATGTATTGCACCTTTTTCTTCGAGATGTGATTCACATAGCCTTTTTTTGTGTTGTGTCTTGATAATGCCTGAATGGGCGAAACATCGACCGGTAAGTGGGTGTATTACTGGATTTAAAACATAAGGCTTTGCATTGTGGTTTTTTTCCAATCGCATTATAATAAATAGTAGTGTATTTTTTGTTGAGTTTTTGGCTCTATTTTATTAAGTTTATTTATTTATCGACTGAACATATAAATAAAAATAAAAAAAACACATTTAAATCACTTCATTCTTTCCATTAAATTTAATTTACCAGAAAAGTTATTACTGTAAATCAAGTTTATCAGATAAACCAAGTCAACAACTGACCAATGTACTCTGCCCTCGTAAGCGATTGGAAAGTAAACTATTGGAGATTCTATCGTTTCAGATTAATTTCACTTCAAATTATGTTTCCTTGCAAAATTTGTGTACTATGCTTGAGTACGGATCACGTTTATGTAAATAAATACAAAGCCATTATTTATCTTATGGGCTTAATGTATGAAAGCAAACATCGTTAATTGGCTTAGCGCGGAGTTTTGTTTTTGATCTAACTTACTTCTGCCTCTCTCACTCGCTTTCAATGGAAGGCGCTCTTAGCGTGTTTCATCTCGCTGTTGTATATCCCTGCTCCAGAGACGTTTGTCGTATTCTGTGGTAATGTATCTGCCAGTAATGATTGTACCTGTAAGTTAGTCATGAAATTTTGTGTAGTTTTTCTTGATAATGGAATGTTGACTGAATGATTCGACAGGTTTTTTGTGAGATTTTAATGAGTCATAAGATTTATAGAATAAGTTCAACTTATTTCCCTCGGACATATAATGATACCGTGGCAAGTGCTAAATCTCCTAATAATACTGCTTTATTTACAACGTTATATTTCGTACTTTGTAACATATAAATGTAAAAGTTACGATTACTATATAAGCTATATTTAAACTTTTGGAACTCTGCATCTTCCGATAATGAAAATATGAAATTAGAGACGGGAATACTGTGTTTCATCTTACACACATTTAGGAATATTCCATTGGTATTTCAAATAAATATTATAAAAATGAATGGAAAGCTGTAAGGTATACAGTCCCTGGCCATATAAATGTGACCACCAAGAAGGATTATTTTCTTTTTGTTTTTTCCTAATATTTTTTATATATTTCGCGTGTCTTAATAAATTGCTGTTTTAAGTAATGGCAACACTGTTTTTAAAGTAATTTTTTTTAGTAATGGCAACATTGGTTTCAGTACAGCCATTTTGTTTTACGAGTACGGCATGAATAACACAAGGGAACAACATTTTTGTTGCATGAAATATTTTGACTAATATTCTACTTCCTCGAGGTGCTGATTTAAGATCTGAAGTCAGTTTGTTTGTATCAGCTTTACTTTTGGGGTTATAATTATAAACTGTTTTTTAAAATGAAAATATTTTTTATTAAGAAAACTATTAAAAAAATTACCACTACATATCAAAAAATTTTCTTTTGTAAGATTTTCTGGCTTGATTCGGTTCACGGGGGCTGTTTTTAATGCTCCAACAATAGTCCGCCATCATGTGAGCATTCCAGTGACCTTGGTAACGTTCCTCCATAGTTCGAATGTCCTGATGGAACCGTTCCCCTTGTTCTTCACTCAGATCACCAAGATTTTCAGGGAAACGGTCCAAATGGCTGTGGAGGAAGTGTACTTTGATGCTCATATTACAACCAAGCTGCTGGAAGTGTAACAACATTAGTTCAATATGCTCCGCATAGCTTTCTTCCTTTTTGTTTCCCAGAAAATTTTGAGCAGTCCAAACGAATTCATTCCAGGCATTTTTTTCAATATCAGTCATGTAACTAATAAAGTTTTCATCCTTTATCAACCTTCTTATTTGGGGACCATCAAAAATTCCATTTTTAATTTTTTCTTGGCTCAAATTAAAGAACTTCTTAGAGATGTATTTATAGCAATCACCACCCTTGTTCAAAGCTTTGACAAATTGTTTCATGAGCCCTAGTTTGATATGCAAAGGTGGCAGTATTATTCGATCCGTGGGCACAAGGGGCTCATTTATTACATTCAGTTGTCCCGGAACCATAGATTGCCTGGAAGGCCAATCTTTTCTAATCCAGTGCTCAGACCTAGCTCTGCTGTCCCATAAACAAATAAAACATGGATATTTTGTATGTCCACCTTGTTGTCCAAGAAGAAAATTCACCATTTTTAGATCAACACTTATCAACCACTTTTGTTCGTTGTATTTGATTCTATCCATTACAGAAGCTACAGTAGCATATTCTTCTTTGACTGTAGTTGAATGTGCAATCGGTATCGAACCCAGCTTATTGCCGTTATGCATAAGTACACATTTCAGGCTACGTTTAGAGGAGTCAATAAATAAACGCCATTCATTTGGATCATACTTCTGTACTCCCATTGCTTTCAATAAACCAGGAACATCTGAACAAAAAGCAAAGTCGTCATCTTTAGAAAAGAATGACAGCAATTCTGCCTCTCGGTTACGATAGTATGAAATTCTTGTTTCTGGGGTTAAAAGATTTCTTTGCTTTAATCGAGAAGCTAGAATCTCCGATGTCTTTTTAGAAAGACCAAGATCTCTGATTAATGCATTGAGGTCTTCCTGATTAAAGAGCTGGGGCTCAGAAGTAAAATCAGGGTAAGAATCACTTGTCCGACTTTCATCACTTGAAGAATAGTTTTGTTTTTCTATATCATGATCATTTTGTACAGATGAAGAAGCTTGGGGTACTGGTGCATCGCCAGAGAACAAGACTGGTCGAGTAACAGATAACAAGTTTGGATAAGACCATTTCGACCGGTTATTTTTATTAATTCCATTAATATCAATCACACAAAAATAACAATCATCTTGATGATTATTAGGTTCCCGCCAAATCATTGGTGTTTGATACTTAAAATGGGGTCTTTTCTTATTTGCCCATAATCTTAAAGACTCAACACATGTTTTACATACCATATGAGGCATCCAGTACTTGTCACGGATGTCCAAAGCGAATCCAAAGTAATCAAAATATACCTGTGTTATAAACTCTGACACACTTAGCCTACAATTTTTGAATGTATATTCACCACAAATGTTACAGAAATAGTTTGGATCGTTTCTACAGATATTTCTTAACTTGGACATTGTTATTTAACACAAGAGCACAAACTTTTTCACTAAACAACTCAGTTGAATTGAAGTTTGAATGTGACTAGTACAAATATATGTCTATCAGCTGTTTGCCAAAAACAAAAGGTGCTGGAGAAAAACTGAGGCTAGATTTGTAATCACCAACCTCTAATTAGTAAACAACAGGCCTAAAACTCCATGCAACAAAAAATTAATAAAAATTTGTTCCCTTGTGTAATTTGTGTTTGAAATTTTTGTGGATTTATTGTTTTTTTTTTCATTAAATACAAGTCGGATTCGGTAAGTTTATTATTGATTTATTATTTGTATCATATATTTTAACTATTTTGATGTTTTTTTCATCAATATGTAAAATAGGGTGGAAATAGGTAGGGTGTACATAAATAGTAGGGTGACAGCACAAAATATTAAAAAATAATAAAAAAATTTTTTCGAAACTATTTTTTTCAATTTCATGTTATTATCAGATAACTAACTTACCCATAAAACTAATGTTAAAACTCGATTTATATCATTATGCATACAAAAAGATAATGCAAAAATGTAACAAGAACGAATCTATCTAGTGGTCACATTAATACGACCAGGGACTGAAGGTTTTGGTTTTCTTTAGCGTAATTACAGTTACGTTAAATGTTATTAATGTATCAGACTTTTATTCGGGACTGTATCCTATAGGATCTAGGATCCTTATGAGGCTCACCCAGCCTCTATAAAATGAGGGGGGAAATCTGACGGTTGAGCCTTAAATTAAGGCTAAATTGCCTCCCTGCACAACCTTTGTCCAAGAAACACTACAGTGTCTACTATGTACTGAACTCAATACCCTTCATGGATTGTAGAGGTGCATGATTTTCTTTTTTTTAAATGTTTTACTATATTAGTAACTTAAAAAATTATATAAATAATGGGCTGCTACAACAAAATATGTAAAAGTAATCAAGGTTAATAAATACGATTACGCTCAATTCCAACAAATGCGTGTTAATTTTATTAGTCCTATGTTCTATAATTTATGCCTTTATATCTATTTAAATATTATTCATTTTTCACTTTAAAAATAATGCATTCTTTAATTAACTCTAGTTTTGCGAATCATAAACTAGCAAAAAAGAAAAAAGAAAGAACCTACGAAACATAAATCTGATTTATGTTATTATTTGAAGAGATAACTTTACGAGCGCCGCTTACAGATAGTTACCTGAAATTACTATTCCGGGAGCGATTAGTGTCACGCAATGCAAGGAGGGAAAAAAAATTACAGTCCTGAACTTTTAAAAACTTGCGTAAATGTTTTATGTTGTGTTCCTTCCTAGGCAAAATATTGATTACAATCTTATGTTCATTGGTAATGGTGTTTTATTTTTTTTTTTTAGATTAAGTGCAAGGAATGAATAACTTACATGTTGTATTATAAACCATGGGTCAGTTGTTGAGCGCTAAGTTGCCATGTTGAAGGTCCTGGGTACTAGTACCCAATCGGGTCTCACTCAGCCTCTATACACTACCCAAAATAAGGGGGGGGGTCTAGAGGTTGAGCATAATCTAGGACAAAATACCTCCCTCCACAACCGATCCAAAAAAAAAAAATACTGTCTCTTCCATGTACTGAACCGCAGACTCTTCAAAAGGTCTGTTCGATATATACAGGGTGTCCCATTTCAAGTGGATCAAATGTTTTTAACTTTTAAACGAAACAAAATTCAGAAAAATGATTCAGGTAAAGGTTGTAGTTATTCAGGGCTAGTTTGAAGAAATAAAAAACAATTATTTTGGTTTTTCACTTTAAATGGTCAATATCGACCTTCAAAAAATGTAGTTTCCACTTGACCCCCATTTATATTTATTTTTCTGAAATGTACATACAATACAAAACATGGAAAAAATGTATGTAACATTTTTTTCTATTTTTCATAGTTTAGGTAGAAAAAGTATTCAAAGTGTTTTTTATATTACTATATATAAGGTATAGAAAATCCTTGAGAAGGAGATAGATAAGGTAGAATTTAAATTCAGCTATGGCAGATTTTAATCCAATCTATTAACATTTGTGGTTGGATCCTGTGGGATCTAGGATCCTGTGGTATTTAGGATCCTGCTGAGGCTCATCCAGTCTTTATAAAGTGGGTATAATAAATTGGGGAAAAACTGGGGTGTAAGCGTGATCTAGAACAAATCACCTCCCTGCAGAACCGTTGTCCAAGTAACTGTACAGTGTCTACCATGTAATGAATCCAAAAATATCCTTGGGACTAAAGTATTAAATTCTGGTCTTGTTTTCATTTTAATATTTTTAAAAATATGGACTTAAATTTATGTTTGTTTTTATATTTCTTATGTGTTATTCTTCAAAGTGGTGGTTTATAAAAAATAATTTACTTATACTACTTTCAGAAATAACAGTTCATTTATTGTACATCTTCACTATCGACACGAACAGTATATACACTAACCAGATAATCTTTACAGTTAGAAGAGGTTCATTTAGAGAGGTTAATTAAAAAATACAATGAAATTTACGTGATTTTTTTGTTTTCAAGTGGTGTTACAGGCAAAAATAGACTTATTTTTGAATTTTGTTTTATTATTGATATATTCTGCAGTTTTAAGAGGTTCGATTGTTTCTTTTTTCCTACATTAAAAATATATTTAAGTAAAGATAAAGCTTCAGAAAAATAGTCTCATGATTTTTCTATTATGAGTTATTTTTGATAGTGGTATAACTGATAATAGATATATTACATCTTTGATATCGACATGAACAATATAAACTATAATAACCCCTACAGGAGATGATGCGTACAGTTATGTGGTTCAATTTTTTTTTTTCACATTACAAATCGATTTAAGTAAAGCTAACGTATATAAAAAAAAATTGGAGTTATATTTACTCTTTTTTTGGGGGGGGGGAGGGAGTTTTATATGAAAAAATGGATTTATTTTTAAAAGTTGTTTAACTGCCCATATATATTAAATGTTTACTGTTGACATGAACAGTATAAACCCTACAGGAGATGGTGTGTACAGTTTGAAGAGGTTCGTTTGGAGGTTTAAACTGTAAAATTCACTCTACCCTAGGGTACAATCTAGGAAGGCGGGGAGAGAGAGAGGGGGGGTGTAAAAGCCCGAGAGAGGATTTGCCTACCAAATTGTAGGGCCTCGGGTTCCTGCGCTAAATGTAAAGCCCTTTAATTAAAGCTATTTACAGGCTCACGACACCTGACGTCGCTCTCCAATTGTTTACGAAACTTAGTCCTCTCACTCCCTCGTCTCCAGGCGCGGAGGGAAAAGATTCTCTCTAGCGCCGTATACTTTGCCCTGTCTTCGCTAGAGCTGTTTACGGTCGAGACTTGAGATTATCTCTGACTCTGCGTGTTTGTTCTTTAAGGCAGTGGTAAAGAATCACAAGTTCTTTATTACATCTTCTTCTTATAGATGTTTATTGTGAAGATATTTCTCTTTAAGGTACGATTAACGTTTTACGTACAGTTAGAGTATATTTCAATTATTTTTCTACTGTCACGTTTAATATATACTCGTATATGAGGCGATCAGGATCTAAAAGTGTTAACTATAAATTTCGAAAATTGCCTTTTTCACATTTTTCGCTAATTTGTTCAAGCAATTCTCTATGCTCCCGAAATGTCATATTCAGAAGTTTTTCTATTTTTTTCTTTCGACTGGAATTTTGATGGACTCATTCAAATATGTCAGCTAAAAGTATAAATTTACTATTTACCCAAAAATACGCTTACAAATATAATATGTTTACTCAATTCTTGTGAAATCGTATTTAAATAAAACTTTAAAAAAATATAAATGTGCGATAAATCTTACTAATATTATAAATGTGAAAGTTTGTATGTTTGTCTCTCTTTCACGCAAAAACGGATTTGGATGAACTTTACAGTAATATAGGTTATACATCAGAATAACACATTGGCTATAGCAAGCACGGATTTACACAGGGATTAGGGAACACGTGCTCCCGACAGTTTTTTAGGTACTGTGGAGAATCCATTATAGTACATAATTAAAGGCAAATCACATGATAATAGTTGTTAAAATAACAGAAAGAACATGAGTGAAACCATTGTTTTGATATTCTACTAATATTATAAATCCGAATGTTTGGATTTATGTTTGTTACTCATTCACGCAAAAACTACTGAACGGATTTGGATGAAACTTATTGAGTAAAATAGGTTATACATCATAGGCTACATCAAGGGCAGATATATGTGGGGGCTGGGGGGCATATCCCCCACCCCTTATAGCACATAATTAAAGGCAAATCAGGAACTTAGCATCCTGAAAATTTTAGATAGGTTCTTTGTATAGTTTATGAAAGAAATGTGGATAATTCCACCTCAAGGGTTTCCCCTTTAATATAATTGGATTCAAAGGTTATATAGAATCCGTCAGTTTTGAAGTTAGACATCTGAAATTTTGGATGTACGAGTAACTTATAGTTAAAAAAAATTAATTATTTATTTTAAATGATCTTTCGCGAAACTTTATGTGGCAGACCAAATTCCACGCGAGCGAAGCCGCGGGCATAAGCTAGTATATAATAAATGTGATTTTCCCCACCATATTTTGCTTAGCACACGCTTGTTTTTACTCTCTGTGACCTATATTCACAGACACTTAAAATTTTTACTGTATTTAAAAACACGTCTACATCTATACGAATTGATAGACTAGTACAAATAAAAACTCATTTAAATGTAGAGAGGAATGTTTAGATTTATTAATTTTAACATTTTTTTTTTTTTAAATTAGTTTTATATTGTTGTTTAAAAGGTTCTGAAGCTATAGTCTCAGGCAATTATTTGATTAAAATAAATTTAATAGTGATTTATTTTTATTATTATTTTTTTCTAAATTCAGAAAAACAAATACATCCACTCTTCGATGTGGCTAGATTCCCTAAGAGTGAGGGAAATATTCACTTAAAATTTTTTTTTTTTTATATTAACACTTTATTGAAATATTACAATCTGCCACTTGTGGGCAATAAGTAATAGTGCTGTGTAGCTTACAGTCATTTCATAACAAAACAATAATATAAACAAAATAAAATAAATAAATAGATACATGCGGAAAAATATATACATGCGGTAACAGAAAGAAATTAATGCGGAAATGATAATAAAATAACGAAAAAAAATAAGTAATAATAATACTAATAATAAAATAAAATGTACACATTCATACTCTATCACTTAAAAAAAGGGAAACATTTCCTTATATATAGCATGATTTGGGATTTTTTTTTGTCTTTAATTCGGGTAAGATTCGAAGTGACAAAATCCCCTCAGCGTAGTGTGTGAGGGAAATATTCCCCTATAGTGAGGGAAATATTCCCTAATCCGCGGGGATAAATGTCAGAGGAAAGGTCCTGACATTCGAGACTAGAAATGTCACCCCAGGAGCGGCCATTGTACGTACCCAGCCTTCTGTGTAATTATGCCCTTTATATCGCGTAGGGTTTACAAAACCCCTCCCGCTGTCAAAGAACCCTTCCGTTGCTCTGCTCTGCTCTCGTTGTATCTCGCTCGCTATCTCTTCCGTGGTTTTATTCAATTTTTGTTTTTGGCGATGACAAGAGGATGAATAGTTTTATTCACCGTTTTCCAAATATTGATCTTTGTAGGAACCGATATTCTTCAGTAAAATAAGAAACAATGCTTGTACAGCAAATGTAGTAGGATAGTTTAGCGTGTAGAGTTTAATGGCTATGCCAAAGGCCCTGAGTTAAAATCCATCTAAGAATCTGTTAACAACAATGGATTGACCCTATGAGATCTAAACACCCTTCTGATTCTTCACCATATCTCTTATATATTGGAGATTAATATGGCGAAAAGAAATGATTAAATACTCCCTTTAACTGCTAAAGACGATATATGCCGGCGCACTGCTTTTCTTTCTATTTGCTAAAGCCGAGTATAGGTAACGCGAAATCGTTATGTTGGTCTTTATATAGACATGCTTTGAAGATTTTCAAACGAAATTAAATTATTAAGCAATAAGTTTTAGTATTTAAAAAAAAAAGTCAATGAAATACGTTAACAGACAGTAGTAAAGGGGCGTAATGAAGGATAGAATGCAGGTATGTAGGTATGTAGCAGAGGCCTTTAGGCGGGTAGCCGGCCCACTTAGCGCTGTCATAGGCGTAAAGCTCTTCATTCGCAGAAGTTAAAGGGTTAACTCGTCACGGCTAATATTTTCGATCCATACATATCATATTTCGACTAGTAACGACTGTAAATTAGAATGGTTAAAAAGTGCAAATAACACGGCAGGAAGAAATATATTAGAAACAATTGAAATAATAAAGCACCCCGAAAATTTCAACAGAGAAGATGATGGCTCCTAACTAAATCAGCAGCTAAGAAGAAAACCAATTAGAAATCCATCAATTAGATAATTGTTAGAATAGGCTCCGCCCCCGGACCCGGAAAGCTATAAATACCAAAGTATAGAAAAACAAGAGGAAGCTATAGTAAGTGTATGGCCTCCGAAACGTCGGCAAAAAATTTGACGACACGGTCGAAACCAGAAGTAATACCTGATGAATGGATTGAAAGACCTAACTGTTGAGCATGATCTCGGACAAGTCACGTTCCTGTACAGTCATTGCCTTAGAAATAGTACAGTCTCTACAATGTACTGAACCCAATACTCTTCATAGATTGTAGTTGTAGTTTTTTTTATCATCTTGACATAAAGTGGTAGATTTTTAAATCATAGCAAGGATGATATAATGATTTTGGGTTTGTTGTAAATTTCATGAAATTTCCATTTAACATAGTTTAACGTTGATTTGGCTGAATGTTGGTTGGTAATTTCCGTTATTTTAAAGTCTTGAAAATATTTATTTGGATTTTTTCAATAGGAAATTATGTTGTGATAATATTTTACATTTAGGAAGAAGAACAAATCTTGCCTGAGATTATTTACTGATTGGCTATATTATAATCCAGTAAGTAATAATCCTAATTATTATTATTTTTTCCATTACGGGAATTTTGAAATCATGGAACGGCAGAAAGCTCCGTCGTGGGGGTGGCCCCCTATTCCCTACCGTATCTTAATGTATCCGGGCTGGATGAATCCGGTCTCGAGGGTAAAAGCTAGGCAAGAAGAGAAAAAGGGGATAAGGGTGTAACTGGAGTTGGTGTCCAGGAAGAAGAGGAAGCCGGATTGATTATTATTTGGTAAACTAAAGCCTTCGGAATCGGATAGCATTCAGCAAACACACCCTGTGTCCAATTCTTGTCTTTCTTGGCTATTTTCCTATTTAGGTTCCTTTTTTTTTTCATTATCAAATAAGTCAACAATAAGTCAAAAATAAGTCTTTTTAGATACCCTCAATTGGGAGTATGCATCTGGTTAATATAATTGATGTGATAGCGTTGTAAAGTTGATATATCTACAACCCCACTGAATGATTGGTTAAGTCTAATTTTCTCCAAAATGAGTTTCTTGTACTTAACTAAGCGGAATCGAGTTATTTTCTTAGTGAATAAGGGGCTAAGTAAGGCATTGGATTGAAAAGGAGTTATTGCTTATATTACAACTCCATTTCAAGCCAAAAATTACGAGAAACCGATTCCGGTTATCTGAAAACAATCTCCCTGGACAAAATCCGACCACTTATTCACCTGGGCAGTAGATATCTACAGCCACAGTGGTCAAGTCGAGTTTGTGTGTTAGCTGAGGGTTATTCTTGTAGTTTTTTTACTTGAAATTGAGTTGTAATATAAGCAATAACTCCTTTTCAAGGCAATGCCTTACTTAGCCCCTTATTCACTTCGAAAATAACTCGATTCCGCTTATTTAAGTACAAGAAACTCATTTTGGAGAAAACTAGATTGAACCACTTATTCACCGGAGCTGTAGATGTATTGATTTGCAAAAGTATCGCTTAGTTATTAATAATTTGCTGTTAGCCAACTCATAAGCTATAGTAGTGGGTAGGCCGATACGTGGCTGGGAGGATGGATTCCATTGAAATTGGTAGATTTTTGAACAGTGATTGTATATTAAGGCATCGCTATAATTATAAAACCAGCTTATTGTACATGTGAATATAGACAAAAGGGATTTACAGACTGAAATTAAGGAACGTATATGAATATTTGTAGCTTATTTTTATAATCGATCAAGAGAAAAATTAACACCTCTGTATTATGTAATATTTTAGAACTAAGCCTATTTGCTGTAGTATTGCTTCCAGCCCCCTATCGAATAATCCTATTTGTTATAAAGCGGGGAGGAAAAAATAATTTGATAACTTCGAACAGTTTTTACGAATTATTGATTAGTATTTTCTTTTTATTATATCTTATAACACTTATATAAAAAAGTTTATAGTGAAATAATGTTATATTCGAGTTGCCTAGCAGCGGAGTCTTGGTTGTGCAAGACTTTTATTTTGCTGTTTGCAGCCGGAGATGGATCATACAGGATCTAGAACCCTCCTGGGGCTCACCCAGCCTCTATAAAATATTATAAAAATAGGGTACCCAAAATAAGGGGGGGATCTGGCGGTTGAGCTTGACGAAGCCAAGTTGGACAAGTCAACTCCTTGCAGAACCGTTGTCCATGAAGCTGTACAGTCTATACGATGTAATGAACCCCAGAGATATTGTACTTGATTAACGGATTTTAGTGGTACAGGTTTTTTTGTTCTTTTGTTGTGTTCGAACAATTTAATTAATTATATATATTTTAAAAAATCGGGAAATAGCAAAACCTCTGTTACTGACTTGTTTAAGCCGTTTCACAAAATATAGCTATTTTTAAATGTAATTTGGAACTGTTGTATGGATGTTTTTTTTTTTTTTTTTTTTTTTTTTTTAATAAAGCAAGCTGCAATTATTAAAATATTTCCAGAATAATATCCGAGGTACCTTTACTAAAATCCTTAAGTACCATACTGTTTTAGAATTATAGTTTGGGAATTGGGGCAGTTGCTTCGCTGTAAAGAAAAAAAAATGTTGGAATGTATTCTGAATTATTAAAAGAAATAAGTAATGTGGTGGTTCAGAATTTCGTTTTTATAAATATTTTATCCGAAGTTAAGAGGCATCATGTTCCTTACATTACGGTATTACACACACACACTCAAGCTAATTAAAGAGGTTAGGGATGAAAAAATAATGGCAACAAAAGAAGGACATGAGAGGGAGGGAGAGAGGGCGAGAGATGGGGGGAGAGAGAGAGAGAGTTGATGGTAAAATGAACATCAAGCGGACGGTGGAGAGGCGAAGCGGTAGAGATTTCCACTGAATAATGAAAAATCTCGGTGAGGGGGGGCTCTATAAAATATAAAAACACTTTCAGCCTCGCCCTGGCTCTAACCCGCGCCCCCCCCCAACACACAAAAATATCTCCCTCTCTTCTGCGACCCCTATCCCGTCATCATTAATTCGCCACATCATCCTGTAGGGGGGATATCTCCCTCGGACCGCAATCAACGTCGGAAGTTCTAGCCGGCGTATTAATCCGACTCAACGGTCAGTCAGTTCAGGATTAATTTGGATTAACTGGAATCAGAGGGAATGTTTTTAGGGGAAATGAAAAAAAAAAAAAAGGAGGTTTTTACATGCCACGCTAGGGATAACTGATTGCTGTATTGCACTCGACAAAATTGGTTGTTCACCTGTGCTCTAGTGGTTGTCATAGCAACCTACTGTCTCTAAGAACGCGGGTTCACAGACCAGCAGGTGACCTTTGGATTATTAATATAATTGAAGTGATAGCGTTGTAAAGTTGATATATCTACAACCCCACTGAATGATTGGTTAAGTCTAATTTTCTCAAAAATGAGTTTTTGTTCTTAAGTAAGCGGAATCTCGAGTTATTATCGTAGTGAATAAGAAGCTAAGTAAGGCATTGGCTTGAAAAGGAGTTATTGATTATATTACAACTCTATTTCAAGACATAAAATACGAGAATGATACGATTCCGGTTACCTGAAAGCAGTTAACTCTCTCTGGACAAAATCCGACTTAACCACTTATTGTAGTGGGGCTGTAGATATATTCCGCACTCTTGTAGCCATGGCAGAAGTTTCCAGCTGTTGTTAGTTATTCTTCAGGTACAAACTTATAAATTCATGTATACGTTATGTTGTTTGTTTGTTTGTTTATTTAACGTCACTTTATGCTGCTACGGCTAATCGGACGATGCTACAGTGGGAGCTCTAAATTTTGCCTATCCAGGTTTAATTAGGATAGGGATTTTTAACGAGTACCTGACAACGTACAGGCTCGGGACCCCCGTTTAACGTCCCTTCCGAAGGACGGCGTAACTAAGGATTTTTTACTCCCTTAAAAAAATCCTAGGGTCACCTGCCGGGCTACGAACCCGCGATCTTGGGTTTAGTAGTTTGTTACGCTAACCTCTAGACCACAGGTAACCTTTTAACGTTATGTTGTTTAAATCATTATAAATTTAATATACTCTTCAAAGTATTTACTGTTCTTTTTATTCCATTATACCTGTCTAAATTATTTTTGGATAGGCAAAATATAGGTTTCCCGCCTTAGTATCTTCCATTAGGATTAACTATAGAAGCATAAAATGGCGTTAAATTAATAAACAAACACATTTAATTTGGATTTTTTCGTTAGTAAGTGTAGCTTAATGCATAATATGAGATACTGATCTTACGCGAGATCTGGAGATCTTCCTGTGGTGATCGCTCAGCCTTAAAATAATATTGATATCCTTAATTGGGGAAAACTTACCTGGGTAAAATCGGTGTGGCATTTTATAGGTTTACAGGCATCAGATAATTTTTTGTAGTTTTTACTGTTCAAAGGGTAGAACATTGCAGAAATTAAACCCTAATAACTAAACGCGATTTATTAGAAACGAAAAAGAGGGAGGAATGAAAATTATGGAAAACTAAATTAAGTCATAAAACAATTAAAAATGCCTGTAGGGAAATAAAGGGATATTATAGTTAAGTATAATAGTAATCAATTTACTGTACGGGATGACCTGTGATGTAGTGGTTCAATGAGAGCAACCTTCTTTTCCTAATATCGCGGGCTTACAGTCCGGGCAGGTTGTCCTAAGATTATACAAAAAAGGATAACAAAATCCTTAGTTATACCGTCTATCGTAATGGACTTAAAAAGGGAGGTCTCGAGCCTGTGGATTGCAAGTTACTCGTTAAAGATCCTTGTTAGTAATTGTAATTAAAAATATATAAATATAAATTGTAATTATCTCTGATGATAAAATTGAGGACTCCCGCTGTGGCATCGTCCGATTAGCCAAAGCAGCATCAAGTAGTGTTTAATAAATAAATAAATTTTAATTTTAACGTTGATGCTACTGGACTAAATATTTGTAAATATTTTATTAATGTGACAAAACCTTTTTCCAGTCAATTCTCTTTTATTTCAAAAACGTTTCGACTATCTATTGAGTCATTTTCAATTTTTTTTTTTTACACAAGTATACTTCTTCTACTTACAAGTCAATTACTATTTGAATTATCATACTATTAAATCTTTATATAGTTGTCAATAAATATTTTAAATCTTATGGTCTTAAGTAGAAAAAGTTTTAAAATATTTATTGACAACTATATAAAGATTTAATAGTATGATAATTCAAATAGTAATTGACTTGTAAGTAGAAGAAGTATACTTATGTAAAAAAAAAATTGAAAATGACTCAATAGATTATTGAGATAGATTATTATTTTATTACACATTAATAAAATATTTACGAATATTTAGTCCAGCAACATCCACGTTAAAATTAAAATTTATTTATTTATTAAACGCCACTTGATGCTGTTTTGGGTAATCGGACGATGCTATAGCGGGAGTCCTCAATTTTATCAATCCATAAATAATAACAACAGGGATCTTTACCGAGTAACTTGCAATCCACAGGCTCGAGACCTCCCATTTTATGTCCCTTACGATAGACGTTATAACTAAGGATCTTGTCCTTTTTTGTATAATCTTAGGGCAACCTGCCCGGTCTGTAAACCCGCGATATTAGGAAAAGAAGGCAATGATTGAACCACTACTTCACAGGTCATCCCGTACAGTAAATTCATTACTACTTAACTATAATATGCCTTTATTTCTCTACGGGCCTTTTTAATTGTTTTATGACTTGATTTAGTATTCCATAATTTTAATTCCTCCCTCTTTTTTGTTTCTAATAAATCGTGTTTAGTTATTAGGGTTTAATTTCAGCAATGTTCTATCCTTTGAACAGCAAAAACTACAAAAAATGATCTGATGCCTGAAAACCTAGAACATGCAAAACCGCTTTTAAGGATATCAATATTACTTTAGTTTGAGCGATCACCACAGAAAGATCTCCAGATCTCACCTAAGATCAGTAACTCTGCCAAGTCCAAATTAAATGCGTTTATTTATTAATTTAAAGCCATTTTATTAATTTAACGCCATCTGTAGTTAATCCTAATGGAGGAAACTAGGCGGGAAACCTATATTTTACCTATCCAAAAATAATTTAGAGAGGTATAATGGAATAAAAAGAATAGTAAATACTTTGGAGAGTATATTAAATTTATAATGATTTAAACAACAGAATGTATACATGAATTGATAAGATTGTAACTGAAGGAAACCTAGCAACAGCTGGAAACTTCTGGCAAGGTGTTTTAGTGGTTGTCTTAGATACAAGAGTGTGGAATATATCATATTATAAGTAAATAAACAAAATTGACTGAATACCATTAATAATTCTTTTGTTAGCATTCGTGAACTTCAATATCAATAACGGAACATTGTTCCATTATACTGCTATGCATCTTAAATATGACTCCTTACACATTGGACACTGAGGTCGATCTCTCGTTGTAATCAGGTATCCGGTCGGCCATCGACAATGCCCAATAACCTTCTCTGCTCTTCTTCGCTGCCTGTAAAATGAGGTCCAGCAGCTGACAGTCGGTTTGATGATTTATAATATTTATTTATTTTTATTTGTTGTTGTTCATTTCACTTTTTTTCATTTAAAGTTAATAATATAATTAATGTAAATGTGGAATGTTTGAGGGCATTATTCCTTCCATTGAATGAATCTCTGGTCCTGCCTTATTCGCTTCTTCGTTAATCTTTGAATAAAATAAAAATATATAACAAACATTACTTTTACTAATGTTGTTACCTGTCCTATTACTAAATCGAGGTGCACTAATCGATCCTTCGAGGTGAGCTTAAGGATTCTTAGAACTGGATCTTGTGATTAGGCTGTTAGTTGAAGAAGTACGAACAAACACACGCTTAATTGAAGATTCTAATCTCTCACCTCCGCTGAGATCCCGTTTGTAATTGTTTTAAAGTAAGCGCTTGCGGGAAGTGGGGGAAAGCTTTTCTTTTCCCTATTTTTTCCCCTCTCTTTCCCCCTACTTTTCTTTTTTAATTAGAAATAAGGAAAGGGAGAGAGGGAAAGAGGGAGAGAAACGAGAGGAAAGAAGACGGTGGAGGATTTATCAGTTTATTTGGAGCGCGCTCTAACTCGCGAGGAGCTAAATGAGCTTTTTAAATTGATGATTCTTTTTATCATCTTTCTTAACTAGAAGATTCTTAATGGTCCAATTTTAATGTCTTCGGCCCTCAAGGAAGCGCTGTTTACTCCCGAACAACTCTTTACTAGACAAATTTATATTATTTGTAACAACTGTTTATAATTTGAATCATAAATTCTCAAAAATGTTTCTTTATTTAAAGGTAAGAAAAACAGAAGGGATACATTTATAACGAAAATATATTGAGGAGAATGGAGATAGTTCGGGGGTGCAGTCATAAAAAAAACACCAATAAGCCTAGACTTATTTTTATTTGTGCCGACTACTTTGTAGGTCATGTTCAGGGCTATGAGAGAAAAACAAACGAAACAAAAAACTATAAAAAACGTTACATTGCCAAGAATATAATAACATATAAAGTGAAGAAAAGTAAAAATATTGACAGATATATATTTAAGGATAAAGAATATAAAATTACAGAATACATGACAGAAAGGTGATAATGTAAACATAATGCAAAGAGAAAGAAAAATGAGAAGGTAAACGGAAAGATACAAAATGAAAAAGATTAAATTATAAAAAGATGAGATATAAAGTTATGGAAAACCTAGTTTAATTACAGATAAAATATAAAATGTATGATAATAGACTCCTAGAGGTTACCTAAGTAAAATGTATGAAAAATGATACAGAATATGATGCCAAAGAATAAATACAGAAGAAATATGTAGAAAGTAATAAATAGGTATCTCGTTGAATGACCGGTAGAGATGCAAAAATTTGAAAATATAAGTATGATATGTAATATAAATCCATAAAAATAATCCAGTCAACTATTTCCTCTCTATCAAAAATATATTGTATTTTCAAATATATCGTTAGTCAACAATTATTTTTTCTTCTTTGCCCCTTTGGTTTGAACTTGAATTTTTTTTGTTTTACGAAGGAGTTTCGAAGGGTTCTCTTCTTCATTAATTAGTACATTTTAAGAAGATATGGAATGGAAAAGGTTCTGATTTTAGTAATTAACGATTTAACACAGGTTAGTATCAAAAGCATTAAAGGAGTTGAGTATTGAGATATAAGAATATTGCTCCAGATGGAGGTCAAAATTCGTTCCTTTAATAGTGATAAACTATTTATAAGAAGCCCGCGTTTCTACTCTCGTTGCAATTCTTCAGGGCTGAATAAACAAGAGGTCCCTGGAGATGACTTAATGTCGTTTCAGCAAGGTTATAGATGTGTATATTTCGAGGAATGTCCAATAAATACGCGAACTAAATATTCATGGGTTCATAAACACATTATTATTTACAAAATTTCACCTGAATTAATTCTGCCTCCTTCCAAATCCTCTCTGCTCGTCTTCAGGCACTTATCCTATCTTCCACTGTTCCTCTTTTTCCTCGGTAGTTACGCTTTATTATTTCTTCGTTGTTTCTTGTTTTATTGTTTCCACATCCTCCCAATGGATTCCCATTATCACCGTCTTGAATATCGGAAAAAGGAAGAAGTCAGAATAGGCTACAGCTTGCTGTTCATGGAACAACACATGGTGAACAACACATAGTACGTAAAAAAAACCCAACAGCATGACCTCGATATTCGATGATTATTTTTTTTTATCTTTTAGTTTGGGACTAGTTTTTATTTTATTATCAAAAACTTTATATTGTTTGAATTATATCTTTAATTTCCATTTCGACGGACAGTTAAAACGCTCAACGGAAATCGATCTTAGAGGCACAGTGCCTACAGCTTTAATGTCCGCTCATTGGCTTGTTAGGAATCACCTGAGCCAGTTGGCGAGCCCCTAAGTCGCGACATAGCCTCCATATTGGATCAGTTTGCGTATTTATTGGACATACTTCTTATAACCTATTTATTCTTGAAATATTTATGAATATTTGAAACTATTTATTCTTTATTCTTGAAATAGATAACCATATTTATTAAGTATGCATTATTTTTTTAAAATATTAAATTTTTTCGTTTTTTTGTATGAATTTACTCCTTCCTGATTTTTTTTTTTTTAATAAATAGAATAGATTTTGTCCTATTCCATTTTTTCATAACATTTTTAAATGTTTTTATTTTTAATGTTTTGCCTGCAATAGTTTAGACGAGTTAGATGCCTGCTGTTATATGATTTTTTGTTTATTTTTACATTTTTACAAGTTATTTACATTATGATATAATATTTTGATTATATGTGTTTTTTATTTGTTGTTATTATTATATTGAGAGATTTTAATGCACGAAGTTAGTTAGTCTGTTAGTTATGTCTTCGCCGGTCACTCACCACATGACACTGAGGCTCTAGAGAGACGAAGAGGAAAGAGAGGAAATAGATAAAGTGGGAGAGATTGACAGAATAAGGAACAGAAGAAGTTGTGTAAATAGTAGAGGGTAAACTTCGAGTAGTCTAGACGAGCACAGTAGAAGCATGTATAGGCAAAACGTATACTTGAACCTATCCGGATGTATTTTAACTTCTTTCGGACCGTTTTTTATTACTTGCAAAAATAATAATTATATTACAGTAAATAATAATAAATCCCAAATACATGGATGAACCATTTCGGAAAAACCCGGCTGTTAAATTTTAGAATTACGTGTTAGAGATGGAAAATTCTAATTAATTTTTTTTTTTTTTAAAGATACCATTTTTAAACTCTTTTGTAGCATATCGATATTAACGTTCTCTTTTTATAGTATTAACATATATTACAAAAATATATAATTAACAAAAGTGGATACGATTTATAATATATATATTGTATAGTTATTTATCCAATATTCACTTTAATATTTGTAATTGAATAAAATTTATAATAGTAACTTAAGCTTAATAAATTTTTATAGATTATTAGACGATTTTTTTTTAATAATTTGTAAAAATAAAAAATGCCTGATTTTTAAACTACTTATATAAATGTTAAGACCGTGGAAAAATTCCAACGAAAAGCCTTAAGTCTCCAAACTAAAACAGTAATGGAAATTATCTGTCCAATATTTCGCCCATTCAGGCATCATCAGGGTAGAAAGTTGCATTTGAGCCTTCGAGGTGGTGGGATGTGTCTTGGATGCATTATTCATGTTTTGTTTTGCTGTTATTCTCTTTCTACCCTGAGGATGCCTGAATGGGCGAAATATTGGATAGATAATTTCTATTTCTGTTTTAGTTTGGAGACTTAAGGGCTTTTTGTTGGAATTTTTCCACGGCCTTAACATTTATATAAGGTCTCTTTTTTACTTTTCAATACTACTTATTTAAATATCGAAATTTTACAATCTGCAGACCGTAGTATCTTTTAGAATATATAAATATTTTTAAAGTTTAAATTTAAATTTATTTTGAATATATATTATTAGACGCCTCCTTATTAAATCAAAGGGACAAATAAATTAAAAATATAATTTTGAGAAGAACCGTGTTAGAATAGGTTTTATTATTATTATTATTATTTTAAGCATGATAGAATAGGGTGATAGGATAAAATATCTCCAAATTTTGATGACATATTTGCTGAAGTCTCCATAATCTCGAATAGTTAATCTGTTAGGATTAAACGGTTTTTATATCAGTAATTGTTTGTTTATTATTTTATTCATTTAACTTCACTTTATGCTAATATGTCAAATCGGACGATACTACATTGGGAGTCCTTAATTTTACCTATTCAAGTATATATTTTTTTTCTATTCATCAAGTTGCCAAATTTAGTTTTGAACTAAAAAATAAATAGAATTAATAAAAGAGTTAGTATAAAGCTAAACAAAGACAATCATAACTTTTTTTTTTAGTTGTAAAAAGGTGTGAGTTTCTATTTAAAAAAAAAATCCAATTATTATTTTATTAATATCAAATAAGAGAGTTAAAAAAACACGCGCCACCCGTTCTATAAAATGGATCAGATGTAACACATAAAAATAAATATAAACATTTTCTCTAGTGTTCTCTAGTGCGGGGAAATATATTTTTATATTATCGTTTCAGCCATTTTTTTTTTTTTATATCCATTTGCTTCCTTGTTTTCTAACGTGAAAAATTCAGACACTTTTAATCTATAGAGAAATAAGACATTATTAAAAATTATAAATTATGAAAAATGTAGTTTTTACTTTTACCATTCATATTTTACTAATGTCTTATTTATAATTTATGGGAAACATTTAACTGTTATCTATCTAAGGAAAAATTAATTTTAATTATTATAAAAAACATTACAATCAATTAATAAAATATACTAGTGTTTATTTTCGTTAGAAATAATAATAATTTTAATAATATGGTGATTTAATAATTAAGTTTAATACGACTTAATTAGGCACAGTGGTAATATTGGCAATAGTAACGCTAATTAAAAAAATAAATACGGTTCAAAAAAGTTGTAGTGATGAGCATAACCTTTTATGTCCAAGATGGCCTTATGATTTTTTGAAGGGAGTGAAAATGCTTAGTTGAGCAGGCCTTCGGATAGGACGTAAAATATTGGTCTGGAGCCTGTACGGTGGCAGATACTCTTTAAAAATCCCGATAAAAAATTTATATTAATTTTCAGTATTAATACAAATATTCAGGAATTTATATTTGAGTGGATAATAGTAGATTGGATAATTCTAATGATGGATTGATTTGCTGAGGGGGGTGCAGATAATGATAACACAAAAATAAGCGAAACTTATTTTTAAATTGTGCTAACGTTTCGGCCTACGGTGCAGGCCATCTTCAGGGCAAATAGTGCTTGTGGTGACTTGTGAAAATAACGTTGACAAGTGTTAGTTTGAAAAACCACAACAGCCACTATTTGCCCTGAAGATAGCCTACACCGTAGGCCGAAACGTTAGCACAATTAAAAAATAAGTTCTGCTTATTTTCGTGTTATCATTGACTGCACCCTCTTGACCAATTCAATTTATTATCAGGAATTTATAGTTGGGCTGAGATTATTTTCGTAATTTATGTTATTTTTATTTCATATTCAATATCTATCTTTTGAGTTAATAAATTGATCAACTAACTTTTTATATAATATAAAAAAGTGCAACTTATTTTTGAATCTCGTTATTGTTCGATGCAGGATTCTTTACTTCTTTTCGCTTGAGGTTCAGATCTAAGTATGAGTTTTCGAATTTAGTAGCATTGGCCCATAGTAAAGTCTATACATATCCTTTTAGTAGATACCCCTCTCCCTATATTTTACTAATGAAGTTCTGTTTTTGAAAGACTTAGAGTGTCTAGTAGTTATTAGCAGTAGTAGATTTAGCTTGACTTTAACCTGTAGAAGTTATGATAGAGGAAATAGATTAATAATCAAACATAATATTAATCAAATCCACTTGTGCTTTCTTGTTCTAAGCTGGAATTTCCAGTTTGATTAAAAAAAAAAAAAATGGCTAAGTTGTTTTTCATCTTACCGCTTGAAAGATGTTGCCTATATATTTTTAATTATGAAATGATGTCTGTCCATTTTTCGAAATTTTGAGAAGTAATTAAAATAAATTTATGGACCACAAATGATGTTTCTCCTACATATTTCTACCCCGCTCTCTCAGCATATTGCGGTGAAAATTTATATTTGATATGGAGGCCACTGGAAATTGCATAAGAGAAGAGAATTTGCTTAATATTCCTCTTCATTGTTAGAAAATAGGTTTGTAGTCTAACCGAATGAAAGTGTAATCATACTAAATGGATGTTAGGGAAGGCTTTGTGAAATTCTTAAAGGTCTCTAGGATATGTGTAATACTGTTGTAGGGTATTTTAGATGATTTGCAACATTAAGTGCAGCTTCAGGATTAAATGTTTTTGACTTTAATATTATGCCGGCAACCTCGAATGGACCATTTATTACCTGCAGACCCTCCCGAGGCCTTACCCAATCACTGTAATGTGGATATTGTCAGACAATTTAGTAAAGGACCTTTTGCGAAATCGGTGGCGGTGCTGAGAAGACATGATGGAGGGTTGTTATTGTTTCAATCTTATAAAGTAGGGTGTCAATGTTCTTCTCATCGGAGCCGAATTCAGGTATTGTTCTTTGTTCATTTAATTTCACTTTATGCTGCTATGGCTAATCGGACGATGCTACAGTGGAAGCTCTAAATTTTTCCTATCCAGGTTTAATTAGGATAGGGATTTTTAAGGAGTACCTGGCATCGTACAGGCTCGGGACCCCGTTTAACGTCCCTTCTGAAGGACGGTGTAACTAAAGATTTTTTACTCCCTTAAGAGCTAGGGCTACCTGCCGGGCTATGAACCCGCGATCTTGGGCTTAGTAGTTTGTTACGCTAACCAATAGACCACAGGTGACCAGGTACCGAATTCAGTTATAATAATAACCTATAATTGTTAGCCATATAATATTATAACCTATCAATATGTAATTATAGCCACGATGATGACGAAGAGCGAGTGAAGCGAGCTAGGTAGTGGGGGATAAAAAGTTGTTCTCCAAGCGCGGCTGACCCGAGGCGGTTTCTGTGAAGTGATCATACTAAACAGTTTGACTGTTTCCTTCTTAACTGGGGACATATTAAGAGAGGGCATTGTGATCGAGCTTGATCTGGTACAAACCACCTCCCTGCACAACCGTAGGTTGTTTTGATACTTTTTTTTTTTTAAGAACTTAAAGTAACTCTTTCATAAACAACGAATGCTAAAAAAAATAATTTAGAATATATTTTTTAAATATCTGTTTCGCGCCACTCATTATTTGCACCACCTTTCTCTTTACTTAAATAAATTTAAATAATTAGAACTGGGTCGGGGTTTGGGTTTAATGAAATGCCTAAAAGCTATTATTCTTTGTGTACCGATAAATATTAAGTTAAACTTATTAATATTCATTAGCTAATTTAAACTTATTTATTACATCTATCGTTTTGATATCAATTGTTGAATTTTATGTTTAAATTCCATTTCAATTTCATTGAATTATTTAGATACAATTGAATAATATAGCAATTCAAATTATGATATTAAACCAACATTTCAGTTTATGGACTTTTTTGTGCTTCATTACATTCATTACTTATTTTCAATCATGAATATATTATTTTTTTTTTTACTAAAATAATTATTTAATGAAGCGGACTAGATCAGAGTGTAGTGTGCTCAGTTCCTATGCTGAAGGTTCTCAGTTCGAATCCGGCTATGACAGATAAATTATTTAGTTTTTTAACAACCATGGATTGTGTCCGTGGGTTGTACAGACCCTTGTGGGGCTCATCCAGCCTCTATAAAGTGGGTATTTGTGGGAACCATAGCAGTTGAGCGTGATGTCTTAGAAGCAGTCCAGTCTCTATCACGTTCCGAACCCAAGTTTTAGTGGTACAGTTTTTGTATCCATTTTAGAACTTAATTTAATGGAACTTTGTGTAAAATAATTTATTTTGGTTTGATCTTATAAATGCGTGACTTGTGAAATTTTACCGAAATTCGCAATGATATTTTTCCATGCTCAAACTGGCTCTCTATTCATTAATGAAAATTTATATTTCGGTAAAATGATAAAAGTTAAATTCCACATAATTTATAACTTTATAAATTAGAAAAAAAATTAACCACAATTTACGTCAAATTTTAAGTCATTGCCTTAGTTTCTTTTATGTTGGACAACTTTGTTCTGCGGCATAGTATATACTTCGCGCCTGATCCATGACAAAATAATCCTTTTTTTTAACCCATTTTTTTTTTAATTTTATTCCTCATACTATTGCATATACTTAAACCAATTTAGTATTTTTTATTCAGAGTACAAATCGCAGTTTTACTGAAAACAACCTAGTATCTATACTATAGTAAATACGACAGAACTTTGATTAGAAGAAATATTCAATTTTCTCCCTTATTCATAAATTAATTCATTTATCTGTATAGATAATCGTTCTAGTTACTGACTATTTTTATTATATCATGGCTTTATTTGAAGATTTTAAAAATTAATTATATGAAACTGTTTCTTTCGAACATATTCCTCTTCAATATATATTGGTATACTGTTGAGGAAAAAATATTAAATCGGGTTTATCACGCAATACATTTCTGTAATTTTTTTAATAAATCATTAGGACTTGTATTACGGGAACTTAACTTATAAATTTAGCATATAAAGTATTGGCTCAGATTTCATCATTTTACTCACAATTTCTTTTAACACATTGGGATATGGGAAACGTAAAGATACTTTTTTCGCTAACTATGAGAGCGCGTATCTAAGTGTTTTTTATAGATGAACGGCGCAATGCGCAAAATAGATCTATAAAAACGCCCGAAAAAAATGCTTCAGTGTGAATAATTACTAATTACTAAATTTAATAATTAAATCTATATATTCGTTATTTTCTTTTGAATACTTGTTAGGGATATCTCGAGCTCATAAAAATTAATTTCAGAATACATTAAAAATTATATAAGAAACGTTTTATTGTTATCATGTTGTACATGTTTTGTGTCGATGATTTAATTAGTAAGTGTACGTTTATTAATTTTTCAATAATGTTGAGTAGGTTTGTCACTAACATCTGCACATTTTGATTTGCCTACCTTTGCACATTTCCTACTTGTCTTCTGTGTCTGTTCTTGTCTTTAGGGTGATTTTGTTTTGACTACTGAGAATATTGGTTTTTATGTAACGTAACACTGTTTTTTATCCTTTTCAGACCATTTTATCACATCACATTATTTTTTATATTTTATCCTATTATGAAATTAAAAAAAAAAAAAAAAAAATCTTTTCTGTATAATAATTTTCATCATTGATTTAATTTCGTTTTTTTTTTTTTGTTTGGTTCGATATGGTTAAATCTTTAAGACTAAGTTATTGAATAATATTATTGAAACGTGCATCTTAGTAAACCTTATATTAATACAATCAATATACCAAATATATAATTTTTTTTTAATTAGGAAATAATGTAACTTTAGTCTAAATTAAAAAAATTTCTTGAGGTGATTAAGCGAAATGACATTAATTTTATTTAAAAAGAGAATTCTGATTAAAAATATCTGTCGATATCTTCTGATACTTATAATAAAGAAATATAAAATAATTACTTCTTAAATGTATTAAAATAATAAAAATGAGTTTTATGGCTAGAAATTTCTTCCTCTGTTTTCCTCTTTAATTATTAAGTAGAATTTCGTTTTATTACCTAAGTCGATTCTGGATTTTAAAAATATAAAATTAAATTAAATTTATGTCATCGTGGCCAGAATTTGTTAGTTCATTAAAAAAGAATAACGTTACATTTTCACATTTATTACCAAGTTTTTAAAAGATTAGTCACGTGAAAGTATAATTTTTGTAATTTGTCACAACTTTTTTATTGTGTTGGTTTTTAATATTGTATATTTTATATATTAAAAGAGGATGAACCGTTTTTTAAAAACATTGTGAAATACTTTACGTTTTCTTGGTTATATAAGCAAATTTAAAAGATTCATCAGATTTTTATATATTTAAAAAAAAAATCCTTTTGACAGAGAAATGCAAGACCATATAAAGGCGTATCTTACATCGACAGTCCAAATAATCAAGTAGAGATAAACATCACTCGAAAGCAATGTCTACTATTTTTTTAATTAATGGATTTGTTTTCAGTAATTTAGCTACTATCGTATGCCAGCTTGCGAAAACGTAGTAATATTCGTGAATTAACTAATATTTACTAAATATATTAATGTTATTAAGTAATGTTCAATGAACATTCTTCCCCTTGTATTATCGCAAAATTGCAAGAACATGGTGATATAGGATCAGTGAAGAGAATGTACTTGTCTTACCGAGGTACGGCCAGGGTAGCTCAGTTGGTTAGAGCACCACGACGGATACGGATACGGGTTCGAATCCCGGCCCTGGGCAAATCTTTTCTATTATTTGTTTCTTTAAGCAAAGAAATATTTTTATTTTTATCAATCATCTCACGTCGACAGTTCGAATAAAAACTAAGGATAATGTCTAATACTATAAAGTGTCTATTACACAATTTTTTTTATTTACCGCTTTTTTAGGGACTTATTTTTAAAAAATAATGTAACATACATCAAATATAAATATTTTTAAATGTAATTTTTTGCCCGTTTGCTTTATAAAAGTTCGTTGTTAGAATTAATTTTTTTAAAAAATTCTGGTTCCTTTTTTTTGTTTAAATGTATCAGTGATTTTTTATTCAGCTACTCGATTTATTAATCTTTTCTTGTGCAAACAAAGACTTTTACAATTTACATCTCTCTACCAAAAAATAAACTAGGGACTTTAAACGACTAATTTAAGGAATTTAATAGAAAATTTTGATTACTTTTATTATTTAATAATTTTTAAAGACTATAAGGATTAATTTTAAGAATTTCAAATATGCATTTCATTGATTTTTAAAAGAAATTAAATTATTTTTTTCGGTTCGCTAGTATCAATAATATTCAAAATTTATTCGGTTTTCCTTCTTCTTGAAATTTCATATTGAACTCGATTTATTATTCTTCTATCATATAGAATTTATCACTATAGGCAAATTATTTTTGTTTATATATTCAAATTCACCTGTTACATCTCACATCAATATGTTAACTGGGAACCTATGAGCACTCGATGTCATCAAATACAAAATTTTATCACTTTTTTTTTTAATTACTCACTTGTTGGAATTTATTTTAGGAATTTTAATTGTACAATCAATTAAACAATATTTTTTAAATTAAATTAATTTTGCCGGTTATGTAAAAACGCTTTGCCTTAAAGTGTGTATTTTTTTTTTATTGAACCACTCGATTTAGCAATCTTTTATTCATAATATTTATTCTTTTCTGCGATATAATTAACATTAAATCATTTTCGGCGATTCTGTAAAAACGTTTAATTAAAAAAAATATTCTGATTTCTTTCTTCTTGAAATATGTCATTTTTTTTTATTGTACCACCCTATTATAGAAAATATATCTCTTTAGGCAAAATTATTATTTAAAAAAATTTAATATATCATATCGTCATCTGTAAACCAAAAAACATTACAGTAAAGAAAGAGTATAAAGGCAATTTTTAAAAAAAATCGATTTTTTTTTTACGACTTGAGAATTTATTATTATTATTTTTAAGACACATTACATAGAAAAATATTTGTTAAATTAAATTATTTTTGTCGGCTCTATAAAAACGTTAAAAAAATAATTGTTGTTTCCTTCTTCTTGAATTATGTCAATTTTGTTTTTATTGAACCCTTCGATTCTAGAAAATTTATCTCTATAGGCAAAATTATTATTTTTAAAAATTTAATATATCATATCGTCATCCGAAAACCAAAAAACATTACAGTGTAGAAAAAGTATACCTAATGTAATTTTTTTAAAAATTCAATTTTTTTTTATTTATTTTTTTTACGACTTGAGAATTTATTATTATTATTTTTAAGACACATTACATAGAAAAATATTTGTTAAATTAAATTATTTTTGCCGGCTCTGTAAAAACGTTAAAAAAATAATTCTGATTTCCTTCTTCTTGAATTATGTCAATTTTGTTTTTATTGAACCCCTCGATTCTAGAAAATTTATCTCTTTAGGCAAAATTCTTATTTTTAAAAATTTAATATATCATATCGTCATCCGAAAACCAAAAAACATTACAGTATAGAAAAAGTATAATGTCATTTTTAAAAAAATTCAATTTCTTTTTTTTACGACTTGAGAATTTATTATTATTATTTTTAAGACACATTTCATAAAAAAATATTTGTTAAATTAAATCATTTTCGCCGGCTGTGTAAAAACGTTAAAGAAATTATTCTGGTTTCCTTCTTCTTGAATTATGTCAATTTTGTTTTTATTGAACCGCTCGATTCTAGAAAATGTATCTCTTTTGGCAATATAATTTTTGTTAAAAAAAAAAAAAAAAAAAAAAAAATGGGATAGTATTGTTGCTTTTGAGTGCCACAAAGTGGATGTGGTGAGTGCGGTGGGATGGATCTGATTTGGATTTGGGAGGACTCACGCTATTTTCTCTCTTGTGTTCTTTCAGCTCGGGCGGCCTTAGCGAATTCCTCCAGCCCCCACAACCGACGCCAAGGTACACATAAGTCATTCTTCTTCATCTCATATTAGAGTAGTTTTTTATTTATTTTATATTTCTTAATTTTTATTATTCTTTATTTTTTTTTTAATTATCTACCTTTTTATTGATGTTTTTTTCTGTTATATCTATTATTATATTTATGTATTTCTTTTTCTTACGGATGTGTAGATATAGAATTATTTTCTTTTGTTGGAAATAAGAATAATGAAAGGTGAGTTTGAAAGGCAACAGTATTTGTTAAAATAATTTTAACTTAAAAAAAAAAAACACTTGTGGAAAATCTACCCATCGGTAGCACTCCAATAAAGTTGAGTTGGGAAGCAAGTTGAGAGACTAGCGGATTCAAGTGTGTATGGAGCTTGTCATGGAAAGATAGGTATCTGTTTGGGGCCAAATCAGCAACGTTTGGGATATTAAGATCATGATGGATGAGTCTGTTTGTGACATAATAAAGAGCATTGCGGATTTTACGAAGGATTTTGGATTGTAAGGATTGGATACGAGACGAATTGGATGGTTTAGTAGAGCCCAAAGTTCAACTCCGTATGTCCAAATAGGTCTGATAACTGTCATGTAAATGAGTCTTTTGTAATTAATTGGCAGCTTAGAGCGTTTGTCCAGTAAATGTTGAAGTAGGCGAAAACGTCGAGCAGTTTCTTGTGTTTTCCAGACAAACGTTTAACTTGGAATCCTCAGACCATCCTAAATGAAACGACAAGAAACAGTTCGCCGTTTCTGGTTAATTCAACACTCACAAGACGAAAGCTCCCAAATAATTACAAATGACTCATATATCTGACTATTACAAGACCTATTTGGACTTATGGAGTAGAACTAATGGACTCCTCTAAGCCATGGTATTATTCTCGTATCCAATCCTTATGATACGAAATCTTTCGTAAAATCCTTAATGCTCCTTACTTTTTTACGAATTAAGTCATTCACCTCAATGTCCTATTTGTTGCTCTTATGGCCCTGTATCAATTGTTTCACTCAAACCCACCCAGTATTTTCAAATCTAGCTACCTATTCAATTCTCTTGAGTTCACTAAAATGTATATTATTGTTAAATAAAAATAAATAAATTCTCTAATTGAAAATTCGGATTTAGGAAATTTATTAATTTTTTTTTTTAGAAGAAAATTAAGTAAACAAATTTTTTTTTAGTTCTTTCATTCTTCGAACTATATTTTCAAACATTTATTTGAATTCATACTGATTATAAATTTGTCCTTTATAGTTCTTCATTTTTCATTTAAAATCTGAAATTGTATTTTAATTATTTATATTGATATAATTATGGCTTTTATAACTTCAAATTAAAAAAAAATTATTTAATTTGTTGAATTTAAATTTGCACTAAATAGTTTTATGGTAATGTTGCCTTTCAAATACTTTTTGGTGTTAATCATGAAATAAATTTAAAAAATACTTATTTCTTTGTAAATTTCATTTTTTTTTTTTACATATATATACATGTTTTTATGTAATGGTCTGTATTATGGTGTTTTTATTTTCAAATTTGAATAATTTTCTTTCATGTTTCTCAATATCAAGCGTTGATGTGATAATTCTCTATAAACGTATTGAATATTGTCTTTATATCCATCCATTCATTTAACGGTTAAAAATAACATTTAAATTTATAATAATTTATTTCTGTTATTCTTTGAAAACTGAATTCTTTTAATGAATATTAAGGAAAAAAATCCACTACTATTACGATCTTTGAATCTTATTTTAAGAGAGAAAATTCATATTTTAACCTTTTATTATATCTGTAGCTCAGAGGTAAACTATCGTACAGGAGAGCAGTTTTAATGTTAAATTTTCCTTTTTATTTTTGTTCAATGTTTTCAATGATAATTAGAGGTCATCATTGATCTTAATCCTGATGACCTCTAATTATCATTGAAAACCGTGAACAACAATAAAAAGGAAAATTTAACATTAAAACTGCTCTCCTCTAAAGTTTGAAAATGTTAGTTACGATAGTTTACCTCTGAGGTACAGATATGTAACATTCAAATCATAGTAAAAATAAAAAGTTATAAAAGCCTGTAAGGGTATTATATTTTTAGTGGAAACGGAAAGTTAATAACAACAGAATTTATTTTATACCAAGAGTATTTAGGTACCTAAAAAGATAATATTTTATTATTGTATTTTCAATTAAAAAAAAATTGATTGATGGATGTATCTTATAATAACAAACTAAAACTAAAAACAAAATTAATATTATCAAATATTAATAAATAATATAAATAAATAATATTTTTATTCATTTAATTGTCACTTAAACTTTTGAAGAGTCAGTTCAGTACTTGGTAAGTGTTGTTCGTAAGCAGGAAGATGATTTTGCCATGATAGCTCTCAACTCCCCAACAATTCAAGATTTTTTCCCAATGTAAGGTACCCATTTTACTGAGGTAAATTAGGGTCGAATTAATGTCAGATATGATAGAATAAATAATTTACCTGCCACTGCCGATCTTGAACAACATGGTTGCTGGTAGATCGCCTTGGAGCAGGGTTTTTCGCTGCACTTTGGCTTCTTTGGTGTGATTTTTTTTCGATGTCTGTACTGGTGATGTTTTTTTTATTTGTATTTTAGAGACTTAAGGTTTTGTTTTGGAGATTTCTCCTTTATAATCCTGTTTATAATTCATTCCTGTTTAAAGGTTTTACTCACTTTTAGTGATAAACAAATTACATTATTTACTAAGAATGTAGTATTACAAGTTGAGAGGAGGGTCTACGAAGTATTTTTATTTGGCGCTGGTATATATTTTCTTATAGCCCCTGGTAATAATAATGGTAACAATACTATCCCTCCCCCCCCCCCCCCCCGAACCCGAAGGTTCAATGCCGTTACCACCAATCTCTGCTTACAAACTTCTGTCCAAGGACCACTACCCAAACGCAAATCCGCCAGATCACTCTCAACGCAATCCTCCCACCTACGCCTCGGTTTACCCCTCAGGCGCTTCTCAATCAGGTAAAGCGATTGGTAACATCTGATTAATTCGTTCGTTTCTCAGCCCAGCGACGTTACAGGCTCATCTAAATCTTCCTAACGCTTTCACTTGAATAATATTAACTGGGTGCATGCTTTTAAAAATTCTGATTTTTATATTTCGGGACAAAAGACGCTAGTTTAGTAATTTCGAAACCGAATTATAAGTATTTCCTGTCTTTAATCGCGCCTTTATTTCCTCTTTTTTTCTAGACCCTAAGTACTCGACATTTTCGAAATTATTACCTCCTAAACATCCCCAAAATCTCCCCTTTTTCCGCTACAAATACGTATATTTCGTCTTATCCAAAATTACTTCCAGCCCTATTTCCTTACCTGGATTCATCAACGTTTCTATACATAGTTTTATAATTATTGGTAATTTTTTTGAGTTTTAAACATTTTTTAAATAGAACCTTTGTCTCCCCTTGACATCGCTGTACCAGTTGAGCTACCCAAGGCCACCTGCCGGCCGAGTACAAATCTTTTCTCTCATTAATAATTATCGGGTTCAAATCCCAGCCGAGGGCCTATTTTTTCTCTTTAAAAAATAAAAATATTTAAAACTCAAAAAAATGGCCAATAATTATTAAAAAAATATAAATAGTAATATGACGTAAGTCAATAAGATCCTAAAATTAAATTAATGTTCAAAGAACTTCGTTCTAGTGTATTCGTCGCAAAAATGGCTAGAGCACGAGAACATGGGATCGTATGAGAGAAAAGATTTGTCCTCTGCCGGCAGGCGGCCTTGGGTAGCTCAACTGGTAGAGCGATGTCACGGTGAGACAAAGATTCCGGGTTCAAATCCCGGCCGAGGGCCTATCTTTTCTCTTTAAAAAATAAATATAGTTTTGTAGTTTCCGCGTCTTCACCCAACTGCACCAAATCGTCTGCAAACCCAAGCATATTTTAGTATTCATATTCGAATTCAAACCTTTTTCGTTGTGTAAATCACTTTTTTGATAACGTACTCAAGTGTTCAATGTTAATGGTACAAGTTTTTTTTTTTTTTTTTTAAATTGGTATGAAAGACATACATTTCTATGTTGAATCCTTCAATAAGATTGTATTTTCAAAGAAATTATCAAAAAATAAACCATAAAAGTTTATAAAGGGGGAGAACTGTTTATTGGAAAGGAATTGTTTATTCGACCCACATTGCAGTCCTTCTTCAGGGCTTGTGATGGGGTCAAGGCTTTAGCCTAGGATCTTAGGAAATCCCTTAATGCAATCAATAGGCAATTATAACAAACAAACCTTAAGACGATACATACATAGACGAATCAGACATATACTATTAGAATAAATATAATTAATTTAATACATTATAATAAGTTATCAATCATAAGCGAATTTATTCCTTAAATGGTAGAAAGTGGAAAATCAGACTGAACCACGAAAAGTCACAACACATCACTTTTACTCTTAGACGCGAAACATGCCCCCCCATTTTCCTTAATAACGAACCCATCCCACAAAGAGACAAAGTACAATACCTAGGACTCACATTTGATAGGAGAACGACATGGGGTCCTCAGAGAGATGAAACGCCAATCACTAAATCACAAGCTCAAATTAATGTACTCGCTATTCAGGAAAAACTCCAAATTAGATTTAAGACAGAAATTAAATACGTACACTTACTTACTAAAACCAGTTTGGACATATGCTTTACAAGTCTACGGCATCACTAAACAGACTCACAGAAAACGACTACAAACTTTTCAGTCAAAAGTACTTAGACTTATCACTAATGCACCATGGTACGTCAATAACAAAACTCTGCATACTGACTTAAAAATAAAAACGGTTGACGAACACATACGAACGTACTACAAACGCTTTCAAGAAAAACTATACGGACACCCAAACCCATTGATACAACAAATGGCCACGACTCTCATGCCAGAGAACACTAGGAGGAGACTAAAAAGAAGCTGGATGGGGGATGTATTACTACAGAAAATTGAATCAAGGCAATGGAGAGGTAGCTGTTGGCTACTGTTCTTCGTCATGCCTTCCATGTCATTTTGTATTTTTTTCTTCAGTCAGCCAATCTGCTGATTGTCAATTATTTGTATTTGACAGGTGTGGATGGAAATATAAAGAGGAAAAAAAAATGGTAGAAAAAAAAAATTGTACTAAGATGTTTATTTTTACTGCAAATTATATTTATTTTTTTTATTTTTCTATTTTGTGTTATGTTATTCAACTTGCAGTGTAAATTGTTATACTTCAACATGTATTAAATAATTGTTACAAAATCGTAAATTAGCAAATTAAAGGAATAAAACGTTAAAAAAAAAAAAAAAGAGTTTAGGCTTAACTTTAATTATATACATTTATTATTACAAATAGAACTGTATCGTGGACTGATTAAGTACGTTATCGAGAACGCACGAACGTGATACATTTCTTCTTCTTCTTCTTTCTATAAAATAAATGATTCTATTAAAGTGATTCGATTGTGTCCCCCCCCCCACCTCTATTTCTGGAAATAGAGCTCGGAGACAGAGGACATATTGTGAAGGAAATGGGGAGGGGGGGGGCCTCGCGGTGGAAATATATAACGGTAATGAAGTGAGTTGTTCTCCTCCTTTCGAGGGCGGGCCAAACTGACCAGGGAGGGAGCCCTTTAATTTAGCTGAGAGCTCCATAATTCTCCCGTGTTCCTTCCTCGCTCGCTCGCTCTTGGAAATAACTTTATAACCCTTGTCAGGTGTCATTTTTCCCAGGACCGCCATCACGTTCCGAACTAGAAGGTGATGTCCCAGGGGGTAAAAACCGGACCGGACTTCGCATTTATTCAAGTCCACTCGTATCATTAATACTTGATGTAGCGAGTAGCTAGAGAGAAGGATCCTTTAGGGATATTTACGGAGTTGTGTTAATAATACAATAGTGGGCCTATCTCCCGCAATGTTAATAATGTAAATCCTATCAAGTTCAAAGCTCTATACGTTAGTTAATAAGTTGTTTTGCAATTTAATAAGCTGCAGATTTACATTTTAAAAAATAGGCAGGCAAGAGGAGTGCCGTCAGAAGTGAAAACTCAAGACTTTGTTGTAACTGATCATGATCAAAAAGAATGATCACCTTTATGAAACTATTTGGAGAACCTAACGTAGTGTCTTGTATCAAAAAACCTATATTTAGATGTTGGGGCCGCTCACAGGGATAGAATGGATAAAAAATGGATCCCAAAACTGATCATGGACGTCCAGATAGAGAAAGAGAAAGAAACAGAACTAGACTTAGATGTTTGAACGATGTGTTGAAGCAGACCTTGGTTCCTGGAGGTAAGACCATGGAGAAGAGGAGCGGAAGATCGGTCGAAGTGGAGGAATATTGTCGAGGGCGCCAAGATCCTCCTTGGACCATAGTGCCCTGTGATGAATGAAGAAAGAAACAAGTGACGTAATTCGACGCGCTACTGTCAGGCAAAACAAAAAAAAAAATGATACAGCGCTTTCATCGTTGTATTCATGTTTTGTATCCTACTTCTTCAGTTCAAACTTGTAACTACATAGCTTTAGCACGATTTTTTATTTGGAAATTATTGAGATTGGGGTCTATAATGTGAAGAAAAATAAAAATATTTAAATTGACAGTCATGTGGAGTGCTGACAGAGGTGAGAACTCAAATCTTTGGAAAAACTGTACTTCTAAATCAATTATATGAATGAGATGAAAATAGTTGACTGGATGATCTAATGTAAAGGAGATAGTTGGGGGGTGCAGTCAATAAGTACACAGAATAAGTGATGAACTTATATTATGTGCCGACGTTTCGGCCTACAGTGTAGGTCATCTTCAGGGCGATTATGGATAGCGTGGCCGTTGGATTTAACGGCTAGCAGGTACTCCATAATCGCTCTGAAGATGACCTACACTGTAGGTTGAAACGTCGGCACATAATATAAGTTCATCACTTATTCTGTGTACTTATTGACTGCACCCCCCAACTATCTCCTTTACATTAGATCAATTATAGTTTGAATTATTTAAATTTCGAATTTAAATTATTATCTATCATTTTTTATAAATTTTAACTGGACTCAATCATATAATATATTCTTTAATTAGGAGAACAAATTATGAAAATATATAAAGAAGAAATTATGAAAATATATAAAGGAGAATTGTTTCATTGTGTGGATCATAACAATATGAACGACTTATGGTCAAATTGTTAAACATATAATAAGTATAAAAATAAAAAAAAATGAAACAATTAAAGTAGAAGATTGAGAATGGCCTTGGCCGAAACGTTTCTCGAAAATAAAGAATACAAATTTTTTTACTGGAAATAGGTTTTTTGTTCTCCTAATTAAAGAATATATTATTATCTATTATAATGCAATTGGGAAAAACCACAATGCAAAGCCTTTCAAGTCCAGTAATACACTCACTTACCGGTCGACGTTTAGCCTATTCAGGCATTATCAAGACACAAAAACAAAAAAGGGTTATGTGAATCACATCTCGAAGAAAAAGGTGCAATACATCCCAACAATCATCAGCCCTAACAGGCTCCAAACATGAGACAGCACCCCACCACCAAGACGTTCAACATACAAGTTAAATTATTATCATTAGTCTGGTTTTTACATATATTGACTCTTGAAACAATAATTATATACATTTTTATTTGAAAAGAAAAGATATCTCCAGGGGCGTGACTCGAACCCGGATCGCCCACGTCCCTAGCGTGGTGCTCTCCAAACTGAGCTAACCTGGCTCGCTTCTCGGTCTGACCAATCCTTTCCTTTCACTGATCCCATTTCCCCGTGTTCTCGCAATGAAAAGTTTTAACTTTTCATTCATTTTCCTTTAAATATTTTCCAAAAATACAAGCTATCATGAGATTTAGTAGTTTTAGGGAAATGTGTATAATTAGATATTAAATAATTTCCGATATCTACTTAGTTTTTTTTCTGACGTGATTTTTTTTCAAGTGGTGTTACATGAAAAAATAGACTTATTTTTTAATCTTGTGTTACCACTCAAATATATTCTACAGTTTTAAGAGGTTCAATTGTTTATTTTTTCCCACGTTAAAAATATATTTAAGTAAAGCTAATCCTCATACAAGACTGAAAAGACAAGAAATTGCTCGACGTTTTCGCCTACTTCAACATTTACTGGACAAACGTTCAAAGCTCCCAATTAATTACAAAAGACTCATTTACATGACAGTTATCAGACCTATTTGGGGCTCTACTAAACCATCCAATTCATCTCGTATCCAATCCTTAAAATCCAAAATCCTTCGTAAAATCCTCAATGCTCCTTATTATGTCACATTACAAACTCATCCATCATGATCTTAATACCCCATATGATGATTTGGCCCAAACTAGATACCTATCCTTCCATGATAAGCTCCATACACACTTGAATCCGCTAGTCCCTCAACTTGCTTCCCATACTATTTCTGATAACCCTCCGAGGCGTCTGAAAAGAAGATGGCCTCGAGATCTTCTACTATAGAACTTTATTGGAGTGCTACCGATGGGTATTTTCTTCACAAGTGTTTTTGTTTTCATGTCACTTGTTCATATCAGCAACTTTACTTGTTGTAAAATTATTACAGTTGTAAATATCAATAAATTAATCTAAAAAAAAAAATTAAAGGAATAAACAGTTAAAACTCAACTCGAAGCGAAAACCTCCGGAACAGATACCCGATTTGTTTTAATCAACTTTAGTTTAAAGTTTAGAATTCAATTAATATAAGAATAAGATTATTTAAATACAATTCCTTTAAAATCATTGAAACTACAAATGATCCAAGTTTAGTTGATAATGTGACTCATTTTGAAGCGACGAGGTGCGGAATAATTACCATAGATTGTATGAGTCGTACTCAGGCCTGTAGGTGTCGCCAGCCTCGAGCATGTTGCTGACGCGAACTAACAAATTTATTCTTGACTGAAAGTTGCTAATGAAGTTTTACTTAAACCGAAGAAAAAAATAATGGTGGAGAGGCTAGTGCGAATTGATGGTGACAAAAATATACACCGTTAGTAAGCGAAGGGGGCAAAAGGGAGCGAATACAAAGAGAGAGAGGCGGCTAATGGCGGCAAATTGCCCCCCCCCCCCGTCGCTAATTAGCAGCCCCCTCATGTTTCTTCAGGGCTCGAATTGCCAAGTCGATAAGAAACAAGAAGAAGAAAAAGGATGGGGAAGGGTCGAGTTGACAACTGACCGATTAGGAGGGAGTCAGAGGGTGGCAGGTTCTTATACCTAGTGCACAATACCTTTGACCATGAAACAGTACAGTCTCTACCATGTACTGAACCCCAGACCCGTTCACGGGTTGTAGTGGTGCAGGTTTTTTTTTCTTTTAACTGGTCGAGTACGAAAAATTACTAAATAAAGTAAGCTTAGTACGTTGCTAGAATATTACAGCATGAAAAACGTTTTAATCTTACTAATATTATAAATGTGAAAGTTTGTATGTTTGTCTCTCTTTCACGCAAAAACTACTGAACGGATTTGGATGAAACTGTACAGTAATATAGTTTATATATCAGAATAACACATGGGCTATAGAAAGAGCGGATTTAGGGTGGGCGCACGGGGCACGTGCCCCCCTCAGACAGTTTTTTAGGTACTGTGGAGAATCCATTATAGTGCATAATTAAAGGCAAATCAGGAACTTAGCATCTTGAAATTTGCAGATAGGTCCTTTGTATAATTTCAGAAAGAAATTTGGATAATTCCACCCCCAAAGTTTTCTCCCTTAATATAATAAGGGTTCAAAGATTGGGATGTACGAGTAACTTATAGTTAAAAAAGTTAAATAATTAACTTATTTATTTTTTTAAATTATAGTTAAAAAATACTGTCACGAAACTGTATATGGCAGTCATAATTCTATGCGAGCGAAGCCGCGGGCAAAAGCTAGTATAACATAGATATTACACTGGGTACACAGTACACACTTGGTGTACTGAATTTAGTATATTTACGCCTCTGTAGGGAAAATTTTACGATTTCACACCACGAGTTTGACAATTTTAATTATATTTTAATACAAACTACAATTATTTAACCGGGATCTAAAGTGCCAATAAATTTTGTACAAGTTAATGAAACTGTTATAATTCGAGAGACGACAGTAAATTGTGTGCCAGAACTGTTTGCCAGCTGTAGCCCTGCCAATACTAACATTTCGGCTCGCATTTATTATTAGTAAGGCTTGTCAATCAACTGTTCACATCCAATAACCTACCGGCTCTGGTAACACCTGGCTCCAATAACAGAAAAACAAAAAATAAATAAAATAAAAAACAAACCAAGGTATCGAATTGCGTCCGGTTCGAGTTACCACGCAGTAGTACAGTACTGTAACAGCTCAGAACGATCATTTCACACAATCACGCTACAAAAGGAATGGTACAAGAAGGTACCTACTGAAGAATTGCAATAAACAGTAATAATAATATTCTGCAATATGGATGTCGGTCCGCCGTTAGTAGAACAGGTGTAATCCCTAGTAAAAGGTTATCTTTATTTTATATTTTAAATGTCAAAGAATTAACAATAAGCATTGTTATATCTATACATATTAATAATAAAAATAATAAAAACAAAGTCCTCGGTCGCGTTTGTTCGCGGTAAACTCAATAACTACCAGGAAGGTTTAGGTATATAATTTTTCGAGGTTTTGTGTGAATGGGTTGGGATATAACGATAATTTTCGAAAATTTTTAAAAATTATAGCCTTCTGGGAGGTTACTTTATCTATTTTATCTTCTAAAAAATTAATACCGTACAGTGCGGCATTTGGAAAGCTATTTAAACGAGTACAGTATTAATCCTTATCAACTTATATACTTTAGTTGCCTTAAGAATTTCATGCGCATTATTAGAATATTTTATACCATATATTTCAAATAATTAACGCGCATGAAAATAAATCTTACTAATATTATAAATGTGAAAGTTTGTGTTTGTCTCTCTATCACGCAATAACTACTGAACGGATTTGGATGAAACCTTACAGTAATATAGGTTATACATCAGAATAACACATAGGCTACAGCAAAGGCAGATTTAAGAAGGGGAGTGCACGGGAGCACGTGCCCCCCCTTCCACCCCTCCGACAGTTATTTAGGTACTGTGGAGATTCCTTGATTGTACATAATTAAAGGCAAATCCCATGATCATAGTTGCTAAAACAACAGATATAACATGAGTGAAACTATTTGTTTTGATATCCAACTAATCTTACTAATATTATAAATGTGAAAGTTTGTATGTTTGTCTCTCATTCACGCTAAAACTACTGGACGAATTTGGATGAAACTTATTGAGTAAAATAGGTTATACATCATAGGCTACAGCAAGGGCAGATTTATGTGGGGACACGGTGGGATGTGCCCTCCCCGTTATAGTACATAGTTAAAGGCAAATCAGAAACTTAGCATCTTGAAATTTCTAGATAGGTTCTTTGTATAGCTTAACAAAGAAATTTGGATAATTCCACCCCAAGGGTTTCCCCTTTAATATAATACGGGTTCAAAGGTTGTATAGAATCCGTCAGTTTTGAAGTTTGACAACTGAAATTCTGGATGTACGAGTAACTTATATTTAAAAAAAATAATTAAACTATTTGTTATAGATTCTAGTTAATCATGAAGGATGAGTATTTCCTAGATGATGATAATTTTAAATTAATAATATAGCAATGCATTTTAGGGGTATATATGATTCATTTCGCTAATTGTATGGACAGAAATTTTGTTTAATTTATATTATTTTAATTAATTTAATTGTTATTGTTGTCTTTACAGAAAAAATGACATAACTTTTATAAGTCTATATATAAATTATAGGTTGATGCTTAAAACCATAAATTTTAACAATTGATAATGACTAAATGTTGAAACGTTGAAGAATTAATAAATAATGAAGTATGACTCGATATTGGTTTTTCTTACTTAATTACATTTAAAGGATTGAACTCCAGTGAAATATATTGAATTGAATTGATAGGACGTGGTCATAAAATGATATTCTCCTTTTCCTTGTAACACCCGATATTTTTCAAGTTCACTGTTGTGCCGTCGTTCCTATTCACCTCGTTCTTTAATTGGACCAAGAATTTTCAATAATACCGTTAAGCCGTATTATTATTATTTCTTTATAGTTGTGGTATAGTAAAATAAATTAGTAAAACGCTTTGGGTTGAGCAGAAGCGAGAGAGAGAGAGAGGGACTATTAAGGATATTAATCGGCTAATACGATGTAGATTCGAACATGGGCCAACATGGGATGGTGGAAAGGGCCGGGGCAGTTATCGAGGGCTCTAAGCGGTCGCCCCTGAATAAATAATTGGCGTTTTAATTAATTAGTTCGGGGCGATGAGGATCCCATCGGGACGCTAATGGCTGCTCCATCGCTCCACATCCTTGGATTTCATTCTAGCCCAGCTCGTTCCATTCCCGCCCTACACACAGCACGCCCACACAATGCCGAACCTTATCCTGTCTGTTTATCTCTCTTTCACCGCAGGCCATCCAGGATCGTCTGGTGGTTCCTGGGCAAGTTATTGTGAATTGCCTGATTTAGAGTGTTGGTATACCAACAGAACCATACCATCTAAACCTAATACCACCCGATCACATTTATAAAAACAAACAAGAATAATAATTAAGCGGTTCTTTGAAGGATTATTTGTGGCTCTTGATAAATGTACTCGAGTTCCCTTTTCATTTTTGTGCTGTTATATTTATAAAAAAATATTATCGTTCCGTTTTTTTTTCAAAATGACTTTAAAATTACCGACAACAAATATGGAAGACTATAAGTGCAACATTGTAACAAATTTCATTTCCATCCAAGTTAAGAATGATATGACTCATCGAAAACTGCGTGAACGAACATGAACAGTGGCGTAATCGTTGTGCTCTGGAGGAAACAATTAGTATCACTCTTTCTATGGATTTTTGGTATGTTGACTAAATTTGTTTCGGAGTATGTAACGATCACCAAGACTATCTCGTTACAAAATATTTAAAATATCCTGATGTTATTAAAACAATGTTACGCATTGTAAATTACATTCGCACCGATGCAAAAAAAACTTCGACAATTCAAAAATTTCCTATAAGAATTAAAGGACGAAGAACTTCATCATACTTTGCATTGTTAGATTGTTATCTGGCTGCAGAGTATTAATTGTTTGTTCATTTAACGTCACTTCATGGCTAATCGGACGATGCTACAGCGGGAGCTCTAAATTTTGCCTATCCAGGTTTAATTAGGATAGGGATTTTTAACGAGTACCTGACATCGTACAGGCTCGGGACCCCCGTTTAACGTCCCTTCCGAAGGACGGCGTAACTAAGGATTTTTTACTCCCTTAAAAAATCCTAGGGACACCTGCCAGGCTACGAACCCGCGATCTTGGGTTTAGTAGCTTGTTACGCTAACCACTAGACCACAGGTGACCTAGCATCGTATTAATATAAATATAATTTCTCTAAACAAAAAAAAAATTGTTTTTAATACGTATTAAATGGCGCCTCGTGAAAAATTTCAAATTCTGAATAATGGCTCGGACTGTCGAGGAGCTTGGCCACCTCTGTACTATAATAAATAGTACAACTTGGGAAGAGTAAATATAGTATTTCGGCAATGCGGTTGACTTCTTTATGATAATATAAAAGATGGAACCTGATAGGGGACATGAATATACGCGTACCTCTACAACCCATGAAGGATCCATGACTCTGTACATGATAGAGACTGAACTATTCCTATGATAACGGTTGTTCAAGGAAGTGATTGGTCCGAGATCACGCTGAACCACCAGGCTTTTCCCTCTCAATTAAGTCATCTCTATTTATAGAGGCTGGATGAACACCAGGAGGTTGTTCTGGAGATGATCTGGAAAGCTTAGATTTAAACCATTATTCATCATAGCAACATAGCGTCCTTTATAATGAGCTGCATCATTTCTTTAATTTGAAGAATGCTATAGAAGACTACCATTGGAATATATCTTTCGAAAAAAGAAGGTTTCTGTTTCAAAACCAGTTAACATCCAGGAATGTATCCTGTTGGCTTTGCATATCATCATAGGTTTAACCCAACCTTTATAATGTGGGAATCCTTAATTGTAGAAGAATCTTCTGGCAGTTGAACGGATCTACACCAAATCATCTCCCTGCAGTTCCGTTGGTTTAAAAAAATTACATTCCCTATCGTGTACCTAATTCCAATGCGCGTTCATGTGTTTTGGTGGACATATTTTTAAAAATTGCTTTAGTATGCTGATAAGGGCATGTTTAACATTTTTTTTTTTTTACGTCATAAACCAATGACTTCCTGCCCTTCAGTATCCTTTAATAATATCCCTATATGCCTGTAGAACAGATCCGATACTTTGGGTAAAAAAACAGGGTAAGAAACCGCTCGACGTTGTTTCAGGCTACTTCAACACTTACTAGAAAAACGCTCTAAGCTCTCAATTAATTACAAATGACTCATCTACATGACAATCATACGACCTATTTGGACTTACGGAGTAGAGCTTTGGGGCTCCACTAAGCCATCGATTTCCTCTAGAGTCCAATCCCTTCAATCCAAAATCCTTCGTAATATCCTCAATGCTCCTTATTTTGTTAAGAATAAAATCATCCATAACGACCTTAATGTCCCCTTTTGTTGCTGATTTGGCCCGAACCCGGTATCTATCCTTTCATAACAAACTTCATTAACACCCCCACCCTCTAGTTTCTAACCTAGCTTCCTCTTCAATTCCCGATAATCCTCCGAGACGCCTGAAAAGAAGTTGGCCACGTGACCTTTTTAGTTGAACTTGTAATTTGAGTACTACCAGTGGGTAGTTTCTCTACTCGTCATTATCTCATGTCATTATGTATCACTTAGCCTATTTATTTGTCGTATTATTGTAATACTAGTTTTTCGATTTATTCTAAAATTCTGGATACCATCTGTTCTTTTCCCGAATATTAACAACTCGATAACTCCTCTTCAACTCCCTGAAGACGAGATTAGAAGAAAGATAACGGAGAGGGAGTTAGCTTGCCTTAGCACGCAATCCGTTCGCCCTCCTTGGCCCAAACCTTTCCCATTCCTAAGTTCACCCTCTCCCTCTTGGCTACCTTATCGATGCGGAATATTCAGATACTCCCTTATATCAGAGTTTATTAAAATGCCAAGGAGCGAGGTTGCAGAGTGAGTTGAGAGCTGAGTTACTGTCGTGTAGGTCTCGGGTTCGACTCTGCAGGATCTGCAGACCCTGTCGGTGCTCATGGAGCCTTTGTAAAAACTGGCAATTGAGCATTGTCTACCTCCAATTACTTCGATTACAATTAATGCAGTTCATAACCTCGAAAAGCAGAATTTTTCCTGGTTTCCTTTTACCAACTGAAGACAAACTGAAATAGGCTAGCAATTTTCTTTATAGATATTAAATTCTCACCTCTCTTATAAAAAGAAAAAATACTGATGTTTTATACTAATCTTAATTATGAAAGCGGTGGCTTACTCTCTTGGTCTGCTCGTTTTTAAACCGTGTAACTATCTCGAGACCCGGCCCTTACATCCATTACATACTCTTGGAGACATAGGGCTCACCCGGCCGTTACTTTTTTTATTTATTTAATTTAGGTTAATTTATTATTATCTTTTGATTTATTTATTTCTTGTATAATTTGCTACATTTCACAAAATAAAAATGCTGTAGCAATAGACCAGTCGCAAATTAAAAACAATTGTACAAATTTAAATATATTTGTGGAGAATAATAATTTACAATGAAAGAAAAAATGTGTAAAAAAACCAACAGAGAGGAAAAAAAATAATAATAAAATAAACAAAAATTATAACTATACATTCTTAGTAACTTATATACATATATATATATATATATATATATATATATATATATATATATATATGTATATAATTATATGTATATATGTATAACAATATCAATGAAATGAAAGAAATTGGTATCCGAGAAAAATAAATGTTTGGTTCGTTTATGTACATACCGCTTTGTACTATTTTTTGTATAGATGGGTGAATTTATTTTGCTATGGCTAATCGGACAATGCTACGTCTTTAGTTTTACGTCCCCTCTTCAAGTGCGGCAAAACCAACTATTTTTCAACCTTGAAAAATCCTAGAGACATCTGTCGGGCTGTGAACCCACGCCCTTGGCCATAGAAGATTGTTGCGCTAACCACTACACTAAAAGTGATCCCCAAAGAGTTTATCCTTAATTGGGAGGGATTCTGGTTGATTCTGGCCAAATAATCTTACTATGCAACAGGAATTTTTTTTTATTTATACTAATATTTAATATTAAATACCGTATTTGCTTCAATAATTCCTTTTTCTTGTTTTTTTAGTTAGCCTGTAGATTTTTTTCTTGTTAGTTTGGGACTTGATTAGTTATGTTGGGTGTTTAATCACAGTGCATGTAAGTCCCTGGTTTAAGATCGGATGTGGCAAATAAATCATATATATTTTGACAATCATGAAGCCAGCCTATTGTCCAAATGTTAGCTACTTTTCATGGATGTATTTACGGATAAAATCATATAAGTTTATAACAAAAATTTATTTCTACAGAAATGGAGAAACATGAAAGAAAAACTTATAAAGTTGAAACAAAAGAATTGTCTAATTGATTCACGTTAAGATAACATTAAGAATTATTTAAACGTTGTGTTACTATTTATTATTATAAAATACTTTAAAAGAATAAATTTAACTATAATAGGATAGTGTAATTGCATAATTTATAAATGGATTATTTATAAATGATGTATATTGGAAATGTATGTTTAAATCCCTATTTAAAAACCTATTAAACTTCGGTTAATTTGGGACAACCATTAAAAAAAAACAAAAAAAATTAGTCTCTAAATGTCAAGAGCGTGGAAAAATTCCAAAGGAAAGCACTTAAGTCTCCAAACTAAAACAGAAATTGAAATTATCTGTCCTCAATTTCTGTTTTAGTTTGGAGACTTTTCGTTGGAATTTTTCCACGGTCTTAACATTTATGTAAGGTCTCTTTTTACTTTTCAATATTAATATTAGTCTCTAGAATATTACAAAAAATGTAACCAGTCCATGTTTCACCTATTCTTTTATCATCAGACAAAGTACTGCACATCTCACATCAACAGACCAAACAAACTAATGAAATGGGGACAATAATTTAACTCTTGTCTGATTATTCCGATGATGTCTGAATTGGCGAAACGTTAGTTTTTTTTCCAGTTTTTAAGAGACTAAAGGTTTTGTGTTTTTTTTTTTTTTTTATAATTTGTCCAATTGACTTTTAATTATATATATTTATGTATATGCATGCTTTTTACTTCGGATATTTTTTATTACTAGAGATATGGATATCAATATGTAGTACTATCAGTCATTTGTTATTAATAAAAAATATTTTTTTGCAGAGGTTTCGGGTTTATAACGTTTGCAGACCCATCTAGCGTGGACAAGGTTCTAGCACAAGGGACACACGAATTGGACGGAAAGAAAGTGAGTAATTTATTGTAATAGATGTTGAATTTATTGCTATTTATGCATAAGTGTATGTTCATATCCATAAATTTATAAATATAAAGGGAGTTGAGTGGCTCAATGGTAGATAACTGAGATGCCATGCCGAAAATCCTGGTGGGGGGCAAGACTTTTATTTAGTCTGTTAGCAGCCGGAGATGGATCATATAGGATTTAGGACCATCCTGGGGCTCACCCAGACTCTAAAAGTGGGTACCCAAAATAAGGGGAAAAATCTGGCGGTTGAGCGTGATCTAGGTTGGTTAAAACTCCATCGTAAGTTGTCATTTCGAAACAGAAATTAGGTTGCTCCAGGGTAGATTCTGAAGATTTTCGAGGGGCAATCTTAGTAGGAATTTCTCTAGGCCAAAAGTGGTTTATTATTCTAAAAACGAATTATAAGAAATTGGCTTTAACAGTAAAGCATACCCTGGGAAAAAAAATGATTTATTAACAGCTCTTTATCTACAGGGGAATCTATCTAGGACCCTCCTGGGCTCTCCCAGCCTCTATAAAATGTTATAAAAATAGGGTACCCAAAATAAGGGGGGGGGAATCTGGTGGTTGAGCGTGATCGAAGACAAATCACCTCCCTGCACAACCGCTGTCCATAAAAACAGTACTCTCTACCAAGTACTGAACCCCAGACCCTTCACGGGTTTTTTACAGGTACAGGTTTTTTATCTATAAATTCGGTAAGTTGAATTGGTGGAAAATCTGGTGGTTGAGGATGATCTCAGACTAACCCGCACACCGTTGTCTTAGAAACGGTACAGTTTCCTCCTTGTACTGAAATAAGACTCTTCATGGGCTCTATTGGTACGGCTATTTTTTATGTTAAATTCAAGAATTCTGATTTAAGCTTTTTATTTTATTTAATAATATATTATGACCTATGTATAAATAACCACTTTCCATAATTCTTTAGGAAAAGGATAACTGAATAATTACTTAATCAACTCAAAATAATAAAAACTCAACCAAAATCAATAACAATATGTAATCTGTATTATAAAAATGAATAGCCAAATGTCTTGCTAAGTGCAAAACTCGAGAATGGCTCGAACAATATGGCTAATTTTTTCCCATATTTTTGCTTAGGCGCAAACAAAAACGTAAAAATGACGAGGTAAATAATAAAAACAAAACTGTTCTTGATCCCTTAATAAACAGTAATAGTTCAGTTAAGGGGGTCTGTTGTAGAACAATTACAAATTTTTGTAATTGAAACAATTTTGCGTTTTATCATCAACACAATCAATTGAATACATTATGTAAAACAGCTGTGGATCTTATGCGATCTGGTATTCATAAAGATGTAACCAGAGCTGGTAAAACTTCTGTAAGAGAACTTGTGAGATGTTTCAATGCACCAACAATCGATGAAGCCGCCACTGTAATGGCTGGAGAAAATTTGGAAGCCCTTTTTTTTTAAGGAAATATGGCAGAACAACGTCTGCCGGGGCAGCTAGTGGTACATAAATCTTAAGTGTTAAGTAGACAATTTAAATAAAGTAATGATAATAAAAATAATAATAAAATCACTAAAGTGCAAAAGTGTAATGAATAAAATGCAATTAATATATGGCAAGGTAAACTAACATAAATATGTGTATTGCAATCAATCTATGAGCTGTCATTTGAAAAGTGGAATAAGTCTATTTATCATTTTTTGTTATATTTAAGTGTTTTCATTAAAACTTCCAATATCATAAGTTCAAACATGATACAACTCAAGTTGGAAAATGAGTATCAGATATGTCCTGTGTGTATCCAGATGTGTCCAGATATGTTCCTGAATTAAAAAGCTTCAATTAGTAAACCAATTGGGACAGAAAGCTTAAAACTCAAAATGTCCATTTTTTAGTTTTATCATTGTTTTTCTGAAAGAAGGATATGTGTTATCCTTCGAGATACAGAAAACGAAATGTGAATCGAACTAATGCATATCTACAATTTTAATTTACAAAAAAAAAGGGGGGGGGGAATAAAAGAGGGCATCTTTATTATACTCGTATGATAGAATGATATATAAATTCACACATATGGAAAAAGAAGCCTTATTAAGGGAGTATATAATTTATATATATAATACTAAGGGAAAGGGTGGGGGGGGTGTAGGGTGGTCTCTGGGGTCGCGGATCGAACCTCGGCAGAGTTGGCCCTCCTCCAAGGGCTCCAAGGCCTGCTATTTATCTGGCCAATTACCTGCTCCCAACTAGCTACTCTGAAATATGTCGTCTCTCTCTCTCTCTCTCTCTCTCTCTCTCTCTCTCTCCCCCCCCCCCCCTCTCTCTCTCTCCCTCTCTCTCTCTCTCTCTCTCTCTCTCTCTCTCTCTCTCTCTCTCTCTCTCTCTCTCTCTCTCTCTCTCTCTCCCCCTCTCTACTCCCTTTACCCTAAACCATTTCTCAACCCGCATTCTCTTCGATCCGGAGGTGAATTTAGGTTACTGTTACAGCTACCGTTATTGGGAAATGATCGGTTGGCTAATCCTTTGTTAAGTTAATTTTTCTAAAAGTCATTTTTAAGATAAGATTTAAATTCTCCTAGTGAATCTGGAGGCGTTTTATCGGTGTTTGAAACATCCAAAAAGTATTTTAAAAAATTAAAGCTTTTTCTCCTACAACTCATGGAGGTTTTAGTATAGGTTAGGGGCTGTACCATTTAGAACTCAATGGTTGTGCACACAACGTTTTGCCCTAGATCACGCTCAACCGACAAATTCTTACACTTATTAAATATTCCCACTTTATTGAGACTGAGTGAGCCACATGAGTGTCTTACTGGTCCTATTGGGTATCTGTATTTGTCCACAGATTAAATAGGCAAGTTATCAATCTGCCACGACCGGTGTTCAATATACACTAATTCAACTATTTATAAACATGTATATTGGTATCCAATATAGAGTGGGATTTTTTTATATAAAAACCACTAAATGGAAATATTTTAGAATTTAAAGAAATTAACCACAGAATACTTAGCTCTAGTCAGACTAATTTTTAAGAAGAAAATCCTAAGCATTGTTCAAGTCCACACACCAACTGCCGATTCGACAGAAGAAGATAAAATAGGACAAGAATTGCTCAAAATAAAGTTAAGTGGCAGAAATAAATACCGAACTCCACTTGCCAATAGAGCTGGTCACACTCCACTCAAGTTAGACCATACTCCCATAAGGGAAGTTCTATAAAGAGTTATTATACCTATTATTACATTAATTAATTCATCATCCAACAAGAAAAAATATTATTATTTATTATGGTTATTTAAGTTACAATATTAGTTACTATACAAGTATGTATATGTTTTTGTAAATATTAATAGTTTTCTGTAAAACAACTCCTTTTATAATTCTCTTTATAATAAAGGCTTTATTCATTCATTCATTCATATTGGTAAATATTAAATAAAAAGATGATCAGATATGATGTACATACCATAATTTTCTTGCACTCTTTAATACATGATATGAAACTGTGAAAACTTATCAACCCATGAAGGATCCTGATGTCCACAAATGGTTGAGAAAATAGTTGTGTGGGATATGATTTATCCGGGATCACGGTCAACTGCCAGGTGTTTACTCCAATTAAACGTAGCCATTTTATAGAGGCTGGGTGAACCTCAGGAGGGTTGTTAGCTCACATTTATTTACAGATGGATCCGAACTTTTCTATTTAGCTCTGCACATTGAGCTATTCCGCCCATAGAGTTCTTAAACATTCCTGTCTACTGAGGAAAATTCACTTATAATTTTATGCCTCGATTCTTGCCAAAAATACAACTATCCTTAAATTAATCTCATTTGAAGCAGAGTTGGTCCTCTGGTAATGCCTAAAGAAGGAATTTTTTTTTTTGGAAGAAAACACTTTATTGAAGCATTACAATCTGCCTGTTGTGGGCAATAAGTAATGGTGCTATGTAGCTTACAATCATTCCATAAAAAATCAATGATATAAACGAAATAAATGCATAAATAAATATTTACAAGCGAAAAAATATATACAAAAAATAAAGTAAAAAAATATATATATATCTATATATATATATATAGATATATATAATAGAAAAATATAATAATAATAAATAAAGCAAAAAATAAATATACTGTACACATTCATACCCTATTTACAATTTGCCTGGGGTCCCCGAACTGAGCTTCTTCCTCATGAATGAGGACAAAGCAGGAGTCCGGGAGGCCCCAGCTCCCTTTCCCAGCCGCGTCACTGGCATTAAACGCCAATGGAAGCTGGTTAAGGGCGCTTCACACACACAGGTCGTGAGTGGAGAATCTGGCCAGTGCCAGTACTCCAAATAACTTTATTACAACAGGTCTCGGGGCCATTGCCGATTTTAAAGAAGGAATTAAGACTAAAATTAAACTAACCGTTGCCTTAGAAACAGTCCTGTCTCGGAGAAGACCGTTCATGGATTTTAGTGGTAAAACAATCATTTTATTAAGTCTCTGATGTGATGAAAATACGAACCAATCATGGTTTCACTAATTTATGTATCGTCAGATCATACACAAAGATATCGCATCAATGAAGACGAAGTGCTGCGCATCTCACATCAACAACCCAAACTTTCTTATCAAATTAAAGATCAACCTCACTCTTGAACGGTTCAACAAATAATTTTAGTTGTGTTGATTATTTGACTTTTAAGGTTGTTGTTTCCATCTGATGTGTCTGGACTGCTGATGTGAGATGTGCTGTTCTTTTGTGAATGGCCTTTTGATGCCTAAAGTGGCTAATTAGTCAGTTTTTCCAGTATTTTAGAGACTTAAGGATTTGCTTTTTGGTATTTTTTCCGAATTTTATTCTAATAATTATAAAATCTCATAAAATAATACATATTAAAACATGCTTTAATCTAAACTCTCTTTCAGGTTGTACTGACCATGCTTTTATAGTTGATTTTTTAATTGATTGAATTCTAAAAAAATATTACTTTAGGAATTTTAGAGGTGGAAACTCTTGAGTAAGAGTTATTTATCGATTCTCTGTGTTATGATCGATTTTTATTCTTGAAGGTTAGGTTGAAAATTTAAAACGCAATGGTCGTAAAATTAGGTTCCTATGCTTAGATGAAATAAATGATGTTACGACCGGGACTTTTCGATAATGATTGATTATTTTTTATTCAATTAATGTTTATCAATTTAATTACAGTACGTTTAGTTTATTATTGTTGCCCATTCATATAATTTTTTATAATCCAGCTGAAGTAATAATTTTCGATTGATAATCTTTATCAACAATATAAACAAATAAAACATTGTTTGTTCAAAGTTGAAAAAGCGACATCGAAAAATAAAAAATGTTATCTTATCCGATTTATGGAAAGGTTGACGATTTCGGATGTTGGACGCCTTACGAACCGATTTGGGTCAAATACGTGAGTAGCCTTGTATTTTAATTGTTTAATTTTACATTATTTAATTAAATATTAGACATATAATACGGCTATAATATTAGTTACAAACTAAGCATTATCATCAAACATGAATATTATATAGGTAGAGTTTCAATATATACGACGGAAGTCAAACAAATTTACGATCCACTTAGAGCGACATCTTGTGGGAGATCAATGAATGTTAAAAAAGAAGAAATAGAAGCTTCGAAGCCAAGTGGGAACACTGCTTTCAAAAATCGATTTATTCCATCATTGCAACGGATGGTATCACTGCTTAGATTTTCGATGTATCGTTTTACAATTTGCCTATCGATAATTTTGTTTTCATTAAACTTTGCGTTTTAAAACAATTGAGGAATGAAAATTTTTGGACCAGCTTTTGGATAAATTATTCCATTCCGGCTTAATACGTAACGATCAGTAAGGTTTGTTGAAAAGATATTCTTATAGGAGTTGTTCCATGTTAGTTTGAAGGTCACCTGTGGTCTATTGGTTAGCGTAACAAACTACTAAACCCAAGACCGCGGGTTCGTAGCCCGGCAGGTGGCCCTAGGATTTTTTTCAAGGGAGTAAAAAATCCTTAGTTACGCCGTCCTTCGGAAGGGACGTTAAACGGGGGTCCCGAGCCTGTACGATGTCTGGTACTCGTTAAAAATCCCTATCCTAATTAAACCTGGATAGGCAAAATTTAGAGCTCCCACTGTAGCATCGTCCGATTAGCCATAGCAGCATAAACTGACGTTAAATGAACAAACATGTTAATTTTGGATTTGTTACTAAATTGGATTTGGATTTTGTCACTTTTGTATATTATTATTTTCTTCTTATCCCATCTCATCACATCTTATCTCATTTACTTTTCAATTCGAGTTTCTATCTCATATCCTGTACCACTACAACCCGTGAACAGGTCAGTACATGGTAGAGACTGTACTATTTTATGGACAATGGTTCTGCAAGGAGGTGACTTGTCCTAGGTCACGCTCAAAATCCAGATTCCCCCCCCCCTTATTTTGGTTACCCTATTTTTATAACATTATATAGAGGTCACCCAGCCTCTATAAAATTTTATAAAAATAGGATTTCCGGCATGGCAACTCAGTGCTCTACCACTGAGCCATTCCGCTCCCTATCTAATAATGAATATTTATATGTTGTCGTAAAATATTTAATAATATTTTTATGTTACATAAATATTTTATGACCCTTTCTTGCTAGCTTTGGGGTTAATATTGTTGAAGTAGTACGTTTCATTGTTTTTTTACTTGTTTTTTTTTTACTTTTATGTGCATACATGGTTTTTGAAAACCATATTATTGCCCTTATTACTCATATTCATTGCTAGGATAAGATTTTTTTTTTTGATTCCTTGAAAATCATGAGATTATTAAATACGATATCATATCACTAAGTTGTCTGAATGCAATTTCAATTCCTAGGAAGCAACCAGGGAATACTTTTTTAATTAATTAAACAGTTTTGTTAATTAATATTTAATGCTATAGAATTATTTCAGTGTTATATGATAGTATTTTTATCATAAAATCCAGAATACTTTATGAGTGAATACTTACTTCCGTTTTAGTTCATATAGATATAATTTTTCTAATGTACATATATTAATGAATATTTATTTTAATGATATAAATGCGTGTTGGAAATATTTTTATTTTGAAGAGAAAAGATTTGTCCTGGCCGGGATTCGAACCCGGGTTGTCTGCTTCTCCTTAGCAGTGCTCTAACCACTGAGCTACCAGGGGTCGTATCCAAGTCAGACAAATCAATTCTTTTCACCGATCGTATATCCCCTATATATGTTGGAATTAAATAGACTTCCCAACTTTTTACCTTTCATCATGATAATCCTGGTAATTCTATACCATCCAACAGATCGTCAAAAAATTTGTATCATGAGTATGATATATGATTCATTTTATATATTATTGATTGATACATTTTTTAATCATTAAATATGCGGTTATCCGATTAAGTCTATCGATTTTTAGTTCTTTGTTTTATTGTTTAATGCCATTTTATTTTACGATGGCTGGTGGGAACTTGATATTGTAGGAGTACAAATATCACCTTTTCGGTTATAATTAGGATATGGATCCTTAAAGAGTAACTGGTACCAAAAAGATTCGGGAATGCCATTTATCCGTGCCCTCCGAAGGACGGCATAATCAAAGATTTTTTTTTCTTTAAAAATTCCAAGTCCATCTGCTGGGCTGTGGACCCTCGAATCTTGGTAAAGAGAGCTAACAATTATACTCGTTTTTAGATATTTAAGTTTTTTTTAACATATTTAATGTAAACATTATTGTCAAAGTATTTTTAAAAGACGTACAAACATAAACTAATTCGATGTACCGAGATTCGGAGAAGAAAACACATCATTCTTCGGAAGACTGCGAAGTAAATCGGCTTTGACAGATGAAAAATAGCCAGATCTTTTTACGATAATTTATTTGTACCTTAACACTGTTAGGGTGGCAGCGGCTGGAACTAACTTGTGTAGTCTTGTCTCGTCGCGGTCGTGCTTTATTTGCCGCGCCACGAATCCTTTTCCTGTTTTTCATCCGAACCACAAATTGTGCTGTTTGTCGTTCGCCTTCCGTCTATATCTTATATCTTATGTACGCCACAATATATCATCAAATTTGAAGGAAGTAACACCTGTGCACCCGTATTGATTAGGATTTGTAAAATAATTAATATTTTTATTGGATTATATTAATTAAAAGTGTATTTCAAATGTCTACACGCGCATATGTTATAAATACATATGTGATGTATGAAACTATATTTATTGTGAAATTTGGCCATTACTCGTCTTTATTTTTCTGGAATCCTTTTCTGTAATTACACATAAATCCAATATTAATCTGATGTTTAATTGAAAAATATGTAAACACCCCACCACCTTCTTTGTTTGTTTATTCCTTTAACGTCACTTTTTAAAAATCGATATCCTTAACGAACGATACTACAGTGGGAATCCTAAATTTTCTAGGATAGTTATGATAGGGACCTTTAATCTATTCCTAACAGCGCGCAAGTTCGGAAGCATTTTACGTACCCTCAAAAGTACAGTAAGGATTTTTTACTCCTATAAAAATTAATAATCAAATTAAATTAATTATTAATTACACTCTTTGAAAAATCCCAAGGCCCTGAGACCGGCCCGATAGCACCGCGATCTTGGGCATTGAAGGTTGCCATGCCGACCACTATTCCACAGATGATACCCATGACTTCTTTTGGGCATATTAATATACTAGCTTATGCCCGCGGCTTCGCTCACATGCACATAAAGTTTCGTGAAATTTTAAATAAATAATTTAATTTTTTTTAACTATAAAATACTCGTACATCCAAAATTTCAGACGTCTAACTTCAAAACTGACGGATTCTATACAATCTTTGAACCCCTATTATATTAAAGGAGAAATCCTTGGGGGAGGAATTAGCCGAATTTCTTTCATAAATTATACCAAGAACCTATCTGCTAATTTCAAGATGCTAAGTTCCTGATTTGCCTTTAATTATGTACTATAATTGATTCTCCACAGTACCTAAAAAACTGTCTATATATTAGTGTAAAGTTTCATCCTAATCCGTCCAGTAGTTTTTGCGTGAAACAGAGAAAAACATACAAACTCACATTTATAACGATAGTAAGAATAGTAGGATATCAAAACAAATAGTTTAACTCATGTTCTTTCTGTTATTTTAACAAATATGATCATGTGATTTGCCTTAAATTATGTACTATAATGGTTTCTCCACAGTACCTAAAAAATGTCTGGGGGGGCACGTGCCCTCCTCATAAGTCCGCGCTTGCTATAGCCCATGTGTTACTCTGATGTATAACCTATATTACTGTAAAGTTTCATACAAATCCGTTCAGTAGTTCTGCGTGAAAGAGAGACAAACATACAAACTTTCACATTTATAATATTAGTAAGATTAGGTTCAATTATGATCCATTTCCGCTAGTATATTTTTTCATTAATGAGTTAATTATCCTGAGAGATGTAGCCTTTTTCGTTATCATAGTCTTTAGGTGGAAAATGAGTTCTATTTAATAATGCCATTTCAACCAAAAGCCTGATTTAGTTTGTTATAATTATCAGCAATGATTATGATAATGATTGGACGTGGATGGATGATATTGTTTCCTTTGAATGATGTGTTTGCTTAGAATGTGGATGTGAGGTGCACTATTGGAATTTATGTGAATTTCAGGTGTATGTTTTGAAGATGTTTTGAGAGATTTGAGGCTTTTTATTATTATAAATTCTTCCTATTGCCGTCTAGCAAATTTTAAATACATTTAACACATTTTGGGAGACAAAAAAATTTACTTAATCTCTTCTTCGTTTTTCATAAAGGAGTAAATACCTAATAAGGCTTTTGATTTCTCGAATTGTTAGGAAAATCGATTTCCATGGAGGTAGGTTCCTTTAAGTGAGTATAGGTGTCCTAGAGAGTGGGAGAGGCCGAGGAAGCTCTCCTTTATAAAATTAATTATTAAAGATAAGAAGAGCGAAGGGGCTCCATTCGGAGCGAAGGGTAACGATCGGGCGTGCGCAAGTGGCGCGCCGTGCACAATGGAACCACCGCTAAAAAGAGGCGCTAATAAATAGGCCTCTTGAAGGGCCGGCTCTCGAGAGCGCTCTCGTTAACACGGCTCTCGAGATTATAGCGCGCGTAGGCTTCTTGGGTTACACGTTTCTTTGTGTTCAACGTTTCGGCAAGGCAGAAGTAGGGGAATAAAGATTTTTTTGTCTCTTGGGGGTAAACTCGACAGCAGATCGCCTGCTCAAACTTTATGTTACGTAGAATATTCGGTCCAAAAACAGTAAAACAGCATTCAGTAAATATGGATTAATGGAATGGAATGTTAAAAATGGATTGGTACCTAGTTTGGGCCAGAACAGCAACATATGGGATATTAAGATCATGATGGATGAGTTTGTTTGTGAAATAATAAGGAGCATTGAGGATTTTACGAAGGATTTTGGATTGCGTGGAAGAATGGGCTCCTAATAATAAATCGCTAACCTTCTATCCGAGCGAATTTGCCAGTTGTGAATTCAATAAAAAACCTAATAGTTTGATTTGGGTGACAATTTCCCCAAATATACATAATTGAAGCTATAAAAGGAAAGAAAAGAAATTCATCAAGTAAATACAAATAAAAACACATCCAAAAATGAGTAAATGATAAATATATAATGTAAAAATAGAAAAAGAACAATTATAAAAATATTAATGTACACAAGTAAACCTAAGAAAATACAAAGAAAGTTATTTAAAAGTAAATAAAAAAAGTTATGAAAAAAGAAAATGCACTAAGCTATTATTTACATAAAAAATGAATTAACTTATTTACTAAAGAGAGATGAGTCTTTGAACAAAAATATTACTGGTCTGTGAATCAATGAAAAACTTAGAAACTTTTTGAACATTACTTAATATTAAAACATATGTTTTTAAAATTACTCTCTGAATTCTTTTGTTTCCTTTTAATAAATTTTATTAATGTTAGAATTATATAAAACAAACAAAAAAAAACATCTAGCTTTTAATACAATAAAATATTCATTTGGAAATAAATAACATAGAATAAAAAAATAGTTATTGATATCCGACAGATTGTAAGGATTGGATACGAGATGAATTGGATGGTTTAGTAGAGTTCCAAAGCTCCTATTTAAGTTGAACACCAAAGCTACCACTGACGATCTCCAAACAATTGACAGGATAATCATGAGGACAATATAGGAGGACATTTATAAAAAAAATCAAATTGAAGGACAATGGAGAGTACTTCTTTTTATATTAAACTTTTCTATATCTCCCGGAACTTCTTTAGTCCACGTTGTCGTGGTATTCTTTTTCCAAAACTAGTAAGATATCATCTTGGTATGGCTATGTTTGTTCAATTACTACATACGAGTATTAATATTACAAATTAATATTAGTATTAGTATTACATTATTACAAATACTACGGAAGAGCATAGTATCCGAGATTGTTTCCATTTATTGTTAGATTTATTTGTTACTTCGCAGTTTCCGAAGCATCCGCCTTCAATTTGAACTGCATCCTTGATTTTTCTAAGAATTCTTCTTTCCAGTTTTGGGAGACACTTCTTTATCGAGGGGCTTTGACTTGCGGAGTGGGATCCACTTTTTACGACAGTGTTGTATTTTCTTTGTTTGAAACTTCTTGTTTTAGATATTTTTTAATATTAGTGTTCGATCTCCAACAGCTTCTATCTCTAATTCATTTTCCTATATAGTATTTCCCAGATACCTGACTTTTTCACGCTTTTATGTTTGTTTTTTTCACGAAACGGCCTTTTAAAACTACACGAATATTACTACTTCCAGTTTCTGATTTTCGTCTTTCTTTTCTCTCTGTATTTTCTCATCATTTCTGCCTGTCTTCGCTTCCTTTCTTCTGATCCACGCATTACCCTTCAGTTTTCCTCTTTCCCCAAGAACATCGATTTCTTGTAATTTCTTTATATTATGTATTGTTCTCTATCTAGGCCGTATTTGTCTGTTATTTTCCTGCTTCTTCTCTCATTCGTTTTACATACCCACATGCGCTCTTCTATTCACGGATTTCGTAAAATATTTTCTTGTTCCCCTTATTTGTCCATTCTTACCATGTGCCCGTTAAATGTTATTTTTTAATTTTAATTTTATATTGTTATTTTTATATTTTAATGTTAAATACCAGTTTTTTTAACGGGCATTAATGACTTAAATATTTTGCATGTTAACTAATTTCAGATTTAATCTCGTCTTATCTAATTTTTTTAATGGAACATTCTCTTAAAATTAATATTTAATAACCTGTACCACTACAACCCTTGAACGGGTCTGGGGTTCAGTACATGCTAGAGACTGATCTGTTTCATGGGCAACGGTCCTACTAAGAGGTGACTTGTCCTAGGACACGCAACCACCAGATTTTTCTCTCTTATTTTGGGTATCCTATTTTTATAATATTTTATAGAGGCTGGGTTAGCCCCAGGATGGTCCTAGATCCTATATGATCCATCTCCGGCTGCAAACAGACTAAATAAAAGACTTGCCCGCTGTAGGATTGGAACCAGGATTTCCGGCATGGCAGCTCAGTGCTCTACCACTGAGCCACTCCGCTCCTTGAAACATTCTCTACATAAAATAAATATATCTACAGTCCCAATGAATAAATGGTTAATTCTAAATGTGTCAATTGTGAGTTCACTGTATTGAAGTAAGCATAATGTTAAAATTCTCGTAGTTTTAGGCTTGAAATTTGAGTTGTAATATAAGCAATGATTCCTTTTCGAGCAAGGCCTGACTTACCCTCGCTAATGTAAAAATCTCGTTGTGAAGAATATTCGACTTAACCACTTATTCGCCAGGGCTGTAGATATAATATTAAATTTTTACTTATGTTCAAAGCAAATAAACTCAGGCAATAAATACAATGTATAAAACTCCAGCAAAAAAAAAAAGTAGAATCTTTGGAAAAGAATGTTAGCTACAAAAGGTGGAGCTGACTGTGGCTTTATTGGAGAAGTTTGAGGGCGAGGCATGAGAAGCTAGCCAGTAGTGGGACAAGGCCTCCGCCACTAAATCCACCCTTCGCCGCTAGGGAGCAGCTCTCATTGCGTCCCCTCTAATCCCTTTCTATAATGCAATTGATTGAACAGTTGTATAATAGTACAACAGAAGAAACAACCCAACAGGCAGGCAGATCACTCATCACCAGAGGGAGATCGTAAGCTCGATCTAAAGCTAACTCTGCGTGTCAGGGGCAAGTCCACGTTCTGACTTCCAAATGGACTGGATACACGATATCGCCCCCCCCCCATCATCCCTTCCAACTGAGCTTGTACGGACGTAAACGACATATCTATTTTTTTCAAATAACTAACAGAAACCGTTATAATATTTATAATTGTGTATGTACATCAAATAGAATGGTCGTTGAATAATTGTATATATCTGAAGCAATGTACGTTTTATTTTTTCCTAAAATAATTCAATTAAAAAAAGGTTAATACTGTTGCTTAAGTATTCTCATCATTTTTTAAAACCATTCCGAAATACAGCTGCGTTATCAATTCATATGGCCAAAAAGGCACTAGTGCTATCTAACAGAATTTGTGCTAAGTACCACATTTGTATTTATGGCAATAAATTTAATCTCCTATTCATTCAAAATGTTAAATTTATAAATGCTTAATAATAAAAAATAATAGTTGTATCGTATCAAATAGTCAGAAAATTTTTAGTGTTTTTAAGTGGTTTCGGTTTTGAATGCCTCTTTAGTAATTCGAATGGCAGCATCATCGAAAATTGTAAATAATATCAAATTAAAGCAATTATCTGGATGAAACGAAAACTAAAAATCATGATAAATTGTATATTGGAGAATATTAAAAAAAAAAAAGAAATGAACGAACAGTTAAAATTTTTCACTCGACTCGAAGCGACAACCTGAGGAACTAATACCAAAAAGTGTTTCGTAATGTTCCCTACAAAGGTAATTCGATAAGACGGTTATCCGTTCAATGATAACAAACAGAATTACAATTATGGTCTTAAGGGAGGCGTAGAAGAAATTTTATTTTGGTGAAGGTACATGGGGTACCTTCTGTACCTTCTGTACCTTGGTACAGAAAATGTTGGGAACCACTGCTACAGAGGTCTATAACCCGCAACTTACTGTCATTACAGATGGAGTTGTGAGATTTTGTTTAACTTGGTCTATTATAAAAAAAAAAAAATGGAACGATTCAATTAATCGAACAATGCGACAGATTAGCTTTTAGAATCGATTCTTTGTAACGATGATTAGTAAATGATGCACGTTTTAATCGATCGTTTAAACTTTAATTTCCGGTCTCGAAGAAGGCTAACGAGTACTTGATGGGACTTAGCCAAGCATGGAAGTGAAGATGCGACATCTGCTCGTCCATCTGTGCCTTAGGATCGATTATGTTGTAGAAACACGCCTTCAATCGATTAATCTAGTTATTGAAGGGATGAGTTTAAAAAATTAACTAGCACAAAAATAGTTGAATACATTAGAATAATTTATTTTTGATAAATTTATCTATCCATTGGTCAAGTGATCATTATATTTCGCTCCTTCAAAAAAAACAAATGAAAAACAAAACGGTTGACAACAAAAAACAATTGACATTTTTGAGTTAAGCAACTGGATATGTTGAGGCTTTTTAATTCACGAACGGCATGTTTTGAGTTGTATCATGTTTGATCAAGAAGTTTTATGGGGATAATGAAATTTTCTAATGGTTAATAACATAATTTCAATACTACCATTAGAATAGGAATGCTTTGCTTTACAAATCCCAAAATTTTTATATTTAAACTCACATGGACCTTTTTTTTTTTTTAGAATAATTTGTTGATATTTACAACTGTAATTATGTTACATCAAGTAAATTTCCTAATATGAACAAATGACATGAAAACAAAAAACACTTGTGGAGAAACTACCCATCGGTAGCACTCCAATAAAGTTCTATAGTAGAAGGTCTCGAGGCCATTTTCTTTTCAGACGCCTCAGGAATAGTCTGGGAAGCAAGTTGAGAGACTAGCGGATTCAAGTGCGTAAGGAGCTTGTCATGGAAGGATAGGTATCTAGTTTGGGCCAAATCAGCAACATTTGGGATATTAAGATCATGATGGATGAGTTTGTTTGTGACATAATAAGGAGCATTGAGGATTTTACGAAGGATTTTGGATTGTAAGGATTGGATACGAGATGAATTGGATGGTTTAGTAGAGCCCCAAAGCTCAACTCCGTATGTCCAAATAGGTCTGATAACTGTCATGTAAATAAGTCTTTTGTAATTAATTAGTAGCTTAGAGCTTTTGTCCAGTAAATGTTGAAATAGGCGAAAACATCAAGCAGTTTCTTGTCTTTTCAGTCTTGTTTGAGGACATGGAACTTTGAAATCTATTTTACCTCTATATATTTCAGACCGACGGCTCTTTTCTTGTGGATTCTATCAGAGTGACTCTTTGTTTCGAATGAGTAAAAATCTTAATACTTCATTAAATAATTGTTTTTATTAAATTATGTTTTTAGGCAACATGCAGTTTCAGGCTACTTCAACGTTTACTAGACAAACGCTCTAAGCTACCAATTTATTACAAAAGATTCATATACATAACTATTTAATACTTATTAGGACGTACGGGGTTTAAGCTTTGGGGTTACACTAGGTCATAAAATTCCTCACGAGCTAGCTAAGTGGGTAGAGCTTTGATTTACTGATTTTGATCTTTCTCTAGATTCCGGGATTGGCGAAATTCAGGGCACCCAATGTAGAATCGTCCTATTAGCCACAATGACTTATAGTAACTTATACGTGTATAAATTCTTTATTGGCTTTAATGTATGACATTGTAGCCATTGAGTCTGGCCCACTTTGTGTTAATTTTTAGTAATTAGTAATTAGCATATCGTCACTTAATCACAGTTATTTTTATTTACAGTTATATAATATCTACAATGTGTAAATATTTTACAATAATTAAATAATCAACACTCGTTTAGTAAGTAAATAAACAAAATTTTTTAGTCAGAACAGAACAGTATCAATTATAACAAAAGAATAACAATATTCCAAACAAATAAGGCACATACCTAAGGAAATAGATAAATACAATACAATGGAATTAAAGTATTTAGGTACTAACCCGCTGATACTTTATTGTAACAGTTATCTTATTCTTTCTATACGTTACAATCAAGGTATTGTAGAAGTACCCGAAACCATAAACCACAATTAAAGACCGGATTCCGAATTTTTACATATAAACTGAAGATAGAAAAAAATGTTGTTTAATTTTTCCACGCTGTCCATAGGGCTTATAGTAACTTTAAATGAATTAATAATAGAAATTTGAATGCTCTACTCGGGCTCACCCTTGATGGAGGGTTAAAATTCCCGGGTTAGAGACAGTACAGTCTCAATCATGTACTCAACCCAAGACCCATGTTTAAAAATTCCAAAAAAAATATAGTGTATCCTGATCATATTTATATATTTTCTATATTAACTAATATACAAGTTTACACAAATATACGAATCTGTACTGTTAATAAACTGTACACAGCTGTTGGAATACAGCGAGGCAGATCCGCCTCGTGCGTCCCGAAGGTAAATATCATCCCAGCTCTCTCAGCTGTTGTTGAGGCAAAATGTAAATAAGTGAAAGAGGAAGATGGAAATGGAGAAAGAGGTATGCGAAAGGAGGCTGGAAGAAGATGGCCGGATTTCTATTTGTTTTCTGGCCTGGATGTTGTTAGCAGGAGTGGCTTCTTGTCCTTCTTAACAACCTCGAGTCTTAACAATCCTCGTTACGTGGCTACATCGTTTTTCGATACTATTCTCTCTCGTTCTCTCTCATCTCCACATTATTTCTAATGCACCTCTTTATATCTCCTCTTCGAGATAATGACCTGTGATGAGAATATTACTAATGTATTTATTTATACAATTTTATTCATGATTTTTTTTCATTTTTTATAAGACGGAATTAACCTGAAAGTAACACTTTAAAAAAAATCGCTAAACATGGAATAATTAGCTTCATTTTAAGAAATTTTAAAACTTATTTTATGAAATTATGTTCATGCTAGGCTAGGTTGTTTATTTTCTATTTTATTAATAATATATATCTAAGAACTTATAGTACACTTATAGTATTACCGCGGGAAATATATGAGATTACATACCGCTGAATCGTTATTTTTTGTTGCTGGCCTTAGTTACGAGCGAATTTTTAAGATGTTAATATGCGCTGCGCCGACTGGGAAGCGTCCATGGGGTACACCCAGCCTCAGGTGGGGGGATTGTGTTAAGAATGATCTAACGGGGGGAGGGAGGGTACAGTCTATAATTCACACAAAATAAAATACATTCATTTTATTAGTGCCTATGTTTTGTGCAAACTCCCCGTTTCCCTTCTTGTTTCCTCGACTTTATATACGCTGGGGGAACCCAAAGAAGGTTTTTAGATCTCGCAGGGTCCATTCGTTGCTACGAACAGATTAAATAATTTATCTTTTAGAGCTGGATTTGAACCCGCAACCTTCTGCTTAGCCACTCAGCTTTATACTCCGGGAACTTACCCGCTTCACTTATTTTATTATTTCTTATATTGAATCGCGTGGAATTTGGTCTTCCACATAAAGTTTCGTGAAAGATCATTTTAAATAAATAATTTAACTATTTTTAAAAATATAAGTTACTCGTACATACAAAATTTCAGATTTCTAACTTCAAAACTGACGGATTCTATACAACCTTTGAACCCCTATTATATTAAAGAGGAAATCATTGGCGTGGAATCATCCAAATTTCTTTCTTAAACTATAAAATGAACCTATCTACAAATTTCAAGATGCGAAGTTCCTGATTTGCCTTTAATTATGTACTATAAAGGCACCTGCCCCCGTGCCACCACATAAATCTACCCTTGCTGTAGCCTATGATGTATAACCTATTTTACTCAATAAGCTTCATCCGAATCCGTTCAGTAGTTTTTGCGTGAATGATTTACAAACATTCGCATTTATAATATTAGTAGGATATCAAAACAAATAGTTTCACTCATGTTCTTTCTGTTATTTTAACAACTATTATCATGTGATTTGCCTTTATCATGTGATTATGTACTATAATGGATTCTCCATGGTACCTAAAACACTGTTGGGGGGGGGCACGTATCTCCATTTCCCCCCAAAAATCCGCTCTTGCAGTAGCCTATGTGTTATTCTTATGTATAACCTATATTAAAAGTTTCATCCAAATCCGTTCAGTAGTTTTTGCGTGAAAGAGTGACTAACATTCAAACTTTCACATTTATAAGATATATAAAGATCATAAGATATTACTAAGATAAATCCCCAAATATCGTTTACAGTTCTATTATATTAAATAGAAGAATCGATATCTAATAAAGAGCACTCGCGAGTTTATGCAGTATATTTTTACTGCATTCATAACAAAAATAATATATGTGGCATTAATGTTTTTTTTTTATGTTTCAGATCGACCCAAAGGTTGCATTCCCTCGAAGAGCGCATCCAAAGGTAAGTGCATCTTTTGCATAATACATGTAATTTTCTGCATTATCAAATGATCATAATATCTCTAAAGCTGCTTGTTTGATTAAAACAGTCCTGTGGCTTTATATGCAATGAGCCAGCTGTTTTATATACAATAATCTAATACAACCCCTTTCTTATTATTTCTCAACATCACGAGATTTTATGGATTTATTTTTCATTTTTATTTAATATTCACTCAGAGTTAATATCATTTAAGATCAATTAAATTTAATAACTGAAGGTTTTAAATTCAGTTGTAATAACTATACTTGGATTCATCATACTTGTTTGGATAATAAAGTTGCATGTGAAATTCCTAGCTTAAAAACTAAAATTCGTGCGATACCAAAGTTTCCCCACTAACATCGACTTATCAGAAACATCACATTGCAACAAACTCATAAAAATTATATGTGTTTTTTTACGTGTAGGTTTAAAAATAATATAACAACGTGCTTTAGATATATTTATATTTGCGATCTATACTGTTTTTTAATTATTAGTGTTGTTTGTTTGTTCATTTAACGTCACTTTATGCTGCTATGGCTAATCGGATGATGCTACAGTGGGAGCTCTAAATTTTCCTGTCCAGGTTTAATTAGGATAGGGATTTTTAACCAGTATCTGATATCGTACAGACTCGGGACCTCCGTTTAACGTCCCTTCCGAAGGGCGGCGTAACTAAGGATTTTTTACTCCCTTAAAAAAATCCTAGGGCCACCTGCCGGGCTACGAACTAGTAGTTCGTTACGCTAAACACTAGGCCAGTTCGCCCTTAATTATTAGTTTTTATTAACTAATGATTCACTCATTAAACACCTTTAATTTTTTTCTATAATTGTTTTATATTGATAAAGAATTTTGTTGTATTCTAGTATTCACCAGAACCTTATTTTTTTGGATAACTTCCTTTGTCTCTATCAAATATAATTTTTTGTAAAATTTAACATTTTTAGGAGCTGTATGTTTTATTATATTCTAATCCATTATATAAAAACAATATTTATTTAATAACAAAATTTTCATTTATCATCTATTTTATTGTTAATGTCTTTGTGGAACCATGCTATTGGAAAAAGTTTTAATTCAGAATTTTGAATAATTCCTTAATTTGTTGTATTTAAATATTTTACTTATATAAATATTATAAGCCCCAGTGTGCTCCCGCCATTTTTGCGATGAATACACTAGAACGAAGTTCTTTGAACATTAATTTTTTAATTTAGGATCTTATTGACTTACGTCATATTATTATTTGTAATTTTTTATAATTATTGGTCATTTTTTATGAGTTATAAATATTTTTATTTTTTAAAGAGAAAAGATTATTTTTACTTGTTATAATAAATTATATTGAGCTGCTATGGACTCCTGATTAACAATGGTTATCACTTTTCCGTGCCTATATCTCTTCTATTAACTTTGATGCACTGCCAACATCTATTTAGCCCCTCACTCAGTGCGTTCTTCCCTTGTTCTGAAAGAGATAATATCATGAATAAATTTATTAAATAGATTTCTTATAATATTTTTCTACAGGTTTTTACTATACACGCAATGTTCATTGAGACAGAGCAAAAGGTAATTCTTGCGAGTAATGATTATTTCTTTGAATTATGATTTATATTTTTCTTCATGAAATAAAAAAAAAAAATGGCAATTGACCCAGAAATAAAGACGCCGTGTTGAAATACAATCGCGGTTCAGGATAAGATCTACAGCTATAATAAAAACGATGTATAAAAAGATAATAAACACTAATGCGTTTCGATAAGTGGATCTGGATGATGATATGAGCTATAGAGGTGGAGATAGTGGGCGGGTACAGGTATCGGTAGGATGGAGCACTATATGGCGGATTAGTTAACGGAATATAGAGAATTTATCGGCGACAACGGGACCTAATACAGATGGCCGCCCGCAAACTGCCACGATACATCATCTCTCAGCATCCGCTCTTACTGCTAATACTCCTATCATACTCCTACTAGCTATCATCTGCTAAACCATGGTTTTATTGCTTGTTATAACCCAGGTTTCTGGAGTATTTTTTTTATTTTTATAATTTTCATTCAGATTATTTAGGGATTTTTAAAATTCGTTAATGGATTCGGGACCACTCCGTTATTAACGGGTGATTTTTTTAAGAACTTTCGGATTTTATTTTTAAAAACACACATATCCCCATGGTAGTATCCTTGGTCCAATCCTATATACAGTTTATACAGCTGACATCCCAATTCATCCTAATACTATCCTTACCACGTATGCTGATGATACATGTGTATTATCAGTCAACACCAATCCAGTTATTGCATCCCAAATCCTCCAATCCCATATCACTGATCTTGAAGAATGGTGTCAAAACTGGAGAATTAAAATAAATTCTCAAAAATCACATCAAATCACTTTTACCTTACGTCGTAAACCAATGACTTCCTGCCTTTCAGTATCCTTTAATAATATCCTACTTGTGCCGGTAGAACAAATCCGATACTTAGGGTTGCATCTAGACAAACGATTAACCTGGAATCCTCATACAAGACTGAAAATACAAGAAACCGCTCGACGTTTCAGGCTACTTCAACACTTACTAGACAAACGCTCTAAGCTCCCAATTAACTAAAAAAGACTCATCTATATGACCATCATACGACCTATTTGGACTTACGGAGTAGAGCTTTGTGGCTCCACTAAGCCATCGAATTCCTCTCGTATCCAATCCTTACAGTCCAAAATCCTTCGTAAAATCCTCAATGCTCCTTATTTTTTTAAGAATAAAGTCATACTCTTCAATTCCCGATAATCCTCCAAGACGTCTGAAAAAAAGATGGCCACGTGACCTCCTTAGTTGAACTTGTGATTTGAGTACTACCAATGGGTAGTTTCTCTACTTGTCATTATCATGTCATTATATATCACTTAGCCTATTTACTTGTTGTATTATTGTAATACAGTTGTAGATATCAATAAATAAATTTAAAAAAAAACACACACATACAGTTTAGAGGAATGTATGAAATCTTTATTTGAGTCGATAGAACGGTCTATACAATTCAATGCTTAGAGATGAGTTCATGCAAATGTTGACCATTGAGCTGCTACGCTTCAAATGGTTCATACGCTGGTTCCAATTTTGGCGTTTGTTTCTCCGACATATCGGCCGGTATCTCAGGAATAAATTCTTCAATATTGGCTTCCAGTTTTATGCTCCTACTACTGATGCTGAAGATAGTGAGGTTGAAGAATTTTATTTAAACCTGCAAATAGCTATAGATGAAGGAAATTATAATCAACCAGTATTGATCGGAAATTTAAATTCAAAAATTGGTAGTAAAATTAAATCAAAATGCGTAGGTCAATTCAGAATAGGAGAAATAAATAATAGAGGTGAAAGGCATATTGAGTTTGTTGTAGCAAATGGTTTTTATATTATGAACAGCTTATTTGAAAAAAAAAAATCCCCAAAACAAATGGACATGGCAGAGTCCAGATAAAAAGACAAAAAATGAAATAGATCTTCACCACATTAAAAAATAAAAATGTTTTTTTTTTTTTTAATTTATTTATTGATATCTACAACTGTATTACAATAATACAACAAGTAAATAGGCTAAGTGATATATAATGACATGATAATGAAATGTAGAGAAACTACCCACTGGTAGTACTCAAATCAAAGTTCAAGTAAGGAGGTCACGTGGCCATCTTCTTTTCAGACGCCTCGGAGGATTATCGTGAATTGAAGAGGAAGCTAGGTTTGAAACTAGAGGGTTTGAGTGGGAATGAAGTTTGTTATGAAATGATAGATACCGGGTTCGGGCCAAATTAGCAACAAATGGGACATTAAGGTCGTTATGGATGAGTTTATTCTTAACAAAATAAGGAGCATTGAGGATTTTGGACTGTAAGGATTGGATACGAGAGGAATTCGATGGCTTAGTGGAGCCCCAAAGCTCTACTCCGTAAGTCCAAATAGGTCGTATGATGGTCATGTAGATGAGTCTTTTGTAGTTAATTGGGAACTTAGAGCGTTTGTCTAGTAAGTGTTGAAGTAGCCTGAAACGTCGTGCGGTTTCTTGTCTTTTCAGTCTTGTATGAGGATTCCAGGTTAATCGTTTGTCGAGGTGCAACCCTAAGTATCGGATCTGTTCTACAGGCACCAGAGGGATATTATTAAAGGATACTGTAGGGCAGGAAGTCATTGGTTTACGACGAAAGGTAAAAGTGATTTGATGCGATTTTTGAGAATTTATTTTAATTCTCCAGTTTTGACACCATTCTTCAAGATCAGCGATATGGAGGCTTTGGGATGCAATAACTGGATTGGTGTTGACTGATAATACACATGTATCATCAGCATAAAAAAAAAATAAAAAAATAAAAAAAATAAATAAAAATGTAAATTGGAAATCCGACAAAATTAAATCAGAAAACTTAATAACATGGAAATTTGAGGACCACTTAAAATCAATTTTGCCAATATTATGCTGTAACATGGACCAGGTAGCTTATGGATTGGTATCCAAGAGAGCACGCAAGGAAGAGAGGATGTCCACCGACAAACTGGGCCAAGGAGATGAAGAAGAGCTGCGGAGGGGCAGCCTTGAAGAGAGGAGCATTGGAAAGGAAACGGTGGAAACGGATGGGGTAGGAACATTATTTAGTGTGGTTGCAAGAGTGACAGGTAGAAACAATCCAACTTAAAACCTCAACTAAAGGTTGATTTTGTAATATATATATATATGTTGAGTTTGTAAATAGGTATAGAAAATATAGAAAGTGCTTGTTTGTGTTTATTGTATTTTATGAACAAATAAAGGTTATTATTATTATTGGCTTCCAGTGCTTCAACTGTTGCAGGCTTGTACCAACAGACATGAGCTTTAACATAGCCCCACAAAAAATAGTTTAAAGGTGTTATATCGATGGATCTAGGCGGACAATTGACCCGTTAACCGAACTCGCTTCTCATTTTTTGATAATAAAATTCAATAATCTGAAAGCGTTGTTGGTTTGTAAGTCGATTCATGGTTAAATTATAGACCAAACTGAACATCTTTAACAGTAACATATTACACGAAAACAGCTGAGCTGCCCAAAAACAGTGTTGCCAAAAAGAAAGTTGCGAAAAAATCATTAGTACTTATTTCCAAAAACTAAACCAAGGTTCTAGTGATGTGACCTGTGTTCAAGTGGTGACCATAACAACCTACTAAGCCCAAGATCGCAGATTCGCAGGACCTAGGATTTTTTTAATGGATTAAAAAAACCTAGGTTATGTGGTCCTACGGGAGAGACGTTAAACGGGCCAATTTGTAGATATTTCTGATTATCGGTACTTGAACCAGAAATATGATAATAAATAAAAAATAAACATTTCTTTTCGTTGCGTACCCGAGAGGTTGACATAGCTAGCCTCCCCCCTCACCAATAATATTGAGGACATCTAAGCTTCTTAGGTTACTCGGACCATGTAAGGGATCGAGAGGAAGAAGAAGCTGTGTACATATTGACAGAGGAACCATTCATCTTGCCGCTGAGGGAGGAGGGGGGGGGAGAATTAGGCTTAGTGATGCACCAGCGGTCACAAGGGGGGTTAAAGGAGGGTCTAAGGGGAATCTAAGGGAGGTAGAAAAGGAGTCGTATAATATTATATAGCGCTGGGAAGGATTACCGAGACTTGTATGGGATTATAACGTGGGTATCTTGTCGAGTCAAACATGATTAGAAATTCAGCTTACCATATTTAAAATAATAAGATATTTATTATTTTATATTCCATTCTTTTATATTATCATTTCTGTTTATATTCCAAAATGGAAATGATGGACGATGAAATTTAAATAAAATGGATTCACGGATAAACTGTCCCGTTAGTTACTTTCCTCTAAAGCTACAGTAACTAATGGGACGCAATTAACACGATATGCTTTTTTCACAAATCAGCTTAGAACAATCTGAGCATATGATAATAATAATAATAATATAATAAATTCTTTATTGGCTTTAATGTATGACATTGTAGCCATTGAGTCTGGCCCACTTAGTGTTAATTTTTAGTAATTAGTATATCGTCACTTAATTTCAGTTATTTTTATTTACAGTTATATAATATCTACAATGTGTGAATATTTTACAATAATTAAATAATCAACACTCGTTTAATAAATAAATAAACAAAATTTTTAGTCAGAACAGAACCGTATCAATTATAACAAAAGAATAACAATATTCCAAACAAATAACTCAAATAAGGCATATACCTAAGGAAATAGATAAATAAAATACAATGGACTTAAAGTATTTAGGTACTAACCCGCTGATACTTTATTGTAACAGTTATCTTATTCTTTCTATACATTACAATCAAGATATTGTAGAAGTACCCGAAACCATAAACCACAATTAAAGCCCGGATTCCGAATTTTTACATATAAACTGAAGATAGAAAAAAATGTTGTTTAATTTTTCCACGCTCTCCATAGTGAGTACATTTTGAAGTGATAATTCATCCTCATGCTGGACAATATATTTTTGAAGAAATTGTTTCCGTGTGTTAACAAAAAATTTACAATGCAGTATTATATGCTTCAAACTATTGAATATGGTCCCATGGCACCACTGACATTTTTCATCAGTTCTGAGAACACAGGTGTTGTTCCAATAAAATATTTTCAGGCATTCAGGTTTTGAAATTCTTATTTGACTCACGGTTCTTAATTTTGTTATGTTTATCTTGAATTTTAAATAGCTTTCAGGTTCAGGGTTGGTATAGGTGCAAATAGTTCTGTATATTGGATTGTAATTTGAGTTAAGAGCTCTATCAATATCCTTCGACAGTAAATGATTTGTTTATTTCAGACTGTTTCAATCTGAGCATACGATATCGGGTAATTATTGTATTATCGAAGAAAATATGGGTATTTTTAGATGAAGTACACCAATTATTTTTACTGGTAAGAAAGCAATTTTTAAAAATTATTATCGGTTACTTTTCATCCACAATAGGGATCGCTAATACAAACGATAGATAATGTGAGACTTAGAGACTATTATAGAAATTTATTTTTATTTTTTCACGACCCGGCCTCAGAGACCATGCGAATATCATTTTTTTCACTTCTTTTCGTACCTTTTCTCTCATTCCCACCATTTTCTCATTCTTTCCTTCTTTCCTCTGTCCAAGCTACTCTTTCCTCTCTTTTCCCACAAGGACCTTAATTCCTTTCATGTTAGAGAAGAATTGGTTGACTGTAACTTCTAATATAAGGATATTTTAATTTCTGTTCATCACTTATAATTTTATTATTATCTGTCACTATTTTTATTTTTATTATATTCTGTAACCACTTTTATATTCATTATATTTAATTATAATATCTATTCACTATTTCAACATATCTATTCACTATTTTAAATTTCCACACTTGTACCACATTACTACATTACTTGTCACCATATTCTTGTTACTGCAACGTTTTTTATAAGTTTTTCTGCTTGTTTCTCTCCCTTAGCCCTGAAGATGGCCTACATTGCAGGCCGAAATGTGGGCACACAATAAATAAGTTACACTTATTAAGGTGTTTTTATTGACTGCACCCCCCAACTATTTCTTCCTTATATTAATTCCTTTTAGTCTCTTCCCATAATAATCCCTATCGAAACAGTCTTGGTCTGTCATTTTCAATCTCTCTTCATCTTCCTTCATCTCCTTGATGTACCCTCGAGCATTCTTGTATCCTCTCATTTTATAGAAGATTTCTCTATTCAATCTCTTTGGCTGCATCCTCACCATATGTCCCTAGAACCTTAATCTTCTTATTTTTATGTCCGTTTCCAAATTGTTTACTTCTTTTTGTATTTCCTAATTAGGTCTTCTAATTCTTCTTCCTATCCCTAACATTTTCCTTAGGCTGGAGAGGGAAGCGGTTTCCATTCCCTACACTATTGTAGTGTCTTACCTTCGCGTTTGTATAATAAATAAACAATTTATTTATAATAATGAGAATAAAAAAATATATTGTGTAAGCTTAAAAAAAAATCATTGCTTGTACCTCTCTGCGTTTAGTCAAATTACATCTCCGCCTATTCCATTATCCTTCAAAATATTTCATCAAATGTCCTGAGTTTTTTAAATATATTTTTTCATTCATTGTATATTATGATTCTGGACAGATACATTTAAATTTGTCCGATAGTAATTGTTTTTAATTTGAGACTGGTCTATTTGGTACAGCATGCAATTTTTGTGAATTTAAAGCAAATTATTTAAGAAATAAATATTAAAAAAAAATCAAATGTTCTGCACTACAATGCCTATCTTCTGTCATTATTACATTACTTATTAAAAAGCAGACCTTGGCTTGAAGTAGAGTTAATGCTGATATTATATATGTATACATACTATATTACATATATAATATTGTAGTTTTTTGACTTGAAATACATGATTATAATCATCTATTTCAAGTCAAAAAACTACAAGAATGACACGATTCTGCAAATCTCAATACCCACAGCCCCAGTAAAAGCGGTTTAGTCGAATTTTATGTGCAATAAGTTAATTGTACTGAAGGAAAAGGATTCGTGTAATTGTACCAACATGTAATTGTAATTCGTGTCACTGCCATATTTTATCTTGGAATAGAGTTATAGCAGAAGAAATAACTACATTTCAAGCCAAAACCTTGAAATGGTTGATTTATGAACTACGAGAGTGACACACGATTCTGCCTCACTAATTAAAATCAACTCCTTTTAGACGAAAATTCGACTTCTCTTCTAAGATTGGTTTTCTTCTGTCGCACTCCGAAGATCTTCGGTATTTTTATACATATACTAGATTTTGCCGGGGCTTCGCTTGCATAGAATTTGGACTACCGCATAAAATTTCTTGACAGTAAAATTATTTAAATAATTTAATTTTTTTCACTATAGGTTACTCGTACAAAATGTCAGATGTCTAACTTCAATACTGACGGATTCCATACAATCTTTGAACCCTTATTATAATAAGGGTGGAATTATCCAAACTTCTTTCTGAAATCATACAAAGGACCTATCTGCAAATTTAAAGATGCTAAATTCCTGATTTGCCTTTAATTATGTACTATAATGGATTATCCACAGTACCTCTAAAACTGTCGGGGGTGGGGAGGGGCACGTGCCCCCGTGCGCCCCCCTAAATCCGCGCTTGCTCTAGCCCATGTGTTATTCTGATGTATAACCTATATTACTGTAAAGTTTCATCCAAATCCGTTCAGTAGTTTTTGCGTGAAAGAGAGACAAACATACAAACTTTCACATTTATAATATTAGTAAGGTAACAATGGGCTAGATTGAAAAATACAGTACAGTATTAATACTCCTAAAATCGATTGTTTCAATCAACGGTTGAGAAACAGCTGTTCCAAATATATCGATCGGCAGAGGAAGGTAGCTCCCGTGTATCCGACTCATTTTTCAATATTGGATTCGGTGTCAGCGCCGCTTCCTATGAGATGGGTCAGCCAGATAGAGCAATATCCTCTGCCCCGCCCTCGCTTCTTCGCCAGGGGCGGAAAAAATAAGTCGGCGAACTGGAGGAAGCGGAGGAAGTCGAGGGCTAGCAGATGTTGTGTGTACGCGCGGTTCGATCCCAGACCTCTCTCTAGCCCTCTACAGCGGGATGAATAAATTTATATCCGAGCCAGCACAACTTTATGTCTCTACCTCCTGTTGCCTAAATAAGTCCCTTCTCTTATTCATGAAAATTTATTAAATAAAAGAGAAAAAGAAATACTGGCTAGATTATCAAAAAAAAAAAAAAAAAAATACAACTGACAAACATAATTTGGAGCCCCCAAAAATAAATAACTTTTTTTATTTCGGACCAGATATTGTTTTATATAAATAATAGTAAATAAATATTAATAATGGATTGAATTATAACACAAAATAAGCAAAACTTGGTTTAATGTGCCAACGTTTCGGCCTAAGATGTAGGCCATCTTCAGGGCTACCTTGGGAGGGGGGGTCCGAGTCGATGTGAGTCCGTAGAATCGTACCTAACGACAGTTATTGCAATACACTTCAGAAAAGGACTTCGTAAGTAAAAATAAGAGTGCTAACTCATCCGTACTTTTGATTATTTTAGGGCGAGATAAAAGAGGTATATCAGCGCGATGACCATAATTTAAAAAAAAATAAATAAAAAAATAAAAACAGGAAAAAGGTAGAATTAAAAAATAAAAGGAAAAAATGAGAATAAGGAAGGGGCTAGCGAAGCTGTTGTTAAAGCTGACTCGGGGGATTCGTTACACCTTGAGTTGAGTTGAGAAATAAGTTTGTTCATTTCGAATTGCTAACAAAAGAGATAACTCGCTGTGAGGATTCTTTTAAGCACACATTCATTCTTCCATTCTCATCATATCCGCCATTGAACATCGTGGCATAATAAGCTGGGCTACAGAAAATGGCTGACATGTTCAAAAATAAAAAGTAAATTTTTTCCAACATTTAACCTTTTCATCTTCTCTTTATTTGAAGTCTCTTCGTTTTTATTTATCTTATTCCAAACCGGCTAACAAATTATATATTATTCAGTACTGTTATGGTAGCGGAAACCATTTTTTAGGGAAGTAGACTGTCTATATGCCAAGTCCATATTATATTATGGGAGAGGTTTAGCTCAGTGTATAGATTGCTGTGTTGCTATGTTGAAGGTTCCTGGAGGTAATTAGGAGATGTTCAAATCAAGTTATGGGTGATAAATTTTATAATTTGTCAACGGCCACCGATGGATCCTTTAAGACCTACAGAACTTCCTTGGGTTCATCCAGCCTCTATAAAGTGGACGCACATGGGTAGGCTTCATATTGGATATTGGATCACATCGCTGCACAACCGATATCCTAGATACAGTACAATTTCTACTATTTATTGATATAGATCAAGGCTTAGCTAAAAAATGTAAAATATATTTTGACAATAGTTCTAAAATTGATTGTTATCATATTCATGTTTTTTTTTTTTAATTATCCTTTCTTTTTAATTATTTTTCTAAAAAACAACCTCAAAACTCAAAAAACCTAATGTTAATGTATTTTGTGGAATAACCGTAAGTAAAATATTATTTATTTTTTCCTATTGTGCTTTTTGAAGTTTGGTGAGTGTATATTGAATTTTGAATTTCTTAAGTATCTATCAGCTGTTTTTATCTAACCTTAACCAGCTGGGGTCGAGTAACCTTCCTTATGGTTCATTAGTTGCATTTGAGCCTTGGAGGTGGTGGGATGTTTCTTGGGAGCATTATTCATGTTTTGTTTTGCTGTTATTCTCTTTCTACCCTGAGGATGCCTGAATAGGCGAAATATTGGACAGATAATTTCAATTTCTGTTTTAGTTTGGAGACTTAAGGGCTTTTCGTTGGAATTTTTCCACGGTCTTAACATTTATGTAAGGTATCTTTTTACTTTTCAAAATTAATTAAAGGGAGATAAATTTTATAATTTGTCAACAGCCATCGATGGATCCTATAACACCTACAGAACCTCCTTGGGTTCATTCAGCCTCTATAAAGTGGACGCACATGGGTAGGCGTCATATTGGATATTGGATCGTCTCGCTGCACAACCGATATCCTAGATACCATACAATTTCTACCATTTATTGAACGCAAGACCCGCAGGATATAGAACAAGGCTTATCCAAAAAATATAAAATATGTGTTGACAATAGTTTTAAAATGTATTGTTCTCATATTCATGTTGTTGTTTTTTTAATTATCAGTTAATTTTTATTATTAATAAAATCATATAATAATATGAACCTTCAAGTAACATTTATACTTTGTACTCGTATAGTATAATTTGAGAAGGAATAAGACAAAGTTTACACGCCAATTATATATCGATCTGGAAGATTATTATTAGGACAAATTATGTTCACTACATCAATTAATATAACCAGTGGACTTATGGCTATTCCACAAAATATATTAATATTGAAAAGTAAAAAGAGACCTTACATAAATGTTAAGACCGTGGAAAAATTCCAACGAAAAGCCCTTAAGTCTCCAAACTAAAACAGAAATAGAAATTATCCGTCCAATATTTCGCCCATTCAGGCATCCTCAGGGTAGAAAGAGAATAACAGCAAAATAAAAAATGAATAATGAACCCAAGAAACATCCCACCACCTCCAAGGCTCAATTGCAACTAATGAATCATAAGGAAGGTTACTCGAACCCGGCTGGATAAGGTTAGATAAAAACAGCTGATAGATACTTCAGAAATTTAAAATTCAATATACACTCACCAAACTTCAAAAAGCACAACAGGAAAATATAAATTATATTTTACTTACGGTTATTCCACAAAATCCATTAATGTTAGGTTTTTTTGAGTTTTTAGCTTGTTTTTTTAGAAAAATAATTAATGATAATTAAAAAAAACAAAACATGAATATGATAACAATCAATTTTAGAACTATTGTCAAAATATATTTTACATTTTTTGGCTAAGACTTGCTCTATATCAATAAATGGTAGTATTTGTACTGTATCTAGGATATCGGTTGTGCAGCGAGACGATCCAATATCCAATATGAGGCCTACCCAAGTGCACCCAGTTTATAGAGGCTGGATGAACCCAAGGAAGTTCTGTAGGTTTTATAGGATCCATCGGTGGCTGTTGACAAATTATAAAATTTATCTCCCATAACTTGATTTGAACACCTCCTAATTACCACCTAATAACCTTCACCATTGTATACTGTATACTGCTTTATTTATTAGTTGGAATTATTGAAACTTTTTTGTTGATGCATACAACACTCTACGGATCCTTTTAAGTCCAGGTCGGTAGCTTACTATGCATTCATAATAATTACAGATCAAATCAGGTTATTTTAGCTTCAGACACAGTATCTTCTGACCAACACCAATGATTTTAAATAATATTAAACTGGTGCAATAGTAATATTAACTTACCCAATAATGGTTAGAATTAATAACTTTGCGGCACTAAGAAATTTTACCAAAAAGATTTTTTGCCTGTTAAGAACCTCAGGGTATTACGCTCCCTTAAATCGATTGTAGCCTGAAAAGGGAATCGATTGCCAGATAGCCAAGTTGGAAGGTAACTAACTGGATTGGGGATGTGGAGGGGTCGGCCGGTGAGATAAACTAGCCGTGATTAGCAAGGGCCAACAAAGCATCACCTTGTTGAGATCCCTTTAACTTGTTCTTGTTGGGACTTTGCCTGCAAACTTTGCACTTCCGGAGCCGCTAATGGAATCGGCTCTGATTCCCCTTCGATTAGCTCTCCCGATCCCCTCCCCCACTCCACTCTTCCTTTATTTCCGCAACTTCTCAACCAATCGCAGTATCCCAAATAAGTACGCTCATTGGATGCTGTCCCTAGCTCATTACATCTCAGCGAAAATTCATATTCTTTCTTAATTATAATAAGGCGTTATGCTAAGATCAACAGTTAGATCATAACTGAGACACATAAACAATACTATAATAGTTATTTATACCCGGAAACACATTTATTTTAGATATTATATATAGAGAGCCACCACTTATCCAATCGCTTTTTCTTTTATGATAGTTTGGATGTTATTATTCCAGGTCACTCTCGGCCTTCACCTGGGTCTATTTCCTGTTGGTGTATCCTCCATTGCTTTCTTCGCTGACCGGCAGTCATCCATCCCCATTACATTCCCGAACTATTGAAGCTGTTCTTACTCAACTAGCTGATCAAGGGGTTCAATTTTGAGAGCAGTCCTTATCGTCTGGTTTTGTATCCGGTCCACCTTGGTCTTCCCTATTTCTCTCATGTACCACATTTCCATTCTTTGAATCCGACTGCAATCACAGTGTTTTAACGCCCCTTGACTCACTTCCATAAGTGGGAACGAGAACTTGTGTGTCGAGCGGTAAACAACAAATTTAGTTTCTTTTGTGACTTCTTTCGTACTCAAAAACTTTTTTGAGTACGAAACCATCCTTCCAGAAGTGGAAATTCTTGCCCTGATTTCATCATTTAATTTGCCTTTTTCACTTAGTCCTACGTCCACTTAATCTGTTTATTTCTTTGCTAAAGATGACTTTATTCGGTCGTACTTTTTTTTTTTTACTGGATTTTTCTCTGTCTCTTATGATACTTCATGCGTTCACTGTTTCGTTTCATTCGATCCTATTTTCAGCTTCGTCTAATTATATTTTCATTCTTTTCATCCTTTCTTCATCCTAAAATTTTTCACACTGGTTCCAAATCCAATTCCTTCTATCCTGTGAAATTTTTAACTTAACATCCTTCTTTACTTCTTTAGTCCACGTGGCAGTGGTTTCCTTTTTCTGAAAATATTCAAATATTTGCTTATTCAGTTTCCTCTTCTGCATAGTGTCCGAGATTGTTTCCATTTTTTGGTAGATTTATGTGTTACTTCGCTGATTCCATCCGTCTTCAGTCTGAACTGCACCTATGGTGTTTCTTATTGTTACGGGCTAGTGGGTATTAAAATGAATTAAACAATTCCTTAAATTAAAGATAATAAAGTTTATTAACACAAGTGATAAAAAGGATACAATTAACTTAGAAACAATTAACAATTATTAAAATGATGTAAATTTACAATAACAATATTCTAAATATTTATTATAACCTAGGCCTATTTAATTATTACAATAGTACAAAATATTACTAATTCTAAATGACTTAACTATTTACATAAATTTGTATGAATATTATAAAATTACACTACTAATTATTATCACAATTATTAACTACTAACTAACACTTACAGTTCACTAGTCCACCGACCGTAAGATTCTTCAAGTATGACTTAACTGACACACAGTAACACACATAAACAGTTTATTACACTCGCGAGACTGTCACAGTTCACTGATGCACTTATTACACTGGCCGGTTCAACACTGACACTCACTTATCACAGATCTTCACCGTGCGTGGTCTCCTCTCAGACTAAGACTGATTCGCTCGAGGTGAGGGATGTATTTAAATAGGCAAGGTCGAACATTCTAGAACACGGAAGGGGCGAGACAATTCTGGAATATTCTTAATCCTTTTCCGACAAAAGGAGACGATCGAGAAGGTACTAATCCTATGTTAACTTCTCCCACTGACGGATTTAAGCCGCTAATCCCTTGATTCCGCCTTCTCTGCGACCGTAACATTATGATTCTTCTTTCCAAAACTTCCAGTTTAGTTCACTTTATCATTTTATATAAATAATATTTTCGAAATATCCTTACAAATAACCCTTGAAATTGGCTTCCATCAAGATAGTAATGCTTAAATGGAACTTGCTAGTAGTTGAGGAGACACGATAGTGGATAGTGGATAGTGGATGGTAGATGCGAAGTAGTTAGCCTCCTAATCGCGGCTATAATTATCGACAAAGTGGATCGTGGTGGTGGGGGGGGGGTAGAACACGTGCTGCTAACCGACCTGCTAAATCAAGTGAGCACCTGCTGTAAGCGTAGCTCCCGGTCGCTATCAACTATCTACCTATATGTATGTATTTATATATGTATATATTAATAACATATATATATATATATATATATATATATATATATATATATATATATATATAGTGAACTATTAAAGTATAAACAATACTTAATCAAGTCCTTGCTAAATCTATTCAAAGAAGGATTTTTTTCATTCTTTCATTCATACCAACACCATACTCTTACAAAGGAGAGATGAAAAAGATCTTAGACTAGATTGAAACAAAAGCCGTTAAAATAAAAATAAAAAATAAAAGGAGAAAAGACAGAAACGCAAAAAGAAACGAGAAAGGGAGTAAAGCCGATGACATTATTCAAGTGCTGAAGTCCTGAAGAAATTAAGGCCCGTTGATTGATGGAGGACAACTTTTTCCCTTGAAGCACATCCTTTTCCAGGTCTTACCCTCGAGTACATTAAGACATTAAAAGCTTGAGTCATCGTCCTGTCTCCTTCAAGATCCTGCAGGAAGGAAGGCAACCAGGTCTGATTTATAAACAAGCTTACTCTGCAAGCATCTAGTTAATTAATATAAGTAATTAAGCTTGAATAAGATTAGTTGACCTTTTATATACAAAAGAGAATAAAATAGAGAAATAATTTTATTCTGGTACCAGGTCCCTAACATATGTGAACAAAATTTAAAAAAGATATTTCTGAGTGATATTTGTATGAATGAAATGAATATAAATTACAATGTGTGTTATGGTAGAGAATAAAAAAATTATGATGTCAGAGAAATCTTACTAATATTATAAATGTGAAAGTTTGTATGTTTGTCTCTCTTTCACGCAAAAACCAATGAACGGATTTGGATGAAACTTTACAGTAATATAGGTTATACATCAGAATAACACATAGGCTATAGCAAGCGCGGATTTTTCGGGGGGGGGGGGGGGCGCACGGGCACACATGCTCCCTCTACAGTTTTTTATGTACTGTGGAGAATCCATTATAGTACATAATTAAAGGCAAATCACATGATCATAGTTGTTAAAATAACAGAAAGAACAAGAGTGAAACTATTTGTTTTGATATACTACTAATCTTACTAATATTAAAAATGTGAAAGTTTGTATGTTTGACTCTCTTTCACGTAAAAACTACAAAACGGATTTGGATGAAAGTTTATAGTAATATAGGTTATATATCATAGGCTACAGCAAGGGCAGATTTATGCAGGGACACGAGGTCATGTGCCCCCCTGTTGTAGTACATAATTAAAGGCAAATCAGGAATTTAGCATCTTGAAATTTTTGATAGATTTTTTGTATAGTTTAAGAAAGAAATTTGGATAATTGGGGTTCAAAGGTTGAAGTTAGACATCTGAAATTTTGGATGTACGAGTAACTTATATTTAAAAATAATAATTAAATTATTTATTTTAAATGATCTTTCACGAAACTTTATGTCACAGACCAAATTCCACATTGGGCGTAAGCTAGTTATTTCATAAATTCAAAAGAAGCTTCATAAATCCATTCTTCAAATGTTTCTTTGGGTTTGGACCGATTCGTCAAATTCTTTGCCAACATTTCGCAACACAAGCTGCTAGCTTCCTCAGGGCTAAATCTGAGACTGAAGATGGCCTTCTATCCTTCGGTATATATAACTTTTCGGGAAACGATCTGATTGGCTTCTTTCTGGTTGTCTGATTGGGTGTTCCTCGACTGGCTGGCTTCTGATTGGTTCATCTTCTCTTTCCGGTCTTATTTCTTCTTTAATTTTTTATACTTCTTTAAATTTGAATAATAGATATCCAACTTTTGTCGCTGTGATATTAAATTGTTTAACCACTCTAATTTTATTGAACTGAATACGATGTATACAAAATGGCCTGTCATTGCTGATGCCTATCCATCCATCTTCCTCACGCTTCTAATAAGTTCTGCAAGTCTTGTACCTATTAGTCTTCACGTTTGCCCAAAGTACTCCTTCCCACAGGAACACGCTCTAGATTTCTGGTCCAAACTGGGCTAAGTGTAGATTAGTTTCAATTAAGTCAGTCTAGTACATAATTGAAGTCTGGGTGATATGATATTTATCTAGCGTCTTGTCAATTTAATTTTCGATGTCACTATTTGGACATACGGAGTTGAGCTTTGGGGCTCTGCTAAACCATCCAATTCATCTCGTATCCAATCCTTGCAATCCAAAATTCTTCGTAAAATCCTCAATGTTCCTTATTATGTCACAAACAAACTCATCCATCACGATGTTAATATCCCATATGTTGCTGATTTGGCCCAAACTAGATTCCTATCCTTCCATGACAAGCTCCATACACACTTGAATCCGCTAGTCTCTCAACTTGCTTCCCATACTATTCCTGATAACACTCCGAGGCGTCTCAAAAGGAGATGGCCTCGAGACCTTCTACTATCTAACTTTATTGGAGTGCTACCGATGGGTAGTTTCTTCACAAGTGTTTTTCATGTCATATTGTACATATTAGCAGATTTACTTATTGCAATATTATTATAGTTGTAAATATCAATAAATTAAATTTTAAAAAATTATTGTCGATGTATGTTCCATGTAAGTCTTTTGGCCTAGTCTGGTCCGAGATAATGTACTGACAATAATAATTTAATTTTAAACTAAAATTGAATTTTGATTATTATCTTAAAAGCTACTTTTTTCTCTATTGGTTCGGTAGAGTTAGTGGCGATGGACCTCTGATGCTGCTGCCCCCTTGCGGCTGGGAATCGTATTAAAACTTTCCAGCCTTTGTTAATCTCCCCGAATGTACTTTTTATTGTTTTCCCTCGCAGCAGGAGGCCAACTGATAAAGAGCATTAGGAGGGGGAGGGGGTCAAGGGGCGAAATCTCCCCCCTCGACACAAGTTTCTCTAGAAATCTCTGTGACTTTTCGTTGCCGTTCTAACCGCAGTAGACGACGGAGTAAACTTTTCTTGCAACTTTCCAAATACATCATAAAAAGTAAGAGATATCTACGAAAGAGAGAGAGAGTGAGAGAGAGAGAGAGAGAGAGAGAGAGAGAGAGAGAGAGAGAGAGAGAGAGAGAGAGAGAGAGAGAGAGAGAGAGAGAGAGTGATGTGGAGGGGAGGGGGAGTGATGAGGTGAACTTTTCATAATGAGATTATTCTGAAGTCAACTCGACGGAGAATTATTTAAATTGGCTCGGCGGTTTCCTTTTACATTTCTCTGAGTTGGGTCTTTTTTATTTCCTCTTTACTTTCTTTTTTTTTCAATTTTAGTTTCTTCTTTTCTATTTATTAACCTCCTTCGGCTTAAGAGATTTTCATATTTTTTACATTCTTGTTATTTGGTAGCACCCCACAGTCCATATTTTCAGTGTAATTTTTCTTTTAAAAAACGGTAATAAAGTTAGTAGAATCCATTTTTTTTTTTTTTTTTTACCATCATTCTTATTTTTTAACGATTCTATAAAAATTCTCAAATAGTAAGAAAATATTTATTACATTGCAAGATTCCAGCTCAAATTGCAGGTATTCATAATTAGGTAATAAATAATATACAAAAATAAAAAATTTAACATTTATGAAATTAAATAATTCTTATAAAATAAAATATTCAAAATATCACTATTTTACACTAATGTTTTATATGTAAAAGAATTTTTTTTTAAATATTTTTTTTTTTTATTTTAAATTATATACAAATTTTAAAACATTGGTGCGATAATCCCTTACAATGAAATCGAGTTTACTTACAATGGTTACAGGTTAATATGTTTTTGTTGTTGGTAAAATTTGAAAAAAAACCAACAGAAAAAAGAAGTACCTAGGATTTAATTAATACAAAATTTAAATTTAACATATTTCAAAATGCATATTATTTATAATAGTGTTGTCTGTATTTCGGTGTTGTTGTTTTTGTTTAATTTCCTATTTCTTGTATGAGTGTGTTGTCTGAAAGTTGGCATGAGGTGAAGAATCTGAGGGTTTGTTGGTGTATGAATTTGTATATTGTTGGGATGTCCAGTTCTTTGTGCATTGTGGTGATTTGAGTATATATTGATAGTTTTTTATGATTCTTAGACATTTGTTTTGGAAGATATGTATTTTGTTAATGTGAGTTTTGCTAGCTCAACACCAGACTGGGCATGCGTTAAGTTATCATGGGCCTAATGACTCCTTTATATAATATTTTCTTATTTTTTTTCAGATACTTTTGATTTTTTGTTGATGTACGGTTACATTTTATATAATATGCTGCTGGCGCTATTCAGTTTATTATTGATATGATTGCTGTATATTGCTGTAGTTTGCGGTCTAAAGAAATTCCTAAATATTTAATATGGTTTGATGTAGGTATTGAGATATTGTCTAGTATTATGGTAGAGAGGAGTACAGGTTTTATCAGTATTTTTATTGAGTCCCCATTTTTTCAGATATTTGTTAGTTTTGTAAAATGCTTCCGGTAGTATTTTAATTACTGCAGTTATCCTAAACGATGATGATAGTACTGCTGTATCATCAGCGATCAGTGCGATATCTAAATTATTGATAGGTAAAAGAATAGATTTTGGCGACAACCAACGATTAAAACTTAAACGAACGTCGTAGCTTCTACGAGTCAAAAGTTGTACTGAATGGAAATCTCGATATGCAGCAAAATTACCTCGAAACGGCAGCGCTTCCACCGGGCGTTATGCGTCACAGCTCTCACTTATCGTAATGAATCGTTTTTATCATTTAGCTATCCAGTGGTCTAATTAATTTTTGGATGGTGATGATAGGTGTGTAGCTGCAACACCAAACCATATCCCCTGATTTTGTTATCATTAGCTTTTTTTTTAATTGCCTATAGAAGCAATTTCAAAGACGTATTAACGTCAAAAAGAGATAAGAAAGAAAGAATAAGAAAGATAAGTAGAAAATGTCTGTTTATATAACTTTTATCACAAGTTGAGGTTTTTTCACAAAGAATTTTAACTTAGAATTCCTATAACTTTTTTTTTGTTCTTTTAACGTCGCTCTATGCTGCTATGGCTAATCGGACGATGCTACAGTGGGAGCTCTAAATTTTGCCTATCCAGGTTTAATTAGGATAGGGATTTTTAACGAGTACCTGACATCGTACAGGCTCGGGACACCCGTTTAACGTCCCATCCGAAGGACGGCGTAATTAAGAATTCCTATAACTTTTTTAAGTAAAATTTTTTTAGTCGCGACTTTTGCTCAGGGGTAAAGTTCGCGTCAGCAGCATGCTCGAGACTGGCGACACTTACTGGCCAATGCATGAGTTATACAGTTTTTTTTTTTAATTCACTTTAGTTTAAATGTTAAAATTCTATAGATATACGAATCATTAAATTTATCTAAAAAGTTAATTAATAGTTGTGCAATTTTAAGGTTTCTTTGGCATTGGTTGTGCAGAGTGGTGATTTGGACGGACCACGCTTAACCAGGGTTTTCTTGGGTTTTTATAGAGGCTGGGTGAGCCTCAGGAGGATATGAAGATACCATGGGATGGATTTATGTCTATTAAAAGATTAATTTATCTCTCACAAACTACAGAGAGTTACCGCACTCTATATCTTTATAATAATTTTTAAAAAATATGTATTTCATTTACCTATATTCTAAATATATAACTACCGAATCTATATTGTGATCGTGAAAATTTTCGATTCCGAAACATCGGCCTTTACTGACAGAAGTCCTGAAAACAAAACAAGTAAAAGAATAAAAAAAAAATTGGAGCGATAAGCTAGAGGACTTTTCTATAGGCCGTGTATAAAGTTGACTTCGGCCCCGGCTCCCGAAGGACAAAAGGGAAAAAAAAAGAAAAAAAAGGGTTTCCTAATTAAAAAAGAAAAGCAAAAAAAAAAAATAGAGTGAAGTATCCTGACTTTTCCTGAAGGAAACGTCTCCTCATTTCCTTTCGGAAATTAGTTCTTTATCCTCAACCAACAGTTTCCAATTATTTCCCAATCATCTCTTACATCTTTCTCCTCCAAGTTGGTCCTCGAGAGAGAGAGAGGCTATGGTTCCAGTTAATAAATTGTATTTCCTTCTCAAGCCAACCGTCGACCAAGCTGCAGAGAGAGCATTGACTGACTAACTTGTGTAGTATAGGATTAGCCAACCTTATAGATTAGAGTCCTATGTTTTTTATATTGTTAGTTTTCAGATTACTTGGATTATTTTTTTCTCTGTATATATTTTGTTGTTTTCTCTTAATTGCTTAATAGTTTTTCAACTTCATGAGGTTAAATCAACAAGTATAAAACTATATTTTGGCGAAAATGCTTATATGAGCCGTTTATTTTGAAAGTGACCTAACTCCGTTTTTAAAATTTTTACCTAACTCCATTCTTGATTAGAAAACATACATTATTCACTTAATAATTGTTAACATTTTAATTGGAACCATAAATTTAACAGCCTTAGATACACTTAAGCAGTATGACTCATTAGTATCCTATACATATATTTTTAAATTCATCGAAACGCAAACCCTTAAATATTTGAAGATAAATGGATGTAGGCCACTTTTAAAATCGTAACTTAACAGTGATGAAAAGAGAGGCTTTTTAAAGTTTTATTTATAGTTAATAGTTTATTTCTTTTATGTTTTATTTATTATTATTATTATATATTTTTTATTATATACATTTTTTTTTTGTTTTTTTGTTTTTTCCTTTATTTTTGTATGTATTTTTTCGCTTTTATATATTTATTTATGCATTTATTTCGTTTATATCATTGATTTTTTTATGGAATGATTGTAAGCTACATAGCACCATTACTTATTGCCCAAAAGAGGCAGATTGTAATGCTTCAATAAAATGTTTTCTTCTTCTCTCTCTCAGTTAATAGTTATTGATTGATTGCGTAGAATATTTTGTCCAAAAAATGTATGAGACCGCTGGAAAATTTAGGAGATCACACAACGCGGAATTGCGTGAAGCTTGCACTCGGTTAATTATATTGAACTGATACCGTCACTTAGATTAAAATGAACCTGTAATGTTGCTGGGCTTAGTGACGAACAAATTCGTAAGATAAGCGCTGTGTCGACTGGGAAGGTGTGTAAGCAGAGATTGGTTGATCGGCATAGAGCCTTCTTGTTTTCTAAGCTTTATTATTATTATTATTATTATTATTATTATTAATATTAAATAGTTATTGATATTTAAGATCGCACAGTAATTTCGAATATAAGATTAACATTTATAAGTTATAATCAGACAAAGATTAAAAATATTGCACTACATTACTGAATATATCTGTATCGTAGTTAAACTTATGCATGCTTTCTATTATCCTTACTACACGTTGCTACCATGGTTTGCCATGGAACCATGGTTTCTATGGCACAGCCCAAAGCTCCTAAAACCACTCCTCAGAGGGCGATTCACCAGTCTCTTTCTCACCGATGTACTGATTAAAACAAAATTGATAAATTGGTATAGATCCAAGTATTATGTGTCCAAGGGTCCAATGGGTGCAGTATAACTTAAATTTTTCAAAACCTAATTAGAAGAGTAATCGCCTGTATAACTGTTTACCTCCAATTGGTAAAAAGATTCCTTATAAATTAAACTCATTTTTATTATTTGTAAAAAATGAATAAACTAATCTTAAATTATTAATAAATTTGATTATTATTATTATGGAGAAAATGTAATATGGAATGGAACGCGAAAAGTGGTGAAAAAAAACTAATGGAAACTGAAATAAAATAATAGTTAACATATTTTAATATTATTAACAAATATTTTTTAATATTTTTTAAGCCGGTACTTATTCCGGCCGGTAATAATTTAATATTATTAACAAATATTTTTTAATATCTTTATTTTTTAAAGAGAAAAGATAGGCCCTCGACCGGGATTTGAACCCGGAACCTTTGTCTCACCGTGACATCGCTCTGCCAATTGAGCTATCCAAGGCCCTGCCGGTCGAGGACAGACCTTTTCTCTCATAGATCCTAAAGCCCCAGTGTGCTCCCGCCATTTTTGCGATGAATACACTAGAACGAAATTCTTTGAACATTAATTTTAATTTAGGATCTTATTGACTTACGTCATATTATTATTTATATTTTTTTATAAGTATTGGTCATTTTTTATTAGTTATAAATATTTTTATTTTTTAAAGAGAAAAGATAGGCCCTCGACCGGGATTTGAACCCGGAACCTTTGTCTCACCGTGACATCGCTCTGCCAATTGAGCTATCCAAGGCCCTGCCGGTCGAGGACAGACCTTTTCTCTCATAGATCCTAAAGCCCCAGTGTGCTCCCGCCATTTTTGCGATGAATACACTAGAACGAAATTCTTTGAACATTAATTTTAATTTAGGATCTTATTGACTTACGTCATATTATTATTTATATTTTTTTTATAATTATTGGTCATTTTTTATGAGTTATAAATATTTTTATTTTTTAAAGAGAAAAGATAGGCCCTCGACCGGGATTTGAACCGGGAACCTTTGTCTCACCGTGACATCGCTCTGCAAATTGAGCTATCCAAGGCCCATGCCGGTCGAGGGCCTAGCTTTTCTCTTTAAAATGGTTGGAGGGTGCAATCAATAAATTTTACATTAATAAGAGCAATTAATTTTATTTGTGGCAACGTTTCGGTCTGTTTTTCAGGCCGTCATCAGTGTTCAATAGTTGTTTTGTTGCTCTTGGAGTCTACACCCCTCTGTCCTGATGATGGCCTAAATATTGTGCTGAAACGTTAGCACAAATGAACTTATTTTTGTAAAATTGTTTGAAAGCGCCCACAGGCAATATTCAAGAATTCTCACATTAAAATAGTTTCATGTATCCATCAGTCAGAGGACGCGGTAGTCGATAGCGTTGGAATGGGTTCTATTCTCACCCCCTTCAGTTCTAGTACCAGTGTAGAGTATCTTATTTGTGTGTGCACAAATAATATACTGGTCTGTTTGATTATACATTATTTGCATATTATTTGTTATGAGGTTATGGTTATGGCTTTAATAATAATATTAATAATAATGGTTATGGACGAAACTTATGTTATGGATATTCTTATTCAGAAATTATTTTAATACAAGGTATAATGGTTTTGTAATTTTATAACAATAAAATTATAATTCACCATATTCTCTTATTTAGAAACATTAAACTTTTAATTAAGTTTTAACTTTTAATTTGTCTGGCTCTTTTTTTCCCGTCATAAAACTAGGCATTTTAAACTTACCTGGTTATGCTTTAATTAATTAATATTTTTTTTAATGCAGGCATGAAATATATGGATTTTTCCCCATCTTTTTTTATTCCGGAACACATTGAAACAATAATAATGCCTCTCGTACTAGCACAGGTAGTCAAAAACACTCTGAGAAATGAGTCCGTTTTTCTTTTTTTCCCCTCCCCGTTTTTTCCACCTCTCCTTCATCCCTTGCTCTTGGAATCTGGACAAAATGTACCCGTCAAAAGACTCAAAGGGCCCTAAACATGAGGAATGCAGGTCGAGCTTTGTGCGAATCAGTTCGCAGGAGAGAACGCGCGAATCGGGAAAATGAAAAGAGGTATTAATTTTTGTAAAGGAGTGCTCTCTCGTCCGCGCTGGATAAACATGCAACATTTTTCCTTGTTTTTCAATTCCCCCATTCCCTCCCGGACTGTTTTTTTGCTCCATACTAAAGCAAAAAAAAAAAAAAACTTGATAAGGGCCTCTGAAAAAAAATGTGTAGGTAACTGAAAGGTAGATGCAGTAGTTCCGGGTATCGACTTTTTTTGAAGTGAGAAAGTTGCGATCGTATTTATTATATAAATATATATAAAACTATATACTAAAATTGGTACTAGTATGTTAAAGGGCCTGCTGACATCAGCGCGCTCAGGTGTCACTTACCTCAACTATTTGGACCTTGTCAGGTTATGCATGAATTTTAAATAGGCATTGCCTTTCATTATGACACAACAGATTTATAGGAAATTGCCCGGGCAAATCTTTTCTCTTTAAAATAAAAACATTTAAAAATTTAAAAAATTATCATACTTTAGTTACAAATTATTATTTAATCTTTAAAATAGAAATATTTAAAATATGATGTTATGATAAACAATGAAAGATTTATTCCAAACAATGCTCATTAAAAAGAACAATATCTACAAAAATTACATCAAAAGGGTCTCTTCCCTCTAACTTCGTTATATAAAATGGACAATAGTCTCCAAAAGTAATGTACTATTCCTCAACCAGGTATTTAATCGAATACTCAAGGTCTTGTTGCATCCTTTTTTCTGGCATCTCCATCTTTTATTCCCCACTTGCAGTTTCCTATCATGTCCATTTCCACAACGCATTTTCTGCGGAATGACATTCCGCTCCTGAAGAAACCTAACAGCTCATTTTTCATCGTTCACCGTGCGAAAAATCGTCTTCAAATTCCAAGTCATATTTGAAGAAAATAATCAAAAACACATTCACGTTCAACTTGACATAAACAATAACAAAACAACAGAAAGGCTACTATAACAGTAGGAGATGGTTAAGAAAAGTGACACCTGAGCGCGCTGATGTCAGCAGGCCCTTAAACACACTAGTACCCTAAAATTTATATAGCTGTATACAACTATAACACAATATTTTTAGGTACACCACTTTGAACTGGCGGTATATACATAGTTCACAGATTTATGATATGAATTATCACATACATTTCCCCTGTATATATCGTTTATTTACTTCATTACTTCTATTAGTGTATTCGTTTTTCAGAACAAATCTTTTGGAAAATAAATAATTTAAAAAAAATGAAACTTGTACAACTTGGGTGTTGGGTTTATAATGTGGCATGGAATCCGTATTTTTTATAAAATGGTCTACTGAGTATTGGCTGATGATAGGACAAATAAATTATCTGGGATATAAGGCAGAGATTAATAATAAGGTTTAAGAAAATTAAATTAATATAAAAATACCTTTTGTTGAGATTAATAATTTTGTAAAAACTGTACCACTACAACTGATGAGGTGTCTTTGGTTCAATACCTTGTAGAGACTGATTGATTTTAGATGATAAGCTCTATCAACTCACCAGTAGTGTTTTATTTTAACGTTTTATTGAAAAAAATCGGCTCCTTAGTTATTATAATTTTAGCTAGGGTAAATGTAACATTTTTTTTTGCCTTCAGGATTTCTATTAATCTCTGTCCGATGCTGCGCTCTATCGGAGCTATTCGACTATTCGATCGAGTCAGTTTAATTTTCAAAACATATTAATTATATATTTTATTTGAAAATAAAAGATATGGCCAGTAACGGGAATCGAAACTCTCCGTGGTGACGCCATGGCCGAGAGTCCGGGTCCTGGCCATATCTTTTCTTTTCAAATAAAATATTTTAAAAAAAGTATATCATATTACAATAAAATAAATTATAATAATATTAATGACTTAAAGTCAACAATATAAAAAAAAAGGAATGTTCAATTAACATTCTCCCCATGTATACATCGCAAATTGCGAGAACACGGATATGTAGGATCAGTGAAAAGAATTGATATGACTGACCGAGAAACGAACCAGGGTGGCCGAGATGGTTAAGGCGTCACCACGGAGAGGTGAGAGACCCGGGTTCGAGTCCCGGTCCTGGTCTTATCTTTTCTTTTCAAATAAAATATTTTAAAAAAATTATATATAATATAAAGATAAAATAAATTATCATATTAATTATAATATCAGCGTTTACATCATTACACATACTTGCTTAGTTATTTAGTAAGCATCGCATAAGCAATGAATCTGGTTCGCTTTAGCAAACTATTTAAAAATAATCGCATAAACTATTTATGTAATTGTATCCAGAATAAGTTAATTACGGAAGGGATTGTAAAAGGGACTATATAAGGGATCAGGGAGGACAAGGCCTGGAGCGATCATCGGAGAGGATATTGTGCCGTGGCGCGCCAACCCTAACGCCGCTACAGGACACTCATTTCCCGAGAGCGGGTGCGGTTTAGGGCTCGCCATACACGAGGGGCCATTATCCTTACCCCCCCCCCCACAACCACCACGGGCCAAATTATGGCCATTACATATTTTAGTGCTAATATCTTTTTTGGATTTGACCATTAAGGGAGAGGAGAGGATGGGGGAGGGGGTAGTGCTGGTATCTGGGATTTAATTGGTCGAGGTGATTTATCGGAAGTTGGGAGAGGGAATTTCGGGCCTAACCTCTTCCGCTCAACCTTAATATCCTTAGATACTGAAAAGCATGTAATCGTCGGATGTTTTCTGGATAGAATTACTATATCCATAAGGCTGTATGTGGAAGAATTGTTTTTTGGAATATATATATATATATATATATATATATATATATATATATATATATATATATATATATATATATATCCCCCCTTAGTGCAGGCGACCCTAGATGCAGAGTCCTGGTACAGGGAGATGTGTCTGAGGCTTTTGAAGTTGGAACCGGCCTAAGGCAGGGAGACCGACTCTTGCCTTTACTGTTCAACATAGCCCTTGAAAAGGTAATAAGAACGACATCAAGAGTGAAGGGCGGGATGCACGTCGGGGTGGAGCATGAAATTCTTGCTTACACCGATGATATAGCAATCCTCGGAAAAAATGAAAAGGATAATGAGAGACTCGCCAAGACGCTGATGAGAGAAGCAGACCAAATCGGCTTTCAGGTAAATGAGGAAAAAACCAAATACATGACAGTGAGCCGTAAAGTCCATTCCAGAAAAAGCATCTGCGTGGATCGCAAATCGTTCCCGAAAGTGGATAACTTTAATTATCTTGGCTCCACAATAACCTCAACCAATGAACAATTAACTGAGATAGACCAGCGTATAACAAGCACAAACAGAGCATTCTTCGCTCTTTCAAGAGTATTGAAATCCCGAAGCATCTCTAGAAACTTAAAACTAAGAGTTTATAATGCGGTAATAAAGCCGATTCTGATATATGGCTGTGAGACGTGGGCTCTCACTGGCACCCTGGAAAGCAGAATAGAGAGATGCGAAAGGAAAATCCTTCGCACGATAACCGGAGCGGTCTGGGATGAGAGTCTACACTCTTGGAGGAGAAGGACCAATAAGGAATTGCTCACAGAAACTGGTCAGGCGATATCTCAGGATATGAAATCAAGAAGGTTAAGATGGGCGGGGCATGTTGCTCGAAGCAATCCGTCAGGACGCCTCTACGCAACAATGAATGCCACAATAGTTGGCAAGAGACCACGTGGGAGGCCAAAGACCAGATGGATAGACAGGGTCAACAAAGATGCTGAGGAGCTACATGTGGCAGACTGGAAATCAGCGGCCCAGGATAGACAGAGGTGGAGAAGGCTGGTAAAGGCGGCCAAAGATCTACAAGGTCTGTGGAGCCAACAGAAAAAAAAAAAAAAAAAATATCCCCCTTAGTAGGAGAATAGATCAGATAAAATGAAATGAAATGAAAAGATGATATCCAGAAATATAAACACCTACAAAATAACCTTCATTGCAGGTAGAGAAATCTAATAAAACAAAAAGTCTTTAAAATACTGGTTAACTGGAATATAAATACTTTTAAAATATTTATATTAATTGAACTGTTATATTATATATATACATATATATATATATATATATATATATATATATATATATATATATATATATATCGAAAATTTCGGAATACAGACTGTATTCTATTAAGAAGGTTGTGATAGCTAGTGATTTGTCTGAAATCACTCTCAACCGTCAGTTTTTTTCCCCAATTTAGGGTACCGACTTTATAGAGGCTGTGTGAGTTCCAGGAAACTGTAAGATAAACCTTTTGTAATTTTTCCCTTTAATAATTGAACCTATTAGCTTTTTAAAAAATAATGTGGTGTTAAAAAAAAAAAAAATGACAGTTTTATCAAATTCCATAGTTCAAAAGTCTGTAAATATTTCGATGCTATTTATTATTTACCAACACTTAATAATCAATTCCCTTAGAGCATTCTCTAAGCTTGTTTACTAACACTGGACTTGTTTAAAAAAAAAAAAAACCGTTTAATTATTTATTTCAAAGAAGAAACATGACAGTGTCCTACGAAATTCTAGTCAGTTTAAGACATTACTGGAAAAAAAAATTCACAGCCGCTGAAGCAACTCGTGAAGTTATTAAATATGAAGGGGAAGGTGTCCTTGACCAGCGCACTGCGCGGCGTTGGTTTGAAAAAAATAGCAGTGGAGATACGACGTTGAAAAGGAAGAAGGGCTCCGGGCGACCATTAATGGATATTGATGAGGCTCTGAAGGAAGCTGTTGAGTCAAATCCGTCCAAAAGCACTCACAAACTTACCAGGAGTGTGGTGTGTCGAAAGATACTATTAGTCGCCATCTTTTCTCTATGGGGAAGGTGAAAAAGGCCATTACACTGCCAGTAAAAACTGTCATTTGTTTTTATGCACTCCATTATAATTTCCTGGTTTTTAATGGCTATGTAATAGACTTGCAAGGGAATCACCAGAACAGATACTTTTAACTATGATAAATGAATTATCTATGTTCTAGAAGTGTTTACCTTTTTTCAAACGGATATTTTATCTATCAAAACAATTTATTATTGCTATTTGTTTGCTTTAACATTCTCCATGTTAAACATTTGACATTGATTGACGGAGTCTATTGAATTTCCATTTCGTTTGATGGTCTCATTTATGTATACCTACACGTAATACGTTTTACTAATAAATACAAAGTTCACTTTTATTTTAAAATATATTCTCGTTCTAACACCAAAATATCTTGAAATTGGATTAATTAATTAAGATTACTGAGGTATCTATGCTTTATTTGGTTATTTGTTGGACAATAGAAATATTTTATATACAGTTTTATTTATTGAATTATTTATATTGTTATAATTATAGAATTTATGCATGTTTTTACAGATGAATGACTTATGGTCAAATTGTTAACCATATAATAAGTATTAAAAAAAAATGAAACGATTAAAGTAGAAGATTGAGAATGGCCTTGGCCGAAACGTTTCTCGAAAATAAAGAATACAAATTTTTTTTACTGGAAATAGGTTTTTGTTCTCCTAATTAAAGAATATATTATATGATCGAGTCCAGTTAAAATTTACAAAAAAATTAAAATTGGATCTAAATAAATCAAATGACATTTTGTTTTTATTTATTGATATTCAGAACTGTATTACAATAATACAAGTAAATAGGCTTAGTGATATATGAATTATAATATATAATGACAAGTAGAGAAACTACCCAGTGGTAGTACTCAAATCACAAGTTCAATTAAGAAGGTCAAGTGGCCATCTTCTTTTCAGACGCCTCGGAGGATTATCGGTAATTGAAGAGGAAGCTAGGTTTGAAACTAGAGAGTTTGAGTGGTAATGAAGTTTGTTATGAAAGGATAGATACCGGGTTCGGGCCAAATCAGCAACAAAAGGTCGATATGGATGACTTTATTATTAACAAAATAAGGAGCATTGAGGATTTTACGAAGGATTTTGGATTGTAAAGATTGGATACGAGAGGAATTCGATGGCTTAGTGGAGCCTAAATGCTCTACTCCATATTTCCAAATAGGTCGTATGATGGTCATGTAGATGAGGCTTTTGTAGTTAGTTGTAGAGCGTTTGTCTAGTAAGTGTTGAAGTAGCCTGAAACGTCGAGCTGTTTCTTGTTTGAGGATTCTCAAAGGAATTGAGTTTGAATTATAACAATTTTTTTTTGTATTTCTTTGTATTTTGGATCACTAATTATTGAATTTATATCTTGAGTTTTGAATTTCTGGTGTTGTGAAAGGAGTTTCCTCAGAGTGTAGAGCTCTGAGTTGCTGTCCTGGGTTCGCATTACCTATAACAAAAAAATGATCTAATTTGTTTTCAGCCTTAGACAGACTCTGTTACATATACAGATCCTCCGGCCTTACATAACCAGCCTTTATATTGTTAGTTGGGGTAAAAACTGACTGCTATGTTTCTCAGCAGAATAGAATATTACAGTCTCCACCATGTACTCAATCGAAGACTCCATGGGTTGTAATTGTACAGTTTTAATTTTCCTAGTTTCCGTGCAGACAGATTATAAATCCAAAATAGCAAAATTCTATTAAATGCCACTTTGCCTAAGAAGCAAAGATGGCTCACTCCTCATATCAGGAATGAAGTAATTGTTTGAACAAACGTGCATAATCTTGGATTAGAATAGGTCGGGTAAACTGGGGTAAGTATTCTTTGTCAGTTGAAGAAGGGTAACTCTTGTGAGAGTTTCTAAGTTTTAAGCTCCTTTATGTGTGAGTGTGTGTGTCTGTACAGTCGGGGTAATGTTTCAAGTTTTAAGCCCTCCCCCCCCTCTTGAAGTTCCAAAACCCATAGTTTTCGTCCGTAAATAGGTCACCAATCTCGAGGTGTTTGATATTAATTTCTTAGGGTTGTTTAATTAGTGGTTTCCTCTTATACCACTATGATTGCTGAAGATCCCCATTGTAAAGCCTGTTCCAAGAATTCTTCCAGGTGCCAGGTGCCTCGGCCTGCTCAAATCTAGGCCTCACATTCCCAAAACCTTCCTCACTTCGTCTTGTCATGCCTTTCTGCTTCTTCCTATTGTACTTCTTCCTTCCTCTCTCGCCACGTAGACTACCCTGGCTATTCCATCCTTTCAGCCTTCATTCTTTTCACATTTCCGAACGAGGTCTACCTGTTTTCCTCTTTCATATTCTCATTTTAACGACTTCCTGCCCTCCTGTATCGTTTGATAACATCCCACTGATTCCTGTAGAGCAGGTCCGGTACTTAGGACTACACCTTGACAAACTTGATTATCTTGGAATCCGCATACGTTTGAAACGGCGAGCTGTTTCTTGTCGTTTCAGGCTGTTTCAACATTTACTGGACAAACGCTCTAAGCTCCCAATTAATTACAAAAGACTCATATACATGACAATCATTAGACCCATCTGGACTTACGGAGTAGAGCTTTGGGGCTCCACTAAGCCATCGAATTCTTCTCGTATGCAATCCTTACAATCCAAAATCCTTCGTAAAATCCTCAATGCCCCTTACTTTGTAACGAACAAAGTAATCCATAATGACTTTAATGTCCCATTTATTGCTAGTTCGGCCCGAACCCGGTATCTATCCTTTCATGACAAACTTCATTCCCACTCGAACCCACTAGTTTCAAACCTACCAAACTCTTCAATTCCTGATAATCCGCCGAGGCGTCTGAAAAGAAGATGGCCTCGTGACCTTCTAAGTTGAACATTTTATTTGAGTACATACTACCACTGGGTAGTTTCTCTACTTGTCTTTATCTCGGGACATGATTTATCTTTCATTATATTTACTTGATGTATTCTATATACAGTTGTATATTTCAATAAATTTTTTTTTAATTTAATTTTCACCAGCTTTTACCCTTAAGGTTCGCTTCTCGGTCAGTCATATCCCTTCTTTTCACTGATCCTTTATATCATCTATCTATAATATATCATCTATACTTCGAAATGTTAGTTGAAACTTTCATTTCTTAATGAAAAGATTACCGAAATCTATTCATTACCCATAATTACATTATCTTTTCTATACTAAAGCTCACGACAACCTGTATTTTTGGAAAATTTTAAAAATGAAACGTATATATAGGTAAAACTTGCTGAAGCGGCAACCTGCGGAACACATACCCTGGCAGTATTTCAGATGTGTTTAATTTTTTGCAATTCAATTTACATTTTTATATTTTAATTGGCGATACGCATCAAAGGAAATTAAAATTATGCTTCTATGCCGTGTTCTCGAAAAAAAAAAATGGTTGAAGGAAGTTAAAAGGGAAGACCCGACGGAGACGCGTGGAGATGAAAGCTTGCTTCCCATTGGCTGAGGATATGAAAGAGCCTCCCCGAGTGGGCAGGAGAGTTAGGGGTGGGGGAAGGGCTCCTTTAAATTCACCGCTCTGTTTGTCCTTCTCCCCTTTAATATCCTTTCTAGCGGATTTGGGAATTTTTAAGCACCGCCGTATGGAGGCAGCTAAGCGCAATGTGTACGACGGCAGCTAAGCGCTCTTAATGCTTAGCGCTGGCATCAGCTGTCATATCTCGCCTTCCGTTCCTCTCACAGATTCCTCAGCACGTACTGATTGTTTTGAGGGGGGTGGGGGGGGGCTAAAAGGCGTATCAATTTTTTTTAACGTAAACGTTTTGGTTGTTTTCTGCAACGATATCATCATAATTTATATTAATCTATTAATTAATTGAATTATTTTTATTTTCATAGCAACATCGCTATTAATTTTATTTATTAATAATTAATAATATATGTTTAAAAAAATTAAATGAATATTTTTTCCAATTTATCGAACTTCAACGCACAAAATCCAATTTAAAATTTATTAGTAGTATCTGTGATAAATAATAAAAAAACTGAAGGGTCTGACTATTTCATGATGTTAACAGATTTTAAATCCCTTTAGAATAACAATCATGAAAAAAAAAAGAAAAATATATTTACTGCTCTCGAAATCGGATCTAAATTTGAAGACATACTATAGTATACCACCAGTTAGGTACCTATTGTTATCAAAATTAAAAAAAAAAAATGTTCCCTAACACCAATATATTTATTGTAATTAACATCAGCTGTATCATAGCTTAGGGAATGCCTTTGAAGGAAATAAATTTCAGAGCAAGACAACCCAATAAGCGCTTCAGAATCATTCTGGCAGGATAGGCTTTTTTTTTTTTTTTAAATAATCAACAATTCAGAAAACAATAATAATAACTCGTAGATTCTCAATTTAATTTTTATTGTCACTAAATGTGGCTTAGAAATTATTCTGACTTAAAGCTAATTGATGTCTTGGCTAGCTTCTTTTGTTTTAAGAAGAATACGAGAAAAAAAAGAAGAGAGGAAAAAGAAGAATAATTCGTTTTTCTAATTGTTTGGTTAAATTATATTTAAGTAGAATAAAACTGTACTTTGCTAAACTATAAATCCGTTTTTCCTCGTTTAAGGATGAATTTTTTTCTACTCTTCCTAGATTCAAGTTTTGATCTGATGGAGACTTTCATATAAAGTTTCTAGATGGCCCGGCTACTCGTTGCTGTGACTGTTGTAATAGTTTTAAAAATATATTACATTAAAATTTGAATTTTATATAACCAATGAATGAATAGAAAAAATGAATTAAATAGATTTTATATTTTATTCATCTTATACCTAAGTACAGTATATAATAAATAAATAATATACAGAATTCTTATTTGATAAAATATAAGCATTCGTTTAATGAATGAGGTATAGCATGGTTGATTTTTAATTATGGCTAATAATATTTTTTTAATTATAACTATTTATTTTAATTTAATTGACGGCTAAACGATACACAATATTTTTTTTTAATCTGTCCTTTGCTAATACACATAGATTAGATGGTCTACTAACACGTGAGCATGCAACATATAATTGCCCATGGGAGAAACATGGATGTCCTAGGTCCAAACCGCAAATGGACATTGTCTGGGCTTGAGACTCGTTGATAGTCATAGCAAAAGCCAAGCTTATATCAAATTGAAGTATTTTGAACGGTATTATGGGTTCTGTTGGTATCATTGGAATACCTGGCTACAGGACGACTTCTCCTTTAAAGATTCCAGTCAACATTGCTGCTTCAATAACATTCCCGGTGATATTTTTGATGACCAAACGTGTAAGATTCCATAATTGATGGATTCGAATTACAATAATCAATAATAATGGCCGACACATATCACTTAGAGGTATGAAAAATAGTTCTATATATGTATATATATATATATATATATATATATATATATATATATATATATATATATATATATATATATATTCGAAATGTCGTTCCTGAATTAAAAAGCTTCAACCAATACAACTGCTACTGAAGGCTTAACTCAAAAATGCCAAATTTTGAGTTATGTCGTTCTTTTGAATGAGCTATATATGTTATAATAATTTCTCAGGCATCATCGTAAAACCTTCTATACTTCCTAATACAAGATAATTCTGAACTCTTTTAGGGTAGGTATTCGAAAACATTTATCGAAGAAAAAATGAAAAAGAAATAAGAAAAATAGAAATAAAGAAAAAATAATCTTTGGGCGGGGAACGCAGATGCCTGTAGATTTAACGAGGTGGATTGGGGGCGGTTGCGGCTTAGGGCGAATGATTGTTTCGCCGAAAAGCATAAAGAGATGGTGGCGGGGGGGGGGGATAGAAGGTTCTCATTATTTAGATGAGCCCACATTTAGTAAATGGCACGTTTTAATTGGTTTACTCTTTAGCCAATAGCCACTCCTGATTTATATTGCCGCATCCCATTGGTCCGGGGTGCAACTACCACCTCCACCCTTCCCCCATCCCGACCGCTTCCTCGTTCCGTTTCTACCTTTCTCTGAATTATGCCCCTATTATTGATAATGCAATTTATTCCGTTGATTAATTCAATTGCAGGATTTTTTTTTAGAATGGAAGTGCGTAGAACGTCGATTATCCAAACTGGATTCGCATAAAAGATACAAAGAAGTATCGATATTGCCATTCCTATAAAAAAAAAAAGTTTGAAGAGTATTTTCTCCTATATTTGATTTCCTTGAACTATTACTTGGTACTTACTTCTGTACTAAAAGAATTAAGAGATTTACACCTCTTGATGTAGTCAAGATTGAAGCAACCTTAACGTAATCAGAATTTTCATTAAGTATCAACCTTTCTGAATCTTAACGCGTTCGTGCATATTTTTTGTTTACCTTCGTAAATACATTATTTTTATATGTGTACCACAGAAGATAATTAGGTACTAGTCTGTTTTGATGTCGTTGACCCCAGCGCACTACTCTGGCACTTACCTCAACTATTGGACCATGCCAGGTTATGCTACCTACAATTTATTTCAAATAGAATTAAATGATTTCATCATCATAGAACAGATTTTTAGGAAATGAAATAAATGAGAAACACGTGAAAGAAAAAGACAAAGACGTAAAAATAAAACTAGAAAAAATGAAACATTTATTACAAGCAATGTTCATTAAAAAATGATGATATCCAACTAAAATATCATATTTTAGTTAGATATCATCATTTCTCTTTAAAATTTAAATATTTAAAATATGATAATATGAGAAACATGTCAAGAAACAATGAAACATTTATTACAAGCAATGTTCATTAAAAACAACAATATCTTCACAACACTCTTTTGTTTCTCTACATATTCCTCCAAATATCCACTGCTGAGGCAAAATCCGCCCTGTGCTGTTTTTTCTTCTAGTATATAGACTTTCGTCAATTTCTACATACATCCCTGGGCCTCCAATAGTTGTTGAACTTCTCTCTAATTTAAAAGCACACGCTTCTCTCATATAATTGGAATAATCAATCAATGTTGAATGAGACATGTTGAGCTGTTCGTCACGAAACTTTATGGAAGTCAGTTCTTCCTGAAGAAATAGGAGAGCTGACGTTTGAAATCTTCATTAAATTCCAACTCATATTGTATAATTAACATGAAAACAAATAAACGTCCACTTGACACAAACAATAACAAAGGATTAAGAAAGGTTACGGTAACAGTAGCTGGTAGTTAAGAAAAGTGACACTTGGGGCGCTGGGGTCAACGGACGTCAAAACAGGCAGGTACCGATAATTATTATGATTATCCAAAATTGACTGTGTAATATTAAAATATTTGGAAAAAGGATGAAAATGGTCCGTGTGGTATTACAAAAAAGATGGAATAAATTGAGTGTATAATTTTTTATTGTAATATATTACATTTAACCCTTTAACTGCTGCGAGTGAAGAGCACTTTACCTCTATCAGAGCGCTAAGTGGGCCGGCTGCCCGCCTACCGGCCTCTGCTACATACCTACATACCTCCATTCTATCCTTCATTACGACCCTTTACTACTGTATGTTATTCTATTTCATTGTTTCCATCCTCCTGTCCGTTTCAATTCTCCATTTAAAAAAAAAAAATGGATAGCAAGACAACAAACTGCTTCAAAATAAAATTTATAGAAAATAAAGGCAATTGAAATGAGGATTGTTTCACTAAGAGAGCAAAACAAAGAATGATATTGGTTACCTGGCCGGAGCAGGTTGCCACCGATAGCATAAGCAAACGGTACATGAATGATATATGAAAAAGAATGAAGTAAGTTCGACAGCATATCAGTCTTTAGCTCTGAGGGCGTGAGTGATGTAGGACGGCATATATCGTCTCAAGCAAAGGGGGCACGTTCCCTTGCGACGGCATATATCGTCTCTGGCAGTTAAAGGGTTAATAGCATAAGTTTTATTATCATGCTGTGATACTCTTTATGATATCGCTTTTTGATTTCAAATACAATTATTGAAGAATTAAAATAAATTCTTAAAAATCGGATCAAATCACTTTTACCTTACGTCGTAAACCAATGACTTCCTGCCCTTCAGTATCCTTTAATAATATCCCACTGGTGCCTGTAGAACAGATCCGATACTTAGGGTTTCACCTCGAGAAACGATTAACCTGGAATCCTCATACAAGACTGAAAAGACAAGAAACCGCTCGACGTTTCAGGCTATTTCAACACTTACTAGACAAACGCTCTAAGCTCCCAATTAACTACAAAAGACTCATCTACATGACCATCATACGACCTATTTGGACTTATGGAGTAGAGCTTTGGGGCTCCACTAGGCCATCAAATTCCTCTCGTATCCCATTCCTTACAATCCAAAATCCTTCGTAAAATCCTCAATGCTCTTTATTTTGTTAAGAATAAAGTCATTCATAACGACCTTAATGTCCCATTTGTTGCTGATTTGGCCCAAACCCGGTATCTATCCTTTCATAGAAAACTCCATTCCCACTCAAACCCTCTAGTTTCAAACCTAGCTTCCTCTTCAATTCCCGATAATCCTCCGAGGCGTCTGAAAAGAAGATGGCCACGTGACCTTCTTATTTGAACTTTGATTTGAGTACTACCAGTGGGTGGTTTCTCTACTTGTCATTATCTCATGTCATTATATATCACTTAGCCTATTTACTTGTTGTATAATTGTACTACAGTTGTAAATATCAATAAATAAATTTTTAAAAAAATATACAATTATACAGTGGTTTGCCTGGGGTTTGGATTTGGGTAGTGGTCCTTGGATGAAAGTTTGTAAGTAGAGATTTGTAATATCGGAATCGAGCCTTCGGGTTCGCTAAGTCTTGTTATTATTATTATTAATGATTTACCTTAATAGTATATTTATATTCTTATATTCAAAATTTAAACATTTAATTTTAGAATTTCAAAATGAAATTAATTTATACATACTTTAAAACCAGAATACCTGAAATAATGTTGTTTTTTCAATAAAATTTGCGTTTTAGTCGCACGCTTTTAAATTGCTATATTTGTTGTAGAGATAATAAGTAGTAATCTGGTACTTTCAATGATGTGATGATGATTATGTGAGCTAAGTTTAATGCTCTGTACTTGGCTAATAATGGTCTATATCATAAAGCTTAATATTTATAAATTATCTATAGCATAAAGCTTAATATAGACCAATAAATAATAAAATAAATAAAAATTAAATAATTATTTATAAAAAAAAAATTTCCCGATTTATTTTATTTGTATATGAAACACTCTTTCAATTCACTTGTTACAGAGCTTGATTTCTGTCACAAAAAAAAAAATCATCTAAAGATTGCATTAATTGATTTTCATGTTTTTTCAGTTGTTGTTGTTTGTTCAATTAACGTCCCTTTATGCTGCTATTGCTAATCGGACGATGTTACATTGGGAGCTCTAAATTTTGCCTATCCAGGTTTAATTAGGATAGGGATTTTTAACGAGTACCTGACATAGTACCGGCTCGGGACTCCCGTTTAACGTCCCTTCCGAAGGACGGTGTAATTAAGGATTTTTTACTCCCTTTAAAAAATCCTAGGGCCACCTGCCGGGCTACGAACCCCCGATCTTGGGTTTAGTAGTTTGTTATGCTAACCACTAGACCACAGGTCGCCCCTATGTTTTTTCAATTATTTTTGATTGATTTTTATTTATTTATTTTAACTTTTTTATTTTATTATCATTTATTTTTAACATTTTTTTTTTAATAAGTATTCAGTTTTTTACTAACATACAAAATAAAAACAACAAAACGAACTTGATAACAACCTCCAGTTTGTTACACGTGCGCTGGGTTTGAATTAAACCCGAGCTCAGAGGGCTACCGGTGGAGTTGTATCGCCGTTTCTCGAAACGGGCTTTTAAGACGATCCTGTTCCCGGGAACCGATAGTATCCTCCCCACTAGGATCCTCCCCACTAGGATCCTCCCCACTAGGATCCTTATTCCCGAGTCCTTTTAGCCGCAACTAAAAGCAGGAAAGAAACTTTTCCCTCCCCCCAGGACCGGGTTTCTGTCAGTTCCTTTCACTCTTTACCTTAATTGAAGTTAATTTCTTCAAACATCGTTTTTCAAGTTCCAATAATCATTGATAGTGCTTTCATTCACACACGCTATCCTGATTGCTTCAATTGTATTGAAGGTAATCGATTAAATTTAGGCTAAATGGATCTAACATGATGAGGAGGAATATTTAGGTTCTCTCATAAATAAAGCAATCGAGAGGAACTAATTGGTCAGTCAAAATAGAAAATGCTTAGCATTACGTAGTTCGCTTTTTTTCCTAAAACACCTGTGATATGTAAAGACCCTCCTGGGATTCACAAAGTCACAATGAAGTGAGTACTCTTTATAGGGAGGTAATTCGGCGTTTTTGAAAAGTTGGTAGCTCAGTGTACCATTATCACAAAGTTTTCCTCTCTGTAGGTACTTTAGTTCGTCCCTCACACATAAAAATCAAATTGTTTTCTTGAAATTTTTCAATTTTTGTCTCGTATAAAACAAAAAATAGGATTTTCTTCTTAAAAATTAGCCTGACTAGAGCTATTCTGTGGTTAATTTCTTTAAATTCTAAAATATTTTCTCTTAGTGTGATATAAATAACACTAAAAGGAAATATTTTAGAATTTAAAGAAATTAACCACAGAATACTTAGCTCTAGTCAGACTAATTTTTAAGAAGAAAATCCTAAGCATTGTTCAAGTCTACACGCCAACTGATGATTCGACAGAAGAAGATAAAATAGGACAAGAATTGCTCAAAATAAAGTTAAGTGGCAGAAATTAATACCGAACTTCACTTCCCAATAGAGCTGGTCGCTCCACTCAAGTTAGACCATAAAGGAAGGCCTATAAAGAATTATTATACCTATTACTGCATTAATTAATTCATCATTCAACCAGAAAAAAAATATTATTATTTATTATTGTTATTATATATTAGGTACTATACAAGTATATATATGTTTTTGTAAATATTAGTAGTTTTTTGTAAACCATCTTGTTTTATAATTCTCTTTATAATAAAGGCTTTATTCATTCATTCATTCATTCATTCATAGGGAGGTAATTCGGCGTTTTTGAAAAGTTGGTAGCTCAGTGCACCATTATCACAAAGTTTTCATCTCTATAGGTACTTTAGTTCGTCCCTCACACATAAAAATCAAATTGTTTTCTTGAAATGTTTCAATTGTTTTGTCGTATAAAACAAAAAATATACGACAAAAGAAATATAGAACGGAGATAGTTGGGGGGTAAAAAAAAAAAAACAATAAATAAGTACTAGACTTATACTTATGTGCCGACGTTTCCACCTACAGAGTAGGTCATCTTCAGGGCGATTTGGAGAGAGAAGAAGCCGTTGGGTGCACCGGCTAACAAATCATAACCAACGGCTTCTTCTCTCTCCAAATCGCCCTGAAGATGACCTACAATGTAGGTCGAAATGTCGGCACATAAGTATAAGTCTAGCACTTATATTTATATTAAGTCTAGTGTTTTGTTTGACTGCACCCTCCAACTATCTCCTTTCTACATTTTATCATCCAGTCAACTATTTTCCTCTCATACAGACGAAAGAAATAACTTAGTAATAAACCCTGCAAACCCTCCTGGGATTCACCCAGCCTCTGTACTTCCGGTATTAGGGACGAAACCCCAGAGAACTGAGGTGATAGCCAAAATCCTGAGTTCTAACCCAGGCTTGGTATTCAAGTGGTTTAATCTATTAAGAGGCATAGATCCATCCAATGGTACCTGTAACTCCTACAAAGATTTACCCAATCTTGTGAAAACGCTGTTGATTAAAGAAATTAAAGGAAATTTAGAAATCTCGTCTTTATCAGCATCCTTCCTTGCACAACTGTTGGAACGGAAGCAGTACAAACTCTGCCATGACTGAACCCACGACCTTTATTTTAGGTTTTAGCGGTGTAGATTTTTTTTTTCTTATGTTGTAGCACCTGGTAATAGTTGACTATTGGATTTCTTTATTGGATTGGAATAATTTAATTAAACAACAGAGTACATAAAAATTACTTTATCTTAAGGCAATTTACATTAGTTCATTAAACCGTATTTAATTCTTTGAAAATTTTCATTTAAATGACTTTCCTGTAATTGACGTACTAACCGCGCTGTTAATTGGTGGTAGAGAAAGAGAAAAACAATAAGACACAACCACAGAGGAACAGCGGCGGTGTAGGGGAGGGGGGGGGTGATATTGCTGTTTGTACCTGGCCCAGGATATTACCCCCCCCAAAGGACCTCACCCCTCACTCCTCCCCCCAGGACCTCTCCTTATTGGGAGGAGGGCTAAGGAAGCGCGTTCTCTTCCCCGCAGGATCCCTTCCTTATAGGCTCGCTCTCGGTGATAGCGCTTCTTCTTCAGGGCCGGCGTTTATTGAATTCGCCTTAAGGTTTACCTGTACACCATTTCCCAAATTGTTAACCGTCAACGACATACTTGTGGTATAATTTGCAATACCGACAAGTTTTACTAAGAAATAAGCAACAAATAAAAATAGTAAAAATTAATTTTATAAAAGAACAAAAACGTATTTCAATATTTTATTTGAAAAGAAGAGATATGACCAGGACCGCCAGCCGAAGCGAAGCCAGGATAGCCGAGATGGATAAGGCGTCACCACGGAGAGGTGAAGGTCCCGGTCCTAGCCATATCTTTTCTTTTAAAATAAAATATTTAAAAAATTATATGATATAAAGATAAAACATATTATAAAAACGTATTTCTATTGAATGATAATTGTTGACGTTGATAATATATGTGGAAGAAAGTGGTCCGGGTAGAGGTCACAATGAATTTCTCGTAGAATTTGGAGACTGAAGTCTGTGTTTCTAGCCAGTGAGGACCTAACCCCCCCCCCCAAACAGTCCTGAAGAAGACCTATAAAGTAGGTCGAAACGTTGGCTAATCAATAAATGGGTTCAAATTCATCGAGAAATTCATTGTGACCTCTACCCGGACCACTTTCTTCCACAAAAACGTGTTTCATGGTTTTAAAAAAAATTAATACCAATTTAAGCACTTTGAAAGTTAACATTATTTACATTCAATTGCGTATTGAATTAACATTTAAAATTTAAATGCTTAGAAAATTTGTAACCGGAAACGGATATCTACTCTTCCGTAGTTTTGAAGAAAATATTATCGTAGTAATTCGATCGTAGCTCCCGCTATGTCACTTTGAAGGTAAATAGACGGGAGCTTTATATAATGCTCTTCGAGGCCACTGAAAACCGTATAGCTTTATTTTATGCTTTCCGCTTTGAAAGGTTTACAATATTTCGAGCTCTTAGGTTCAAATTTCAGATAATAAAGGACATAGCACTATAAAGCTACAGCCCCACTATAATAAGTGTTCAAGTCTGATTTTGTCCCGAGAGAGTTAACTGCTTTCAGATAAGCGGAATCGTATCATTCTCGTAGTTTTTGGCACAAGCATGCCTCAAATTAAAAAGGAAAACTTCCTATAATTTCCTCTATAGCTCTATTCTATATTATTACTGTGCTAAATTATTGGAATGTGTTTCCGGCTGGAATTAATTAGAGAAATGTGGTGGGACACAGACAGTAAAATGTAAATAGAGGGTGGGGAATAATCGTTGGAGGTATATTGGGTCGTGCTCGGGTATAAGCGGTACCCCTTCCCCCCCCCCACCCCGACCTAAGTACCTAGGTTTAAGCGGTACCCAGCCAACGGCCCCCCCCCGACCTAAGTACCACGGTATTAGCGCCCGCGCAAACTACCTTCTCGCTCATTCCGGCTTAATAACCAGCGATATCCCTCTCTCTATCTCTCTTTTGGATAATTGCCGATTACTTGTTTTTAGAAATAATATAGGGTGGGCCATAAGGGGATTTGGCGGTTTCAATATTCAATCAAGAAAGAACTACGGAACGTAAAAAAAAAAATGTTTGTATTTAAAAAAAAATTAGAAACATTGGAATTTTTAAGACCTAAAAATAATGTTGTCCAAATGGTTTTCCTCGGCTGCTTGGCACTCTTGGAACCGAAGTTGAAGATTTTGGAAAACTCGTTGAAAAGTTGTTCAGTTACTTCATTCCTGATATGAGGAGTAAGCCATCTTTGGTTCTAAGTCTTTGTGTCATCAATTGAGGTTTTGAAATTTTTAATTTATAATATAGTTTACACCGAAAATAAATCCGTTACACTACAACCCATGAAGAGTTGTAAGATTAGTATATGGTGGAAACACTATGTGTTTGTAGAACGGTTGTCTCAAAGTTTAATTGCACTGAACTACTAACTAAACAGAACTCGAATTTTTATAAAAATATAGGGGTACCTAAACTAAATAACAGATTAAATACTTACTATAGCATAATTAAATGAATAGTTGTATCCTTCGTCAAATGGATATATAAAATATTCAATATAAAAATATAATACTGTAAGTGGAAGAAAGAGGTCCGGGTGGAGGTCAAGAAATTTCTCTTAGGATTGGAGAAAAACTTTATTGATTAGCCAACGTTTCGACCTACTTTGTAGGTCTTCTTCAGGGCTATATGCAAACTATAGACAATTGAGAATTAAAAAGGTACAAATATATTTAAACATATATAAGTTTGAATACTGACGCCAAACCTAGTCATATGACAAAGGCGTTAGATAACCTTCAGGGACATATGTGAGCGAGGTTATAATGGACATTGTTAGATTATAGATTGATTAGCTTTTGCCCGCGGCTTCGCTCTCATAGAATTTGGACTACCGCATAAAGTTTCTTGACAGTGCTTTTTAACAGTAATTTAAAATAATAAATAATTTAATTATTTAAATAAATTAATTTTTTTCACTATAGGTTACTGTTCAAAATTTCAGATGTCTGACTTCAAAACTGACGGATTCCATACAACCTTTGAACCCTTATTATATTAAGGGTGGATTTATCCAAATTTCTTTCTTAAATCATACAAAGGACCTATCTGCAAATTTTAAGGTGCTAAATTCCTGATTTGCCTTTAATTATGTATTATCATGGATTCTCCACAGTTCCTATAAAACTGCCGGGAGGGAGCACCTGCCCCCGTGCGCCCCCCCCCCTAAATCCGCGCTTGCTATAGCCCATGTGTTATTCTGATGTATAACCTATATTACTGTAAAGTTTCATCCAAATCCGTCTAGTAGTTTTTGCGTGAAAGAGAGACAAACATACAAACATTCACATTTATAATATTAGTAAGATATAAGAGAAAATTGATAATTGAGTGTTTTGACAGAATATCGACTATTGTGTTGATTCAGATATGTTATTAAAGTCGTTGAATTCATGACTTACAAATAAAAAAAAAACATATTTACAAAGTTATAACTAACTAAATAACTCCAGGTATCTTTAATAACATACCTGAATCAACACAATAGTCGATATTCTGTCAAAACACTCAATTATCAATTTTCTATTATATCAATCTATAATCTAACAATGTCCATTATAACCTCGCTCACATATGTCCCTGGAGGTTATCTCACGTCTGTATTCAAACTTACACGTAGCAAATATAAATAAACAAAAGTATGGTGAATACAGGCTATTGAAAATTAATAACAGATAAAAATTGCACAGCATGGTGTTGCTGTATTGCCTGTATTTGCCATACTTTTATTATTTATATTTACCAATACATCAAATTTTATTAAACATGGTACTACTAAATTTAAATTTAGTAAATTCTCAAGTGTCTGTATTTTGCATATAGCCCTGAAGAAGGAGACCTGCAAATTAAGTCGAAACGTCGGCTACTTAATGAACATTTCTTCAATTCTAAGAGAAATCTATTGATCTCCATCCGGACCACTTTCTTACAGATATATTATCAAGGTCTACTATTATCATTCAATATAATAGTGTAAAATTGAGCGCCCATAGATTCTCTAACTTATTTTTAAAGGGGGCTGGATAACTTAGGTAAGCAGAAAAGATGACCATTAAGACTACACGCTAGATTGGATTCGCGTAAACATAAAGATATATCAGAAGATAAGGCTTGGAAGGAATCGCTCGTGGGGAATATATATAAAGCACCGGGTGGAAAGAAACAGAAAATAAAGAAGTGGGGAAAAATGTTCCACCTAGGGAGTGGGAAATATTTAAGAGGCTGTGGAGGAGGGAAAAAAGTTTTTCCCTTCCTTTTCCCTCTTTATAGCCATTCCGAGTTAGTGTAGAGAGAAGAGGAGAGAAAGGGGAAGAAGGTGGGACAATTGATGGCTGAGGATTTAGCCAGCAATGAGCGCTTGTTATATTCTCTTCGATAAAGTAACGGTCGCGAGAGCTCGTAAATTCATAAAATCACACTTTAGCTCTCTCCCCCCCCCCTACAGCCGCCCTACACTACTTCAGCGACCTGTAATAAATTATCCACAATGTTATAGAGTTATTTAAAATGCCTTTATAAATTTTGTCACAGTTTCTTATGTGGTAACAATTTTCAGTTTGAATATTATTTAAAAAAAATAAAATAACTTAAACGAAAATTCTTATTTTAAAACTATTTTATTTTAAATATTCTCTTTATATTTTTATCCATACGTTCCAAAAACAAATACTCGTAATTGACTATCAGCAGATTGTCTGCTAATGTCAATTCAGTAAAATACGGAATGTCTAATGTCTGCTGACAGTAAAATACGGAATGGCATGAGAGGCATGAAGAAGAACAGTAGCCAACAGTAATTCTCCCTTGGCTTGTTTTAATTTCCTACTGTAATAGATCCCTCATCCACGTTCTTTTTAGTCTCCTCCTAGTGTTCTCAGGCATGAGAGTAGTGGTCAAGCGTTTGTAGTATGTTCGGATGTGTTCGTCAACAACTCAAGCCCAATAATTCTACTTCACTGACCTTGAAAATTGGTGTCAAAACTAGAGGATTAAAATAAATCCTCATGTATCCTCTAATAACATCCCACTGATTTCTGTAGAACAGGTCCGGTACTTTGGACTACAACTTGACAAACGCTTAACTTGGAATCCTCATACAAGACTGAAAAGACAAGAAACAGCTCGCCGTTTCAGGCTACTTCAACACTTACTAGACAAACGCTCTAATCTTCCAATTAATTACAAAAAACTCATTTACATGACAGTTATCAGACCTATTTGGACATACGGAGTTGAGCTTTGGGGTTCTACTAAACAATCCAATTCATCTCGTATCCAATCATTAAAATCCAAAATCCTTCGTAAAATCATCAGTGCTCGTTATTAAGTCATAAACAAACTCATCCATCATGATCTTAATATCCCATATGTTGCTGATTTGGCCCAAACTAGATACCTATCCTTCCATGACAAGCTCCATACACGCTTGAATCCGCTAGTCTCTCAACTTGCTTCCCATACTATTCCTGATAACCCTCCGAGGCGTCTGAAAAGAAGATAACCTCGAGACCTTCTACTATAGAGCTATATTGGAGTGCTACAGATGGGTAGTTTCTCCACAAGTGTTTTTTGTTTTCATGTCCTTAGTTCATATTAGAAAATTTGGTTGTTGTAATATTATTACAGTTGTAAATATCAATAAATTAATCTAAAAAAAAAAATTCTTTCACTTGTTATTCTGTATAAATTACTATCCCCCCCTTATTTTGGGTATCAACTTTAAATGGAGGTTCTAGATACCATCTTCGGCCGCTAACAGATGATATAAATTGCTGTTTTTTTATTTTTTATTGTGGAACCGTTTCCTCAATATTGATTTAAACTTTTCGCAAGGTTTACTATTTACATTTTTTTTTTCGTTACAAAAATACACGTTTATGTATCTTATTTATTTTTAATTCTCTTCTACCTTTATTAAAGCTTAAAACGTTCCTTGGAGCTGTAACAAGCGCTTGTCCAAACAGTAGAGAGGAAGAGGCAGAAATATGGAGTATTGTTTTAGGTTTGCTCCGGGGCCCCGACCTCAACCACAGCTGCCTCCGACCGACCACACGCAGACCTCAAAGACTCCCCTGCACTATATATTTCTACCCCTAATTTAACCACTCGTCCGAACAACAATGTTTCATCAACAATTGGACCAACTTATGGTTCTCTCCCTTTCAGTACCTCACAGAGAGGTACCTACCTACGTACCCACCGCATAGCTCCTCGACAAGAATGAATATCCCTTCACAAAGCTGTTTTCCCAACCGACTTCCCTTCAAACCCTTTGAAAACTTTACTCGCTTCTATTCTATATTTAAGAACTTTAATAATAAACATACTGTGTTATTCTATAGTACGCAAATAGTGTCTTTTCTAGAAGACACCCACCGGTTACTTTTAGTATCAGTTACTTTTATTGATAACTGTTATAAGCTAATAGAAATAAAAATGTAAAGAAAGATAAAATCATGTACATATGATTTGTTTTCTCATTATTTCTGTTTGTCTTTGTTTCCTTTCTTTCGACCACGCAGTACCTGTGTCCGTTTTTCTTTATTTTCCACAAGAACATTGATTTCTTTTAATTCCCTCCCTTATTTTTCACTACTAGGCAGTATTTGTCGGTTATTGTTAATTTTCCTGCTTCCTCTCTCGTTTGTTTTACATAACCTCTACTCCAGGCCCATTCAAACCCTCTAGTTTCAAACCTAGCTCAATTCCCGATAATCCTCCGAGGCGTCTGAAAAGAAGATGGCCACGCAACCTTCTTAGTTGAATTTTGATAGCCACTACCAGTGGGACGTTTCTCTACTTGTCATTATCTCATGTCATTATGTATCACTCAGCCTATTTACTTGTTGTATTATTGTAATACAGTTGTAAATATCAATAAATAAATTTTAAAAAAAACATACCCTCCTACGCTCTTGTATTCACGAAATTCGTCAAATATTTTCTTGTTCGCTGCGGAAGATGGATCATATAGGATCTAGTACCCTCCGGGGGCCCACCCAGCCTCTATAAAATATTATAAATTATCCCCCAAAATAAGGGGGGGGGAATCTGGCGGTTGAGCGTTACCTAGGACAAGTAAGCTCCTTGCAGGACCGTTGTCCATGAAACAGTACAGTCTCTACTATGTAATGAACCCCTTCATGGGTTGTAGTGATACAGGTTTTTTTTATTTTCTTGTTTAGTGTCCCTCGTCCCATTCTTACCTTCATTCTTTCTTCTCCCTGTATATTTCCTGGTTGGATCTGAACCTGTAGCCTTCAAGCCTTTTCTTGGACCCATAGATTCTCCTCAGGAACCTTCTCTATTATTTAAGTATTTTTTTTTTAGTTTATGGAGACTTTTTGTCTCCATCCAGTAAAAAATAACTGATTTCATCACCGTGTTGTCATAAATTCCGTCTTTTAATAGGAAATTAGTAGGCCTCCTTTATTTTTGCAAAAATATAGTTTTCCCTTGTTTTATTTTTAAAAAATAAAAAAAAGGACGAAATGCCCTTATGAGAGACAATTTAATTCGGAAGCCGGAGGATACTCTTCCATTTTTCTCATTATCTCTTTCCCTGTTCCATCCTGGTACGACTATCGATTTCCCCATCGTTGCCGATACTCCCCCACCTCACCAACATCGGGTTATTAATAATGTGATTTATCCTCCAGGATCCCGAAGAGGAGGAGAGTCTCCTCGCTCGGATAAATTTAGTTTATTCTCTGTAATTTCTCCCTACCTCGGCTTTAAAGTAATTGCTAATACGAGCCACCTATGTTACACTACACAGTCTCCGAGAGAGAGAGAGAGGGAGTAAGGGAGAATTTTGTAAAATGTGAATTAGGCTAGCGGAACGTTTTGTGAAGTTTTCGGGGTAAACGGTGCGGAACAAATTGGGGTTTAAATCAAATTTAGTGTTGGTTGGTCCTGGGTTCTAGGGGGAGGGGAGGTTGGAGGGAGGGTTTTAATCGATGGAGTGTAGCCTCTCTCTCTCCCTCTCTCTCTCTCTCTCACTCTCACGGGTGGGATCTTTCATAGCGGGCAATGTGTCCTTCCTCCTTATGGCCAAGCTAATCCACGTAACAGGATTATCTAACAAAGCCTCTAAAATACTGGAAAATAATCATAGTGTGTGTGTGTGTGTGTGTGCATGTGTGTACATGTACACAAACACACACATACACTCACTCACTTACTCACATACACTCCCACACTACATCTACATAAATTGGCAAATTATAAAGCCTGGATTCTTCCAGTCGTTTTACAAAGTATAGCACTGTTTTTGAATTTAAATGGCAAACTACTGAATAAAAGCTATATTTCTTTCTGAATTAAGGGTTTTATATTGTTATAAATAATTTCTAGCTGGAGGCAACCTGCGTTCTGGTGGTTAGCCTAACAAACTACTAAGCCCAAGATCGCGGGTTTGTAGCTCTAGGATTTTTTCAAGGGAGTAAAAAATCTTTGGTTATGCCGTTTTCAGGAGGGTCATTAAACGGGGGTCCCGAGCCTGTATGGTGGCAGGCTCATTAAAAATTCCTTACCCTAATTAAACAACAAATTCCAGCTGCAAGTGATATTTGCCTTGTAGAGTTATACAATTTTTTTTTAAATGTATTTAAACATACTCGAATTATTTTTAAATAACATATTTAATTTTTCATGTCGGTAAACTGAATGTTGTTTTACATTATTTGGTTTTATGATGGTGACTACTTCTTACATTCTGCTACATTGCAAAGGAGCAACCAAATATCTTTCTAAATTCATCTGTCGAAATTTTTTTCTCTAGTAATCATACATAATTTTTCAATTGATATTTAGCTGTATTATTTTATTATTACTATTAAGGGCTAATTTGAATAATTCCTTAATTTAATTATATTTTGAATTATTAATTTTTTTTTTAAAGCAGGTTTTCATTATTCAAATTTATTTAGGCCAATATTCGATAATTTGAAAGATTGTTTAATCGCTCTTGTAGGAATGAACGAAAAAGTAAGTTTTTTTTTTTAACGCCGACCAATAAGTAATTTTTATCTATATTTAAAATATCATAAGTTATTGTTTATTTTAAGGACCGGTATAATAATTACTGGAATGGATCATATAGGATCTAGGACCCTCCTGGGGCCCACCCAGCCTCTATAAAATATTATAAAAATAGGATACCCATAATAAGGGGGAAAAATCTGGCAGTTGAGCGTGACCTAGGACAAGTCACCCCCTTGCAGAACCGTTGTTCATGAAACAGTACAGTCTCTACCGTGTACTTAACCCCAGACCCTTCATGGGTTGTACTGGAACAGATTCAGGTTATATTTTATCTACTAATTAATTGGAATCTTTGTATTGTAAAAAGTATTTTTGGATCAATATAAGTTCTAATACTTTGGGGATTATTTAGTATTTAATTAATTCTCTATGTGTTGATAAATTAAGTACATAAAATTACTTTTATGAGGTGTGATAAAAAAAAGGTGAATAATTTTTTTATTTTAAAAAATAATAAACTTACATCGAATTCGATTTAATCTCATCGGCTGGCTTTCCGCTTTAAAAATTGTCTTTTTAAATCGGTCATACCACGTGTATACAGTCTTCACAGTTACAACATTATCGCCATACACAGATTTTACAATTTCTTCAGCTTCTTCGGCATTATTTTCCAACTTAAACGTTTTAAACAAAACTTAATGCATTGTTCGAAATCCATGATGCGCGCCAGGCACGATAAACACGACCTCACTCGGCTTCGGCAGTCGACAGGCGAGCTCCAGCGTGTTCAAACTTGTCCCTGCCTATTTCAATGATTACATCGTATGGATGTAGCGTCAGCAGTTACCGCTATAAAAATTCATTCACCGTATTTTTTTAATCACACCTTGTACCTTTTAAACTCAGGGAATCGGTTTATAAACTAGGAATTTATGCCTGTAATGCGACTTGCTCAATTTTGTAAAAGTATATATATATATATATATATATATATATATATATATATATAGAGAGAGAGAGAGAGAGAGAGAGAGAGAGAGAGAGAGATAACTGGATGGGGAGAGATAGAGAGATATCTCTAAAAGTGTAGAACTGGTTGAGATATGAGGGTTAGCTCCCTCGTGACCAAGGTAGATATTGATCCTGGATTGTTGCCGATTCCCGATGCCCCAAGGAGCTCTCCCGTATCTACCTTACTACCACTACGCAGTAGTCGTGTATATAATTATATACGCATAGTTATATCACTGTGTGTATACCCACTCATATGTATGTATGTGTATTTATTATATACTAAGTTATATAATAATAGTTTCTACAGTTTACATAAAGGGACCGCGATTGGAATAACCTCTAAGAAACTCAATGTAACTGTTATCTAATATAACCGTTAAATAATATGTTTTAAATTATCATCACTAAGTTAAAATCATATTATACCTTGCTAACATGTATGTTATTACTATGTCAGTCTTAGGTCGCCAGTTTTTTAGGTTTTCGTAATATAGTTAAATATGATCTCATTAAATTGAATATAATTTCAAATCTGTTATAATTTAACAGTTATATTGCTTTAATGTTATCCTGGAGTGTGTAACGGTTATTTTATTGTGGTTCCTTTTTTTCTGAACTGAATTAAATATGCAACACTCTAATATATTCGTTATCTAAATTGCAAGTTTTGACTTATTGTATTGATTAAAACGTACTTAAAGACTTAATCCGAATTAATTAGCTATTTATAATAAAGAAGGAATTTTTTTTTCTCGTATTACAAGTTTTTTATAATCAGTGCTTAAATGCTACTTACGTTTTTATTTATTTAAAAAAAAATTATTGGGTATTTTTATTAAATTATTTTTCCTTAACATTGTTTTCCCTACTCTCTAGTTTTGGAAAATCGTATAATTCAATTTTTGAAATAAAGAAAAAAAGCTTTTTTTTAATTATACTCTGTTCACATATTTTTGTTATATTTTTCATTGTATTAGATAAGTGATTTTTGTAGTACTATTATTAAAGTATCATTTTCTGAGATAAAAAATTAGACCTGGTTTAATTTAACGTGTAATAAGAAAATTTTCGACGTTTCTATATTCACGAATTGAATAAATTTACTTTATATATTCGTTTAAATAATTCACAAAGTTTTCACTTAGTAAAATTATATAGCTTTTGAAAAAAAAAAATCCCCTCTTGGGCATGTAAACTGCTATATTTAGGATTAAAAAGTATTTTTGAATCATAAAATCCAGTATTATTGCATTATCACTAATTACATATTTCAAAATACAGATAAATGTACAAAATATATTTTTTTATATATGATATCTACGATTATTATATAAAAACGTTTCAAGGATGATTTTTAGAACGACTTCTAAAACTCTAGCATTTGGCTGAACGTAAAAAGTAGGTCAGAGTTTCAAGCAGAACTTCACTTCCGGTTTTATGAAATATTGAATAGCTGAAATGTGATACGTGTTTTTTTTTATTATATAAAGCAGTAATACTAAATTTTAAAATAATATTTAATTTTATATTTTAATTATCTTGTTTTTGTAACTGGAGTACATCTTTCTTAGTCTATGACAAAATAGATAAGGTGGTAAATGATAGGAAGGAATCTAACGAAATAAGCAAACTATACTCATCAGTGATTTTAAAGTTAAAAATGAAATAAAGAAATATAGAAGTCTACACTTATTAGATAACACAGATAACATAACCTTCTCAGGAACCTCATAGCATTGTTTTCATTTTCCAATTTCTTAATTCATACAATTAACTTTTTAAAATAAATGAAAGATATTAAATAGATCAAAAATCACTAATTTATATTAATTGACCATTCATGATGACTATATATTGAAGAAGAAAATAAATTAAAATACAATTTTAATAATAATAATCAAAAACAGTCCAAAGTACAAATTTCAAAAATTGTTAATTGACCATGGAGTACACTATAACTCTAAGCTTTGTAAGAAATATTTTAAATTATATGACAATCAACCAAAAAGGTATCTATACTTTTATTCAGTATTTTTGGGACATGTTTGTATGTAAAATTATGTATTTATTTTGATTTGTCTTTTATTTTTAGGTTGAAAATGTAAAAAATTATAAAAAATTTTTAGAGAATATTTTTAAAATTAAATAATGTTAAAGGACTTAAAAATAATGTAAATTGAGAATGACATAGAATTGTTGAAACGTTTTTAAATAAAGAAAAAATATATGACTGGAAAAAGGTTTTAATTTACTCACTTGAATGATTGACTAATAATATTTAAATAATAATTTGTATTTAAAGTTATTGCTAGTATGATTTTTTAATTAAAAAATAATTCAGGTTTTTTTTAACCTAAATGTTCTTAAAGCTCTAAGTAAAATATGAATTCCGATTTTATTTATTGATTTTATTTTATTAATTCATTTTAAAAATGTATTTATATGTTTATACAAAATTTGAAATATTGTGCATTATATTTTGAAATATTTGCTAAAGATATATAAATATTGTAGAGAGTTAGCATTATATATCTTGCGTATATATACTAGTTATTTATCAGCAGATAATTCAAATGTTAAAACTGTTTTTTAAAAAATGTATGCAATCTTCATTGGTTAAACTCGAGTTTTACGAAGCATGGTTATTATTTCACATTATATGTAAAATCATATATTATACGCTGATAACTAAAAGCATATTTATTCAGTATATAAAGAGAGAAAATAAAAGTTTATGTGGGTATATAGAAGGCAGTAAGTGAGGTCGCTGAGGATTGCAGGTATTGTATACCTTGCGCCCTCGCCAAACAACCTTGTAAACTCTCTGTAACTTTAGATCCTGTTCCTTGGAATTGGCATGATATAAGTAAATATTTTATTTTTTTCTGTGATTAAATCCTTTGAAGGTGTCCTCGCTGAGGTAATAAATTCGCACTGCCACTCTTTTTATGAAATTACATGCTATTTTATTATTATTGGTAATATTGATTTTTTAATTGAATTGAGTAGCATTTCTGTTACTGATCTTAATAAGGTATCTTATCGGAACATTTTTCTTTCCGAAGTCAGAAGATTCTAAGAAATAGGTCGAGGTGATTGATAGTCTAGTTTGACTTTTGGTTATCTTTCACGCTTAAAAATTAATATTGTTTTTGGCCTATTTCTTCCATCCGATAAATCTTCGAATTGTTCTTTTTATAAGAAGCGGAATAGATGAGAGTGTAGAGCACTGAGTTTCTGTTCTCAAGGTTTCAATAGCAGATAGATTATTGATATAACTCTCTTCCGAAATAACTTTTCTTTTTTAAATTTAGTTTATTGATATTTACAACTATAATAATATTACAACAAGTAAATCTGCTGAAATGCACAATATGACATGAAAAAAACTTGTGGAGAAACTACCCATCGGTAGCACTCCAATAAAGTTCTATAGTAGATGGTCTCGAGGCCATCTTCTTTTCAGACGCCTCGGTTATCAGAAATCTTATGAGAAACAAGTTGAGAGACTAGCGGATTCAAGTGTATATGTAGCTTGTCATGGAAGGATAGGTATCTAGTTTGGGCCAAATAAGCAACATATGGGATATTAAGATCATGATGGATGAGTTTGTTTGTGACATAATAAGGAGCATTGAGGATTTTACGAAGGATCTTGGATTGTAAGGATTGGATACGGGATGAATTGGATGGTTTAGTAGAGCCCCAAAGCTCAACTCCGTATGTCCAAATAGTCTGATAACTGTCATGTAAATGCCGAAATAACTAAGTAACTAAAATATATTTCGGTATTTTTTAGTTACGCCTTTAGTAGCAATTGCATTGGTTGAAGCTTTTCAATTCAGGAACGTCATACCTGATATTCCCATCTCCTTCATATGATATGATAACTTTTTTTTAATATAATCATATTTTGAGTTTTATCATGTTTTGTGGGATTAACGACATATGTTAAAATTAAAAAATTCAAGCTTATAAATATTGCCTAATGATTAATAGAATCATTATAATAACATCGTCACTATGGAATACTTTTTTTCACCAATACATAATTTTTATTTTATTTTTTAAATCATCTGATTCAATTTTGACGAGACATGTATTTTTTTTAATTTTTTTGAAGGAGCGATATGTTATGTTACATATAATATTATCTGATAACAGTCTCTGTGGAGCGTGTACCCTTATCTGGAGGATCTGGCGGTTGTGTGGTAATCCTGGACAAACAACCTTCATGCTTTTTTATAATTATTGATAATTTTTTATGAGCTATAAATATTTTTATTTTTTAAAGAGAAAAGATAGGCCGTCGATCGGGATTTGAACCCGGAACCTTTGTCTCACCGTGACATCGCTCTGCCAATTGAGCTATCCAAGGCCCCTCCCGGTCGAGGACAAACCTTTTCTCTCATAGATCCTAAAGTCCCAGTGTGCTCCCGCCATTTTGGGATGAATACACTAGAACGAAGTTCTTTGAACATTAATTTTAATTTAGGATCTTATTGACTTACGCCATATTATTATTTATTTTTTTTTATAATTATTGGTCATTTTTTATGAGTTATAAATATTTTTATTTTTTAAGGAGAAAAGATGAAAGAAGGGAGGGGCCTTGGATAGCTCACTTGGCAGAGCGATGTCACGGTGAGACAAAGGTTCCGGGTTCAAATCCCGGTCGAGGGCCTATCTTTTCTCTTTAAAAAATAAAAACCTTCATGCTTGTTAGAAATAGTTACTTGTCTTAGAAAAAGCACAGTCTCTACCTTGTACTGAACCGAAGACCCTTCATGGGTTGTAGTGGTGTTATTTTTGTTTATGGTAAATTTAATAAAAAAATATTCACGTGGCATTTATAGTCATTGATTAGTTTTTTAAAAACGCTTTTCTGGTTTTTGTTTACTTCAGTTTGTTTATTTGTATTTATTTCAGTTTTTCTGAAGAACTATTATTTTTACAAAAGGCTTTGTCTATTTCTTCTGGTTTAGACCGTGTAGATAAATTTTCCACCAACGTTTCGTCAACCATGCTGCTGACTTCATCAGGGCTGAGACGAGAATGAGCAAATCATATCATATCATTCTCATCTCAGCCCTGAGGAAGTCAGCAGCATGGTTGACGAAACGTTGGCGGAAAATTTATCTACACAGTCTAAACCAGAAGAAATAAACAAAGCCTTTTGTAATAATAGTGGTCGTGGAAGCCTAAAAGAATATTTAACTATTATTTTATTTTGATAAATTTAATATTTTTTCACTTAAAAACGTTTGTCGTATGATTTTTATTTTATTAAGCTTTGATCATTTTATTTCTTTATATATTTCTTTACTATGAAACTGTTAGTATTTTATGTGTACTTTATAAGAAAGATTGTTTCAATAATAATTAATTTATTTATTTTATCTTTTAATATATTTTTCACCTTGAAAAGCCCATATTTTAAATCAATATTTAAACACCCACAAACTGAAATCTTTTTTTTTTTTTTTTTTTTAGAATCGTCTGATAAGATCCAGGATAATTTTAAAATATTTCATTAAAGTATTATTAGGGCCTTTTATGACATTTTTTTATTGCGCTATAAAAAATAAACATTTATTGAGTGGAAATAATGACATTTGATGATCTGAGTGGAGTTATCTTTATAGCGGTAGGTGTTCCTTTTCCTGTCTCCTTTACGGCCTTACGCCTTGCGAATTCTGATCCATCATATATATTTATTTATTTTCTGCAATGTTAATGGTACAATTTGTTAATAATTGTTTTATAAAATTTAATAGCATAGCCTTAGTGCAACAATTTTTTGTATCATCTTCGCAGTATTATAGATTTAACACTAAATAGAGTAGTAATAATCGTAGTTATTACTAATTGTACTTTTACTAATTACTGTTACTTTAGTATAATTACTTTTAGTAATAATAGTGCTTATTATTTTTTAAATACTTCGCCATATTGTATAATATATGGTATTATATAAAGGTTATTAGAGCGAAATTATTTATTCAAGTCGGATTTCTTTTTTATTCGTGTTCGATTAATTAACCATATTGTAACCAAAAAGTCATTATTATTCCTTTATTTTTTTCATTAAATTGATTTAAAAAAAAAATTATTACGATACATGAGGGTTGGTTAGGGTTTCTTGTGTAAATAATGAGCCTTTACAATATTGTGTAGTAGCTTTGGTAAAAATTCATGTTTCCTGACGTTCCTAGTAGAACAATAAACACTATTTCAATGTTAATCTAATTCATGAGTTATATGATTATGACAGTTTAATTTTTTTTTTGTTAAATACTCTTGTTTCTATAATTATTTGACAAATTTATCAGAGAAAGACTGTCTTTACAGTTTGTTTAGCATTATAAATTCGAAAATAAAAGGTTAGAACTTTAAAATTGTCCCAAAGTTACCCCATCGTAAGTTAATTTAAAAGTATCATAGTTTATTTAATATTTAAGATAATTTATATAGGCACTAAAAGGATTGTTTAAAATTCGAAACGAGCCCATGCAAGCTATAATTACTCCTTGACAATACAGAGAGTTCCTAAGAGCCTCGAAGGGAGAGACATTAAAATACTTCTGATAGGAATTACAAATCGAGAAGTGAACACAGTCGGAATGGAACCAGCTCTTGACAATGCTCAAAGTGTTGTTGAGTTCTCCCGCGCTTGCTGGAATTCCACTGACAAGCAGAATACTAATTGCTAGCCTTTAGATAACTAAAGCCTTCCAAACAACTCAACAACAACACCACTAAAATCCCACTAATATCCCACCCCACCTACCGTCACATCCCACCTGCACCGTCGGCGCTTTAAGCATTGTTTCTGCTAACCCGAAACGCGCACTCTCTCTATCACTCTCTCTCTCTCTCTCTCTCTCTCTCTCTCTCTCTCTCTCTCTACCTCTCTCTCTCTCTCTCTCTCTCTCTCTCTCTCTCTCTCTCTCCCTCTCTCTCTCTCTGTAGTTGTTGAGAATAAAGAGTCTTTATCCATTCATGTTTGAAATTTATCTTGTTATGAGAGTATTCATTCCCATCATTAGTTTACAGGATCACTTTAGGTGTAGTGTTTAGCATAATAAACTGTCATGTTCAAGATTGTGACTTCGCAACCTGACAAGTGACCTTGGAATTTTTTAAAGGGGTTTTGACGTACAAAAAAATAAAAATAATAAAACCCTTTACCAACTTGGACTTGGATGGCTTCGGTTCAGTAAAGACTATACTGTTTCTTGGACAACTGTAGTGAAGAGAGGTGATTTGTCCTAAATCACGCTCAACCGCCAGGTCATCACCCTTACATTTGGGTACCCACTTTGTACTCGATAAAGATCCCTATCCTAATTAAACTTGGATAGGCAAAATTGAGTACTCATATCAGCATAAAGTGACGTTGAACGAAAGAAATAAACAAACCTTTAGTTTATAATTTTCTAATTGCAAAATAAATCTAATTATCCATTTTGTAAATTATGTCCACTTGCAAAATAAGTTGCATGCACCCTAACAATATAGTCGAAGTGATACTATCGCGAAGTTAAGGTTAGTCTTGTGCATAGTAAATTAGTAAAGTCAGTAAGATCAGTATAAATTTAATAAGCACTGAACTTACTAAAAATAAGTGTACGAAGTGTAGATGGGAGGATCAGGGTTGTTGTCCCTGAACGTATTTTTGTAAACAGAGATTAGTGATCGAGCGTATTTTAGTGTTGATGTAGAGTTTAATAACAATAAAATCCCTAAAAATCTCGTAGGCACTAAACTAAGGCAGTCAGGTTTTAATAAGGAGTTGCGCTGTATGATCCGAATTCGACCGTGTGGGATCTACAAACCTTTCTTAGACTTTCTCAGTCAGGATATCACCCCCTGTAAAATGGGGGTTGTGCAGGATCTCGGACAAAACGCTTTTATGTCATTGCGGATGATCGGTGCAAACACATGCATATACAAACTATTATTTGTGTTTGATATAAACCCTTCATTCCCGCCTTTGGTTGATGTTAGCAACAACAACAGGATGCAGATATAACTAATCCGAACTGGCCTCAATGTTATCAGAAACAAGCAATGATTGACAGCAGACATAGAGTCATTATGATAGCGACCTTTGTGGCCTAGTCGAGTAATAGTTAGAACTAGCATAGAGAATAGGCAGCTTGCGTATTAATGCTTGGATGAGCCTTTTATTATTGATTATATTGGGAACGAGTTAGCTCAATGAATAGAGCACTGTGTTGCTCTCCAGAAGGTACTCAGATTGCTCGCAGCCGATAAGAAAAGTTATTCAAGCTGGTGTCTTTATTATTTTGGGTCTTCTCTATAAGACCCCCACCGGTTACTTTTAGTATCAGTTACTTTTATTTATAACTGTTATCATCTAATAGAAATAAAATAACATATGTTTGTATTTATGTATAACTAGCTTATGCCCGCAGCTTCGCTCGCGTGGAATTTGGTCTGCCACATAAAGTTTCGTGAAAGATCATTTAAAATACATAATTTAATTATTTTTTAAAATATAAGTTACTCGTACATCCAAAATTTCAGATGTCTAACTTCAAAACTGACGGATTCTAAACAAACTTTGAACCCCTATTATGTTAAAGGGGAAACCCTTGGGGTGGAATTGTCCAAATTTCTTTCTTAAACTATACAAAGAAACTATCTACAAATTTCAAGATGCTAAATTCCTGATTTACCTTTAATTATGTACTATAAAGGAGGAGGGGAACATGCCTCCGTGCCCCCACATAAATCTGCCCTTGCTGTAGCCTATGATGTATAACCTATTTTACTCAATAAGTTTCATCCAAATCCGTTCAGTAGTTGTTGCATGAAAGAGAGACAAACATAAGAACTTTAACAGTTATAATATTAGTGAGATTAGTAGGATATTAAAACAATATTTCACTCATGTTCTTTCTGTTATTTTAACAATTAATAATGTGATTTGCCTTTATTTATGTCCTATAATGGATTCTCTACTGTACCTACAAAACATTCGGGGGGGGGGGGGGGGGCAAATGCCCCTGTGCGTCCCCCCTAAATACGCCCTTGCTATAGCCTTTGTGTTAATCCGATGTATAGCCTATATTACTGTCAAGTTTCATCCAAATCCGTTCAGTAGTTTTTGCGCGAAAGAGAGACAAACATACAAACTTTATATTTATAATATTAGTAAGATTTAAAACACAACAAATAACCAAGACAATTATAGATATATATTTTCAATTTGGAGGACAAAAATCCACAATATTCTTCAGGATCTGCTCAAATAAATCCCTGTTTATCGTACCTCCTCCTCCAAATATATTCACACAATTACGAATCTATCATCGTCCAGTGGGTACTGCATTCTTCTATAATTTGTGGATGAACCATTTGGTCATTAGCACATTCTTCCCTCAGTAATTGTACTATTGGACATATGTAATTCACTTTTGAAGAATTTTGTAGAAGTGTATTCATGACAGCAAGAGTATATAAATAAAATAGATGATGTTATAGCAAGTTTACTCCACTCAAACCAAGTTCCTGCTCTCATGTCCTTCTCTCCTCTGCATTCTCGTCTACTGCATTTCCATCTTGAATAAAGATTTTAACTAATACTGAGGTTCATTTAATGTCCCTTGGAAGTCTTTTTTTATCTATAATACCCTTATCTTGAGCATCTTTTTATGCTTGATTCTTGATTTTTAACTGTTTTCCCCAATTTTAAGAAATTCATTTTAATGACTGAGTAAATCACATTTACTATAAGTAAACTACACGATTTTATCTTTTCTTTCACATTTTTATTTCTATTAGGTTATAACGGTTATCAATAAAAGTAACTGGTGAGGGTCTTCTTGAAAATAACCTAATTTTGTCCCATTAGTTACTGTAGCATAGCTAGTTCTAGTTTTTTAGTACTGAATAGCATTCTTTTAAATTTTCCTATTCCTGGAAGCGTAGTGGTTAGCATAGCAATCTTTTAAACCCAAGTTTCCAGCCTGGCAGATGGTCCTAGGATTTTTTAAAAGGGAGTAAATAATAAAGAGATGCTGTCTTTTGGAAGGGACATAAAATGGCTGTTCCTAAATTGTACGTTGGTAAAATTTAAAACTCCTTCTCCGGTAGCCATAGCCAAAAAGCCATAATGTGACGTTAAACGGATAAACAAATATATTGTTACCATATAAAAAAATTCATCATCCTTGATTTATGTTGTCGTTTGGTGATTAGCCGATGTGTGTACTTGTCTGACTAAGTTATTTCCAGCCTGAAAAGAATTAAGGTAGAATTACATTTTTTTTTTAATTAAGGAAAAATCGCTAAAAAAAGGTCACGTTAGTTACCGTGATTGTTGAAAAGTTTTCTTTTTTTTTTTTTAAATTATCATTATATTCTTTTTGAGCTTGTTGAGTTGTTAACTTATCTCTTATGTTGTTTGTATTATGATTATCTGTTGAGCACACCTGTATGGCTCCCTTACTTAAAAAATGTGGTAGAATGATTTATTTTTTTTAATTAAAAAGAAATCGCCTAAAAAAAATTCACGTTAGTTACCGTAAAAGTTGTAGAATGATATTTATTTTTTTACAATATCCGAATTATAGTAATCGCGATTTACTTTGTTCTAATTAAGGTTGGAATTGTCATTATATTATTGTTGCTGTTATTAGCGATTACAAATTTATTTTTTACATGGATTTTTTATTATTTACATCTTTAATTTTGTATACCATACATACACGTGGAAAGAAATAAAACAGAAAAAGGGGGAACGCATAATCCATAATTGGTAGAGCGGGGACTGGCGGAGACATCGCCGGGATTATCCGGACACGGGCTCAGCTGGCCTGGAAATCTTTAACGATAGGTTAGAGTAGGCCCGGGGGCGGCGGAGCGGTGGGGGCGGCGAGGGGTGGTGGGGGGCGGCCAGGCGGCGGGGTGGGGGGAGCGGCGCATGCGCAGGAAGCCCGGCCGCCCCCGCACACCGCTCCCGGCCGCCGCCTCCGTCGCCTCCCTGCCGCTCCCGCTCCACGCTCCACACTCAACATGGTGAGTAACCCGAGGCTCTAGCGTAGTATATGTATATATATCTATCTGTTATATACCTCATCTATTCTATATATCTATGTATATTTATTTATCTATGTGCTCTCCTACTTACGCCTTTACTTACATATTAAAAAAAAAATAATTAGAAAACAAATTAAAATGCAAATAAAACAAGAAACACCGGAAACATTGTAATGCTCTAACATTGAAAATATATATGCATGAAAACCATTACATTTAAAGTTACATAATAAGTGATAACATATATTAATTATAATTCAAGCTTACCTGTGTTTTATTATTGCTTAAAAATAAAAAATCGATTAATGATTATAGAATATTCATAGTTAAATATACGCACATTTATATTTCTCTAATTAAGTAAAAAAAAAAACATAAAAATAATTTATTTCGAAATTAAAAAAAAAATAAAAATCCATTATCAATAAATTTTAATTATTATATAAAATCTTTTTTTTTTCTGTATTGCCTTTACAAACCTTCTTTACATGCAAAATATATTTAGAAAACATATTAAAATAAAAATAAAACAAAAATACCGGGAACATTGTTAAGCCTAACATTACAAAAAAACATAATACGGGTAAACCATTACTTTAGATGTAACATTATAAGTGATAACCTATCGATATAAGTATCCTAATTACCCATTAAAATATACCAGACTTTTATTATAGTTCAAAAATAAAAAAAAAATCGATTAATAATTTTAGAATATTCCTTGCTAAATATAGGGGTGATTCCTGTAATTAAGTAAAAAACAAACAAAAATAATTATTTTCGAAATACTATACTTCAAAAAATCATTATTTCATTTATGTATTAATTTTAAAATTATTTTTTAAATATAAAAAAAAAATCATTTATATATTCCTGGAATGTTCCTTCTTTTATATACTTTAAAAATTAAAAAAAGGAAACAAATTAAAACAAGAAACTCTGGAAACATTGTAATGCCTTACATTGAAGAAACAAATAAATGTTAATTATCACACTTAGAGTTACATAATAAGTGATAACCTAGTTTACCTGATTTTTATTATTACACAATAATTAAAATAATAATAAAAGATAAAATAAAATCTATAATAATTACGAATATTTATAGTTTATTATGTACATTTCTCCCCTCTAATAAAGTAATAATCATAAAAATAAGAAATAAAAAATAGGTGTATGGTAATTCACAAATAAATTGATTATACAAATATTTTAAATAGTTACGTATTAAAATCATTCACTGTGTATTCCCGCTTCAACCCTTCCTTTTTACCTTCAAAAAAATTTTGGGAAAACTAATTAAAATTAAAATAAAAAAAAAAAAGCTTAGAAACCCCGGAAAGTCGTAAAGCGTTCGTGTTATACGTTAAATCTAAAGTTATCTAATAAGTGATAACGTATCTTAATTGTAATTAAATCTTACCTGTGTTTTATTGTAGCATAAAAATAAATATTAATTGATTAATAATTATAGAATAGTCAAATATGTACTTATTTCTATTTATCTAATGAAGTAAATACTACTGATAAAGTAATTCGAAATACTGCAAAAAATTGATATTTTTTAATTATAAAAAATATTTTAAATCTATTATAAAAAAATCTTTTCTCTCTATATTCCCACTTCAACCCTTCTTTACATTGAAAAAAAAATTAAGAAAACAAATAAAAATTTAAATTAAAAAAAAAAGTATACATAGAAACCCCGGAAATATTGTAAAGCGTAAAGCTATAACACTCAAAAAACGTAATACAAGCAAGCCATTACGTTAATTGTGACATTAACTTTATAATTCAAATTTACCTGGGTTTTTTTTACATTACATAAAATTTATTTATAGCATAAAAAAAAATCTATTAATAATTTTAGAATATTTATAGTTAAATTTCTATACATTAAATTTAAAATATATAAATTGTTTCGAATTACTATTATACAACAAAAACAATTATCAATTCATTAATAAATTAATTACAAAAAGAATTTTATTGTAATAAAATTTTTTTTTTATTGTCCCATTTAACTTGTCCCATCTTTTAAGCATGCAAAAAAAAATTTAAATTGCAATTTTATAGAAATAAGAAACATCGGAAACATTGTTAAGCCTAACATTACAAGATCATTGTACAGGTAAACCATTTCATTAAATGTTACTTAATAAGTGATTACCTACAATTATGTATAGTCAAATTACCTATTATTACATACATGAGTTGCTTTATAGCATACAAATAAAAATAAATCTATTAATAATAATGAATATTTATAGTTGAATATGTATATATTTGTATTCCTCTAATTAATTAAAATCAAACATAAAATTTTTATTTATTTATTTCTAAATTAATAAAAAATTAATCGATTATAAAAATATTTTAAATAGATATAAAAAAGTTCCCTATATCTACATCCCCGGCGAATAAATGGGTAAGTCTGATTTTCTCCAGAGAGAGTTAACTGCTTTCAGATAACTGGAATCGTATCATTCTCGTAGTTTTTGGCTTGAAATGGAGTTGTAATATAAGCAATAACTCCTTTTCAAGCCAATGCCTTACTTAGCCCCTTATTCACTACGAAAATAACTCGATTCCGCTTACTCAAGTACAAGAAACTCATTATACTTGACCACTTATTCACCAGGACTGTAGTTATATATTCCCTTCGATTCTTTTAGAAAAAAAATTAAATTAAAAAAAAATAAAATAAAACAAGAAACATCGGTAACATTGTAAGTTCTAACAGAAAAAAAATATATTTAAACAATTACGTTTAAAGTTACATAATAAGTGATAATATTAATTTTATTCAAGCTTACCTGAGTCATATTCTTAAATTAAAAATAAAAATTAATATTCTCTTGGCGTTTCGATGTTACACGGCACCCCTTCACTTATTAATTCTTCGTAAGCATTCGCACTGATTCGAGTTCAAATAATTGCATTAAAATAGAATTTTCTAAATTCTTTATTTATGTAATTCGTGTAATATTATTTTAATTACATACTACTTATTATCATTAATATTTTGTATGTTATTCATAATTGAGTAATTCGGGAAAAAAATATTAATTTTTTTTTTCTGTTTTGTGTCATGTATAATTACTATAAAAAATATCACAATATAATAACTATAAAAATCATATAAAATATCAAATTAACATTATAAATATTGATTAAGATAAATCATTTATTTTATTTATTATAATTAATATGTATTTTTAAGTATAATTAACCGATATTACTTAGGAGTACTTTACAATTTTAGTTCCGGGAATCTAAGTAATTTGTAATTGACCAATACATAAAATACAATGGAATTGAAAGAAATCAAAGTAGTCAATACCTTTTACGCTGTTCGTACAAACAATATTGATCGGCCAAAAAAAACATTGATTACGGATTTTTATTTTATTAATACATAATGATTTAAGAAAACATCTGTTTAAAAGTATATAGTACATTACATCGTGTCCTTGCTCTTGAATCCACTTGACGGATGAACGTCCTATTCACACAAGATAATTATGTATTCAGGACAAACGTTCATAACCCCATTAAGGCCCAAAAGGTACAGCTTAAACCAAGTTATAAATATATACATATAACAAAATTATTAATGGATACATAGGTGTGAGTATTGTGGCGGAAAGGATATGAATTTTATTATAAAATAACTGAAATGTGTTCCAGATTTTATCATTCTGGTGAAAGTGAAAGCATATCCCTGTCCTCCATTTAAAAAAAATACTGTTAGGTTCGCAAGTACTAATAAAAAACATTAAAACGCCAATGGAATAAATGTTAATATAAATATAACCCTGTTCTGGAAAAGAAGTGGGTTGCTAGTCCAAGAGATCGCAGCTAGTAACTCGCTCAGTGGGAGCTGACACTGCTAGTTTAACGAAAACATTTTTTTTTTTTTTCATTAGTGTAAAAAATATAAAAAAAAAAATTACGGGCTATTAAAATTTGATATACTCATTTTAAAATATAGTCTTTGCAAGTTATGTCTTAATCACTGAATAATTACTTAAACATCAATTTATTGATGGTTATAGACTATATATTTACATTATTTCTTTATAAACGTTTATGTATTTATATTTAATTTTTTAAATAATTGTGTATTTTTCGAGTATATATAATTACTAACTTTTGCCCGCGTTTTAATTAATTTTGAGCTTAAACGGAGAGTGAATTTTGAATTCCATAAATGAACTCCATATTATAAATAAATGACTTAAAGCATTTGTAAATTCAGCCAGCCTACCAATGCTTATCCCTTTGTTGATAGATTTTAATAAACTATCCTATTAATTAAAAGGCATAATTACAGAACTATCGATAAGTTTTCTATTGAAATCCAGCCTGTACAATCCAAAACTGTAGTATCAAAAACTGTAATATCTAGGAGTTTATTTTGGAAAATCTTGAATACGATTATTATTATATTAAAACGTAAAGCCTGCTTACTTATTTTTACATCTCTTAACATGTTACGATTTCCGTATTTTACGCGTTAATGGGTCGATTTTCAAAAAATAAAAAAACACGTATTTCTTTATTTTTAATGTAAAGGCTATATCTAAAATTACACAGTGCTTGCTTTAAGAATGACGTTTTTTATAATTACAAACGTTTGTCCCCTTTTTTCACCCCATCACGGATAGAATTTCGGAAAATCCTTTCTTATCGGATGCCTACGTCATACAAAGAACACACCTTCCTAGTTTCAGGTCTCTACAGCGGTTTAGGCTGTGCGTTGATCCCTCAGTCAGTCAGGACAAAGCATTTTATATGTATAGATTATAAGAATGTAAACAATGTAAAAAATAAGTTAGCGAAAAAATAATTAAATTAAAAATTCATTTTATTGATTCTATCCAATCAACTCATCTGCTGAATAATAAAAAAAAAAAACCTCATACGATACATCAAACCGCCGATCACCCTATAAAATTTTATAAATTGAATAATATCATATGCCTTAATGATTTAAAATATTTATTTTATTCAGTCAATTATTAAATAATAATTAAATCAAATTAATTAGTAGGTTACCTAGTGGCGGACCGACCCTCTTTGTTCCAATTTTACAATTGTTTATTTCACTTCCATTTTTTTTTTATTGTTATATTGTATATTTCTCCTTTGAAATAACAAAAAAATAAAATCAACCCAACTTATTTAATGTTTACAATAAAAGTGGAATAAGAAAAATGAATCGTAAATAAATATTTTAATTAATTTGGGAGGAAATACAATTTTACACTGTGATCACAATTAGCAATAAGTTTTTTTATAAACCAGAGAGATATTTATAGGTTTTTTTCACCAAATTATTTTTATATCACATTGAATGGCCATAGAAGTGGAATCTGCTTTTAAAAAATGCTAATAAAAACACATTTTAATCTCTAACGTGATTTATTTAGTTTCATCTACAAAAGTTTTTATTGAAGCATAAATCTGTATTATTAGATAAACTAGATTTCTATTCTTCTATTTGCAACCATCATGAAGCAGAGTGGCTCAGTGGTAGAGCACTGAGTTGCCATGACGGAAATCCTGGTTCAAATCCAAATACTGATCACTAATGGGTACTAATATTAGTAAAGATGGACGGTTTCTTTAATGTTCTTCGTCGCAAAAGATCCTTATTTATTTTTTTTTCTATCTATATCTATCAAAGAAAACTAAAATATTTAAAGTTCCTCAAATTAAAATTTAATTCCTTACCATTGTACAATTCAATGAACAGTTCTATAAATATTAAAAAGAGGCTTAGTGAAATTAATAAACAAATGAATTTAACAAATATTATTGTCAGTTGTTTTTCTATTATTCTAATAATTTAATACAGCATTTCTCTTTTCCCGGTTTAGGGTTACTCTCAAACTAATTCTTTTCATATTTACCATCACCCGATATTTCCTATCTTCGTTTCTGAAAATCTCTTGTATTTTCTTCCTCCACTTCTTTACACACTGTTTTCAATTGATATTTAAAATAGTAAAAAGCGGGTATATACATAAAAGAAGAAAACATTTATTATTGTAGGATACCAATTCCTTTTATTTCATTGTTATTGTTTATATATATATATATATATATATATATATATATATATATATATATATATATATATATATAAAGTGTAAAGTTACAATTTTTGTTTATTTGATTATTATTGATTTCTTTTTCTCTCTGTTGGACGTTTTTTTTTATAATAATAATAATAAAGAGTTTTATTACAATGAATTTAACAATTTACAATTTTGTAACATATTACATAATACATGTTCAAATAAGTAAAATAAACCTTTTTCCAGTCATATATTTTTTCTTTATTTAAAAACGTTTCAACATTAATATATCATTTTCAATTTACACTTCTTATACATCCTTTATCCTTATTTAATTTAAAAACCTAAAAATTTTCAACCTAAAATAAAAATAAATCATAATAAATAAATAATTTTAATAAACAACATGTCCCAAAAATACTGGATAAAAAGCATAGATACCTTTTTAGTTGATTGTCAAATAATTTTATAATATGTCTTATAAAACTTAGAGTTACAATGTACTCCATGGTCATTATTAACTATTTTAGAATTTGCACTTTGGACTGTTGTGTTTTTTATTAAAATTATGTATTTATTATGATTTATTTTTATTTTAGGTTGAAAATGTACAAATTTTATAAAAAATTGTAGAAAATAGTTTTTAAATTAAATAAGGGTAAAGGACTTATAAGAAGTGTAAATTGAAAATGACAGAGTAATGTTGAAACGTTTTTAAATAAAGAAAAAATATCTGACTGGAAAAAGGTTTTATTTTACTCACTTGAATGATTGATTAAGAAAGACGTACTCCAGTAACGGAAACAAGAGAATTAAAATAATACATGTTTTGAATGAAACAATTGACTCTGAATGTTGGATTAATATAATAAATAAAAAGCAGTATACATTGATAGCAGTAGGAAAAAGAAAAAAAACCTAAACAAAATAGAAAAATAAAATAAAATAAATAAATTAAAACAAGTATAATTTTTGGTAGTCAAATTAACGAGTTTAGTTACGTTATGAAATATTTTAAAGTTGTCCATTAATCAAATAATGATAATAAACCTTCTATTATTATGAATATTTTTGACATACTATCGTCAGCGTTTTTCACTTCTGACTTAATACTTTTAAATATAGTTAAAATTTTATTAGAATTGATTGTGTGTAAACATATTCCTAATTTCTTTAAAGCAATCCATTATAGAAGGTTCGTTATTTGACTTTATTGGTTGTTCTTGGCTTACAAACGTTTTCTCAAACCATTTCTAATTGGATTTGGGTAAAACTGGAAAGTCTGTAGGTTTAGCTTAAATTATTAATTAATTATATATAATAATAATAAATAAATTAATAAATTATTCTGTCGGAGTGAATTTTTATACATTTTTTTCTTTCATTGTAAATTATGATTTTGCACAAATACATTTAAATTTGTCCGATAGTAATTGTTTTTAATTTGAGACTGGTCTATTTGGTACAGCATGTAATTTTGTGAATTGTAGCAAATTATACAAGAAATAAATTAAAAAAATCATTTGATATTTATAGATTGGTTTTCACTTTTGTTTCTTATTTTCTCATTGCTAATCTTAATTTTATAGCATATTATGCAGTCATAAGGACTAAAGCTCCTTTACTGTAATTAACATGAATATTAATTCGTAACATATAATTTTAAAATTTTAGAAATACTTAACTAATGGTTTAATGAATATAGTCTTTAAAATGGTTTTAGAAATATTATTTTGCCTTCCCTTTGGACAGGAAAGGGCTGTGGTGGCTATAACCCTACGCAACATTTACGATGCCTATACCACAAGGTACTCGTGAAATAATACGAGGGCCGGGAGCCTTCATGATTTAGGCCCTAGCAAGGGAGAGAGAGTGAGTAAGAGAGAGAGAGAGAGAGTGAGTGAGAGAGAGAGATAGCGAGAGGGAGGAAATGCTTTGGGTCAGCTCATTAAAATAGAGAGGTTCTCAGGTACCTCCTGGGTTCTCTGGCAAAGTACCCCCCCCCCCTTAGGCACGAGGTACCCCGTGTACAGCTTATAGCAGGTTCACTTAAGGCATTTCCAGGGCTTCTATCTCATTTCGGAGTTATTGGTTAAAATTGGTTAATTGAATAGAAAAGGTGAATTTTATACAGCATATGAGTACACGGGCAACAATACGAATTAGTAAATATTAAAAAAAAAAAGTAGTAATAAAAGTAATCTTAGTAGAAAATAAAATTAAAAAAGTGGAAAATTTCCAATTGGACAAAAAATTAAAAATAGTCTTAACTAGTCAAAATTTCGATTTAATAGTAAAAAAACAACTATCAAGTAGAAAATAAATTTCAATGTGTTTAATATACGAATAAAATGACAAACAAAAAATTTATTTAATCTGGTCAATATTTTATTTAATGATATTGGTGTATGTAGAGTCATTATGAAAATATTCTGTAAAAGCGCCCTAAGCTTTCTCCCTATTTCCCTAACGCACTTTACCCTATTTTTATTTTAACCTGGAATATTAGTCTATTCTGCCTTATATGAAAAATTAATATAATGTATTGCTAACTAACATAACAAAAACATAAAATAACTCACTATATGTGTAAACATTGTCTGCTCTGGTCCCTGCCCGCCGCTGCGGTCTATCGGAGCCACATTTTCGATGCAGAGTGAATATCTCAGCTTTTTTTTTTTTTTAACTTTTCTGTTAGGGCTAAAAAAATTGCGCTTAAAAACTAATTGCGTCGCAACGTGTATCGATCAGTGACGAGATTGTTTTCTTTATTATTGCAATTAATCTTAATATCATTTAATTATGATATTAAATTTTATATAGAGTTGAAGTGGAAAATAGTTGACTGGTTAATTCTAATGATGGATTGAATAATTAGTCAGGGGGTTGCAGTCTATGATAACACCAAATAAGTTTAACTTATTGTATAGTGCCGACGTTTCGGCCTCCGTTTCGGCTTCTTCAGCGATAGGAAAGAAACATACAACAACTATCTAAAACCTTGCAGTAAAAAGGAATAGTAACAAATTTTATGTACATAATAGATAATAATGTAATGAAAGATGGCCTACTGAAGACTACTGAAGATGGCCTATAACTTAGCCTGAAACGTCGGCACAATAAAATAAGTTATGCTTATTTTGTATTCTCATTGATTGCACCCCCTGACTAATTCAATCCATCATTAACTTTTATACCATTTTACATATGTATACGGAAGATTTATGTTCTTTTCGATAGATCGAACTTATTCAGTTTCGATTTTCGGATACTGCTAGGTATAGCAGAGAGCTAACTATGAAGATTAATGCGATAAATCAGGAAGAGGAATCAGATTGACGTGGCGCTGTCCCAGTAATGGATTGCACCGGTGTTGTAGTTCCGTTTAACCAAAGAGATTGTAATGACAATCGCGGCGATGCTAATGTCATCCGAACAGGAAGGCAGAGAGAGAGAGAGAGAGAGAGAGAGAGAGAGAGAGAGAGAGAGAGAGAGAGAGAGAGAGAGAGAGAGAGAGAGAGAGAGAGAGAGAGAGAGAGAGAGAGAGAGAGAAAGGGTAGAGAGAGAGAGTACAATGCTAGCTCCTAGATGGCGCGCAATTAAGATTGTTAATGAGTAATGGCGGCGGTGGTGGTGGGTCGCTGTTGTTCTCTCCTCCTCCGACCACTTCACAATTTATTACTCGCGGGCTTGGAAAAATTTTTGTTTTATCGTACACAGTTCCCTCTTTCTCTTTTCCTCTCATCTCTCCCTCTCTCTCCCTCTCTCTCCCTCTCTCCCTCCCTCCCTCTCTACTCTAGGACTCACTCTTTTTCGATGATTAATATGTTTTGTGGCCTTTTTCTTTTCTCGGTAAACAGGCGGTGGCGGCTCACAAATCCCGCGACCTGCTGACAAACATTCTTTCCAGTTCGGTTTCCCCCCTCCGCTTCCCCTACTTCCCCCTCCACTTCCCTAACTCCCCCCTCCACTTTCTAACAACTCCCCGTGAAAAATAATATCGCCTTTGATCCTTTTACAGCCTCGAAGGGAAAAGTTTCGAGGATAACGGATTTAAGCGGAAGGATTTTACTGATGCAGGCAGGTGTTATTGTTTTTTCCTCCCACTTGATTGTCCTTTTATTCGTCAGTTCAAAAGCTTGTTAGTCTTTTGTTTTTTATTTTTTTACGAAGTATAGTACTGCTAGATATAAAAAATAATATAATTTCGTTCTAAGTATTTGCAGTTAAATTTTAGCTAATTAATTCATGAGGCTAAAAACCATAATACTTAAGGACTACCGATAGAAGTGAAAACCCAAGACTTAGAATAACTGTGTTATTTTTATAAATTCTAAATTATTTAAATTTCAGATTTAACGTTAGCCTAGTTTTCACATATCTGTGGCACCTGTGCAAAGTGGGCTAAGTCGAATTTTGTGAATTTCAAGCTATCTACTTAGAATCGTAATTTTTTTCTCTTTCCTTAAGTCTAACACGCTAAGTGTTCCGTCCATTGCAATGAAGGATATTCCTTTGTGAATCGTGGGCTGATACTCCAATCTTGAACTTAAAATAAGTTCAGAAAAATTACGATTCTTAGTAGATAGCTTGAAATTCACAAAATTTGACTTAGCCCACTTTGCACAGGTGCCACAGATATATTGACACCGAAGAATATATACATTTTCAAGTAGTTTATTTATTAATCAAAACATAAGATGGCCTGCGCAAACATATTTATAATTTATTTTTATTTGTATCCTCATAAAAGACAAGAAACTGCTCGACGTTTTCGCCTACTTCAACATTTACTGGACTAACGCTCTAAGCTCCCAATTAATTACAAAAGACTCATTTACATGACAGTTATCAGGCCTATTGGGACATACGGAGTTGAGCTTTGGGGCTCTACTAAACCATCCAATTCATCTCTTATCCAATCCTTACAATCCAAAATCTTTCGTAAAATCCTCAATGCTCCTTATTATGTCACACAAAAACTCATCCATCATGATCTTAATATCCCTTTGTTGCTGATGTGGCCCAAACTAGATACCTATCCTTCCATGACAAGCTCCATTTTTTTCTAGTCTCTCAACTTGCTTCCCATACTACTCCTGATAACCTTCCGAGGCGTCTGAAAAGAAGATGGCCTCGAGACCTTCTACTACAGAACTTTACTTGAGTGCTACCGATGGGTAGTCTCTCCTCACGTATTTTTTTTTATTTCATGTCATAAGTTTATTTCCTCTCAAACCGACTAGTTTCAAACCTATCTACTTCTTCAATCCCTAATAATTTTCAAAGGCGTCCGAAAACTGACTGACTAGAACTACTGGGTAATTTCTCTGCTTTCCTTTATCCACGCCATTATATATCATCTCAGTCATAATATTTACTTCTTGTATCGTTATAATACAGTTGTAAATACCAACAAATAAATTTTAAAAAAGTAGAATTATTTTTTTCGTTAAATTCAACAATACCTAGGTCACTTGTGCTTCAATAATTTCATAAATCGAGGCATTTCACTTTGCAAATAAAATATCTAAACGAAAAGTCATTTTTCTAAGAAAAAAGAAGAAGGAAGATTTTTTTTATATTTATTTATATAACTAGCTTTTGCCCGCAGCTTCGCTCGCATAGAATTTGGACTACCGCATAAAGTTTCTTCTAAAGACAGTGCTTTTTAACAATAATTTAAAATAATAAATAATTTAGTTATTTAAATAATTTAATTTTTTCACTATAGGTTACTCGTACAAAATTTCAGATGTCTAACTTCAAAACTGGCGGATTCCATACAACCTTCGAACCCTTATTATAATAAGGGTGGAATTATCCAACCTATGCAAATTTCAAGATGCTAAATTCCTGATTTGCCTTTAATTATGTACTATAATGGATTCTCCACAGTACTTCTAAAACTGTCGGGGGTGAGGAGGGGCGCGTGCCCCAGTGCGCCCCCCTAAATCCGCGCTTGCTATAGCCCATATGTTATTCTGATGTATAACCTATATTACTGTAAAGTTTCATCCAAATCCGTCCAGTAGTTTTTGCGTGAAAGAGAGACAAACATACAAACTTTCACATTTATAATATTAGTAAGATTATTCTTAAATAAATGGAATTCTAAACTTTAAGCCAAATTTGATTTTTTTTTTTAAATATAACTCGTGCAGAGGCCGCCAGGTGTTGACAGTCTCGTGCATGTTGCTGACGCCAGTTCATCATCTACCTAAATTCGCTAAACGAGGCTAAAGAAGTTTTCACTTCAAAAAAAGTTTTTTATAAATGCGTTTTTTTTAATTATTAGACTGTACTAAATTGAGATAGATAACCTTTTGATTAATATTAATCCAAAAGGCCGAGGACACAATATAAATAAGGTAATTTGGTAGGCCGTGCTGACGGGCCGTCATGTTTAATACCCGGCAATAGGGAAGCCTCTCTCGTCATCAATCTTCCTTTCAATAACAATATGGTGGGGGGGGGAGCACTTCTTATCTTATCTTATCTCTTCACATTTGTTCTATCCTCCCGTCTCCTTCTCGGCCCCTTTTCAGCTCAGGTTATTATGTGACAGTCTTTCTCGGCCTACGAACGGAAAGGTTTTGTTATTTAAAACAGCTTCGTGAATAAAATTTCCCTCTGCGACCATTCCTAAATGTGTATTATATGTCGTTGTGGTATTTTCTCACACGATAAGATAAATTTAAATAATTTATTTAGCACAAATCCATTAATATAAATAGAAATTATATTCATTTCTCTTTACATAACCTGTTATATCTTCTTTGCTACTCCATTATTCTTATATTATTTCAGTCTTCTTTTATTCTCAGCCCTGAAGGTGGCCTAAAAAATAGGCTGAAACTTAGGCACAATTAAAATAAGTCTAGCTAATGTTATGTAATTTATTGACCGCATGGATGGATCTTTAAGATGTTCCAGTCAACCATTTCCATATCAATATTTATTAAATGGACATTTCGAAATAGCTGCTAATTTTTTGAAAATTTGCTTATTTTGATTAGTATATTGAAATTATTTTGACACCTACATAACTCCCATAAAATTTTGTATTATTAAAATATTAATAATTTTTTATAATGCAATTGTTTATGTTTATATGCTTATGTTTCAAAAATACACCCACTTACCAGTCGACAGGCAGTTGTATGTTGAACGTCTTGGTGGTGGGGTGCTGTCTCATGTTTGGACCTTTTTCTTCGAGATGTGATTCACATAACCCTTGTTTTTTGGTGTCTTGATAATGCCTGAATAGGCGAAACGTCGACCGGTAAGTGGGTGTATTTTTGAAACATAAGGCTTTGCATTGTGGTTTTTCCCAATTGCATTATGATAAATAATAGTTTTTCTTTTTGAGTTTTTGGCTCTATTTTAGTGTATTAATAATTTCGTAATTTTTCATCATTTATGTATTATTCTTAGCTTTGCTCGGGTAATAAGGCATATTATGCCTACGTAATTTGTCTGTGTAATGTATTTTTTTTTTATCACGTAGCGGCCACTAAGGACCACGTGAATATCATTGGTTAGGCTTCTTTGGGAGTCTTCATTTTCTTTCTTCCCATCTCAGCTAATGTACTTTGTTATATAGAAATTATAAAAATAAAAACAAAACCAAATATTTCTTTATATACGAATTTATTATCTTGCACGGGATTAGGCAAGCAGTGTCTTCGGTGAAACCCTTCGATATTCCAACCCATTTACACAAAACCTCGACAAATCATATACCTAAACCTACCTGGTGCATCACTCTATCTATTTGTGAAAACGGCATGAAAATCCCTGCAGTAGTTGTTGAGTTTACCGCGAACAAACATGTATAACCTAAAACAATACAGAAAAGTATTGGTTGTAATATAATTGGTATGATTACTAAAGAAAATATTTTACTATTTGTATGCCATTCAACAGCACTTTATACTGATAAACCTAATCGGATGATACTAATTTACGATTACTAAATTTTATGTATCCAGGAATAGGCATAGAAAATCTTAAATTTGAGAATTTTTGTAAAAAGTTTTTTTTTTAATTTAATTTTTCGCGAAACCTAATATCATTAGGAAGATATTGCTTTTTAGGTTTAATTTTTATTAATAAATTTAACAGATTTCGTTGATGATGAAAATCCGTGCAGGACAAATCATCTCTCTGTACATTCGTTGTCCAAGAAACACTCCTTCTCTGTCCCATACTGAAACCAGGAGCCTTCACTATTTCTGGTACAGTTTTTTAACTGGTTTTTATGTTAAGAGAAATCTGACGTAATTGGTTTTGGGTAATGGTTTATGTACGGAAGTTTTTACAAATATTTGTAGTATCGGCTCGTACCGTCGGGTCCGCTAAGTCTTATTATTACTATTTAATTACAACCTGTTTTACTAATTATTTTTGAAAATACAAATAAAATAAATTAATTATTATATAATTAATATCATGGAGTCTTAAATTTTCTTAATTATCGCGGGGCAGACAATACAGTAGCCGCAATACCGAAAGGCCGTGAGGGTTTAGTATCTCTTAACGATCACGGGCGGCCGCACCTATGGATTTTATTATTATTAATTAGGAACTATGAATTATATTATTAATAATTAGTAACTATGGATACATATAAAATGTTTATTTTAAAACGTGCTATATTATTGGAATCTATTCTCCTATGGTTAATATGCTCCAATCTTGTCATTATTTTTTTGTGTTTTTTTCACGGAACGGCCTTAGAGATCAGGCGAATGTCATTCATTATTTTCACTTCTTTTCATCTCTCATTCTGTAATAATATTCAACTGTAATAATATTACAAGTAAATCTGCTATAAGAAATAACCCATCGGTAGCATTGCAGTAAAGTTCTATCGTAGAAGGTCTCGAGGCCATCTTCTTTTCAGACGCCGGGGAGGGTTATCAGGAATAGTGTGGGAAGCAAGTTGAAGGATAGGTATCTAGTTTAGGCCAAATCAGCAACATATGGGGTATTAAGATCATGATGGATGAGTTTGTTTGTGACATAATAAGGAGCATTGAGGATTTTACGAAGGATTTTGGATTGTAAGGATTGGATACGAGATGAATTAGATAGTTTAGTAGAGCCACAAAGCTCAACTCTGTATGTCTAAATAGGTCTGATAACTGTCTTATAAATCAGTCGTTTGTAATTAATTGGGAGCTTAGAGCGTTTGTCCAGTAAATGTTGAAATAGGCGAAAACGTCGAACAGTTTCTTGTCTTTTCAGTCTTGTATGAGGAATTTCCAACTTATCACAAGATCATGACAATTTGATTCAATTTACGATGTCATATTAATTTATGGCATATTCTCTATTGAGCAGTTAACAAGACTCTGATATCAACAGGCTATCCTTGGCAAGAGATCCTTGGCGAGTTTTATTCAAGCGGTTTAGAAAATATATTTCTTTAGAGACAGCGAGTTGGGGTCTTCTTCCTAACTGGAGGAAGAGTAATGTCCGCGTGGGGGCGGCAGGAATTAGTTAAATCTGAAGATCGTTCTCTGGAAAATATATATTTATAGAAAAAGCTGTATTTTAAATAGTCTTTAATAGGGGAAAATATATATTGTATTCTTATATATGAATGGTGGTTTTCGTTTGTAAAAAAATATATCAAATATATATTGTATTCATCTATACTTTGGGCATTTCCCGTATCTAAAGTTTATTCACGGGAAAATATATCTTTATAGAAAAAGCAAAATTCTCCACGACCGTGTTTTAAATACATATTTTCGTTCTATATATGAATGTTGGTTTTCGTTTGTAAAAAAATATTCTAGTGTCGGATTAAATACTAAACCTATATATTGAGAATTTCTCTTAACTCGATGCAGTTATAATTCAGGTTAATCCCTTACAATGAACTCAATACTTTTTACTCGGGGTCTATTGCTTGATTATGTTTAAGACGAAAGGCAACGTTTCGACCGTTATAGGAGGTCTTCTTCTGGGCTAAATATTCGAGATTCAGACAAATTCAAATGATGCGTGGCAAATAATAAAAATATATTAAGGCCTCAAAGTATATGAGTGATAAACAATTAAGATGTGGGATCCTAATATAAATATAAAAAACAGAGCGAATAATAAATAATAATAGAAATAATAATAATATATAGTAACAGTAGTAAATAAAGAAATACAAATTATTCTCGTGAATATTAATATGAGTTTGCTTTATGATTACTGCTATTTCTAGGAACCACACAAGCTTTTTTCTTCTTTTTCTTAACCAGATCTACAGTTTGTTATATGTTCTTCTATACTTTGGTGTTTATAGCTTTTCGGGTCCGGGGGCGTAGCCTAATCTTCTAGTGATCTGATTTGCTGGCTATTTAAAAATATTGGTGGCGGCAATTTAAGAGAAAATTTAATATTTCTTTGTGAGGTCTATCTAAACTTATCCACTAAGTCTGAATTCGTCTGGAAATAATATATTCACTCTAAAGACCAATTAATTAATGCTTAGAGGGATAAATTATTTTTCACTTGACAGTTTACGAGAGGGGGGGCAGGAATGCAAATTGTCTTGGGAAAGGATCCTTATAAAGGACACTAAAGGATGGAGAAGGATAAAGGGACAGGACAAAGGATAATAGATATGAGAGAGATATTGAGGGCTCTTTCTCTAAGCCACAAATGAAATCTTCTCCCGAGAGTTGCTTGCATCTCTCTCTCTCGAGCGATCGCAGCTGATAGCCCAGGTACGGAGAAGAGAGTGGATTTCGTTCCTACGGATATCAGCCTGATGCTCTCTCTCTCTCTCTCTCTCTCTCTCTCTCTCTCTCTCTCTCTCTCTCTCTCTCTCTCTCTCTCACACGCACACACACTCTGGAATAGTTTGGGAACATCTATTTATCAGCTCACACAAGTTTGGAAGCGGACGCCCTGGAATCCGCAAAAGCTTGCGGACAGTTTTCGCTGCGAGAGGAACAAGTTTCTATCGAATTTCAGTTCTGCTATTAACGAGCGGGAGGGGGGGGGAGGAGAAGTAGGACTTGCTTGGCTCTTGGCCATGTGGAGAAATTTTTTTAGTAACTTTGCTGCATAATGTGCGCGTCTTTTGTAATTTTGCTGAGGGAAAAAAATTGCTTAGGATTTTAAAGGGAAAAGAAAGAAGTATAAATTATGGGACTATTTCCTTAATGAATGATAAAGTAGTATAAAAAATCATGATCAAAATTTTCGGTTTCAGTTCCGCAGATTGTCGCTTCGGGATTTCTACTTATTCTGTTTGCAACCGGAGATGGATTATATAGGATTTAGGACTCTCCTGGGGCTCAGCCAGACTCTATAAAATATTATAAAAATAGAGTACCCAAATTAAGGGGTAAAAATTTGGCGGTTGGACATGACTTAGGGGACAAGTCACCTCCTTGCAGAACCGTTGTCTATGAAACAGTATAGTCTCTACCATATCCCAGACAGCTTTACTTGTACAGTTTATTTATGTTACACCTAGTACAGTATATATTTTTTTTTTACAATTATTTTATTGTTTAAGAAAAATTTTAATTAGTGCGTTTTCCAATTGCATATTACTGTAGTAAATCCTCCCTACAGAGCGCTATTAAACTGGAAGCTACGGTTTTGAACTATACACTCCCTCATCGGTACTAAATAACCGGAATGGTCCCTAGCCATACCGATGCAAAGATATATAGAAATGTATGAAAATATAACCACTATTGTTGCTCTTCGTCGATAACTGCGTCGTAATTCTGGGTTATCTCCGCCCCCGGGTTCGATTCCATCCAATGGAGAAATTAAACGAGATAAAAAGTAGTTCCGATTTATTTCAAAACCGCCGTATTAAAGGGAGGAATCTAGTTCCTTTATCTATATTATTGTATACCTTTTTTTTTTTTTTACAGGAGTTTCCACTAATAGCGGGTTTCCTTAACCTAGTGATTGGATGGCATCCTTGCACAATGTCCTATCCTATCTTCCCATAGACCATGACACATCATTGATTCCTCCACTTCGTTATCGCATGTCCTTGGTCTTTCTCGTCTTTTTGTTTCATTAATTTTCCTTTGGGTGTTCTTCCTTCAGGCATTGTTTTCAAATGTCCATACCATTTCAGGCGTTTTTTCTCAATATCTTCCAGAATTGTTCTTTCAGCTTCCATCTTTTTTTCTGATTGTCGTATTTCTTACTTTGTCCATTCTGGATATTCCCGCTGCTCGTCTCCAATATGCCATTTCTGTGGAGTTTTTTTGCTGAGGTTGCTTTTCAACGTTCAGCGTTCAAGTTTCTGATCCATTTAATTATTTAATAGTATTATTAATACTTGTTACAGAAGTATTGGTCGACTGTATCTTCTAATATAAGGAAGAAATAGTTGGGGGTGCAGTCAGTAAAAACACCTAAATAAGTGTAACTTATTTATTGTGAGCCGACGTTTCGGCCTACAATGTAGGCCATCTTTAGGGCTAAGAGAAAGAAATAAATAAAAACGTTGCAGTAACAAGAATATAGTGACAGAATATAGTACAGAATATAATAAACTTAAAATAGTGATAGATAAAAATAAAATTGTAGATGATGAACAGAAATTCAAATAGTGACAGATATAATAATTAAAGAATACGAATATAAAATAGAGAAAATAAATGCCCAGAAAGGATAAAATGTAAACATAATATAAAGGGAAAGAAAAATGAGGAGGTAAACGGAAAGATACAAAATGAGAAGATTAAAATATAGAAAAAGGGGTGGAATATGAAGGATTTAGAAAAAAACTAGTTTAATTATAGATATAAATGGAATGATATCAGACATCTAGAGGTTACATAGGTAAAATGTCCCCCTTTTTCTATATTTTAATCTTCTCATTTTGTATCTTTCCGTTTACCTCCTCATTTTTCTTTCCCTTTATATTATGTTTACATTTTATCCTTTCTGCACATTTATTTTCTCTATTTTATATTCGTATTCTTTAATTATTATATCTGTCACTATTTGAATTTCTGTTCATCATCTACAATTTTATTTTTATCTATCACTATTTTAAGTTTATTATATTCTGTACTATATTCTGTCACTATATTCTTGTTACTGCAACGTTTTTTAGATGTTTTTCTGTTTGTTTCTATCTCTTAGCCCTGAAGATGGCCTACATTGTAGGCCGAAACGTCGGCACGCAATAAATAAGTTACACTTATTTAGGTGTTTTTACTGACTGCACCCCCAACTATTTCTTCCTTTTATCATTAATACTATTATATTTTTTTTTATATTATATATATTTTTTTTATTAATGTAAGCTGATACACGCGGCGTGAGTGAAAAATTGCGCTTGCATAATTGTGAGAGGATAATTGAAGCGAGGTAGAAGGAATGAATATGGATATAATTTACAATTCAAACTTTTCTCTACATAACGCCGCTCCGCACAAGGTCTCGGCTTGTTGACATGCAAATCCGTTGGACCCTTTTCAGGAAGCTACGCTGTGTAGCCTGAGTGCGGGAGTCTGCCCTAACAAATTTTTATCTCATACTTTTAAATAATTTATTTCACTTAGAGTGCTATTATTCTTTTTCTTCAGGATGAAGATGAGTGAAAAATTAAATCGATATTTTTCTTTAAATATTCTTTAAATAGAAGAACAAAAAAACCTATTTCCAGTAAAAAAAAATTTTTTATATCTCTTATTTTCGAGATACGTTTCGGCCTAGGCCATTCTCAATCTTCTATTTTAATTGTTTCATTTTTTCACTTATTATATGGTTAACAATTTGACCATAAGTCATTCATCTGTAAAAACATGCATAAATTCTATAATTGTAACAAAATAAATTAGTCAATAAATGAAATTGTACATAAATTCTTTTATTGTCCAACAAATAACCAAAAATACAATAAAAAAATTTATGTACAATTTTATTTATTGAATAATTTATATTGTTACAATTATAGAATTTATGCATGTTTTTACAGATGAATGACTTATGGTCAAATTGTTAACCATATAATAAGTGAAAAAATGAAACAATTAAAATAGAAGATTGAGAATGGCCCAGGCCGAAACGTATCTCGAAAATAAGGAATATAAAAAAAATTTTTTTTACTGGAAATAGGTTTTTTGTTCTTCTATTTAAAGAATATATTATATGATTGAGTCGTTATTTTTCTTAACTTCCTAAAATAGTTACGAAATCGGAAATACAGTAGGCCATTAAACCGTATTTCTCGTTACTGAAGAAAGTCTCAGTTAAAAATACTGCTGTGGATGATGAATTATTTAGTCTTGTTAACTGCCATTAATGAACGCCATACCATCCTCTATAAAGTGGGTACCCTAAATCGAGAGGGAAACCTGGAATTTGAGCGTCATCCAGGACAGACATAAATTATTTTGTATTATATTATATAATACTAGAATTACAGTAATTATACTTTACATCCATATCCTGGCCATATTAATGTGACCACTGGATAGATTCGTTCTTGTTACATGTTTGCATTATCTTTTTCTAAGCGTAATGATGTAAATCGAGGATAAATATTAGTTTTAAGGGGTAAGTTAGTTATCTGATAATAATATGAAATTGAAAAAAATAGTTTCGAAAATAAATCTTTATTTTTTTAAAAATATTTTGTGGTATTGCCCTATTTACACCCTATTTTACATATAGAAGAAAAAAAATATCAAAATATTTAAAATATGTGATACAAATAATAAATAAATAATAAACTTACCGAATCCGACTTGTATTTAATGAAAAAGAAACAATAAATCCACAAAAATTTCTAACACAAATTATGCACGCCGTCACTCGTAAAACAAAGTGGCTGTACTAAAACCAATGCTGCCATTACTAAAAAAAAAAATTAAAAAAATTATAACAGTGTTGCCATTACTTAAAACAGCAATTTATTAAGACACACGAAATTATATAAAAAAATTAGGAAAAAACAAAAATAAAATAATCTTTCTTGTTGGTCACATTAATATGGCCAGGGACTGTACATATTATATATATATATATATATATATATATATATATATTATATATATATATATACATATATATATATATATATATATATATATATATATATATATAATTTATTTCTTGAATAGTGTAGTATTAAATAATCGCTACAATTTTTCAGAATATTTTGACTTTCGTGTCAGGTCTTCTAAAAAATTAATTTTTATATAATGTTTTATTTAAAATATTTTAGTTTTAAATATTTTCGAATCTTGTCTTCCCATCCCTGAAGAAGACCTGAAGAAAGGTAGGTGTCTAATGTCGACCGCTTTTTAAGGAATTTTTGTTTTTCTTCCTGAATTTTTTAATTCCTAAAATGTTACAATTGTTTCACACATATTAATACTCCCTATTCCTCCATTCTCCTCGGCAGGGCAGATCCCCGAAGACACAACGGCTGCCCCTGAACCCCAGAACGGGATTAGCACTAACGCCTAGGAACTCCTCCCCCAAGAAGACGAAGGACGGGTTATGGATTAGCGAAGAGACATGAGAAATGGGCGAGATGACAAGGGTGACCCAGAACAGCCTGATACGTCAGTTATCTCTTCCCCCTCCCCTCCCCCCCCCTAGCGCTGCCAAGTACTATCATCCTCTTCTCTACTTTATACCTAAAATCATTCCGAACTTAGTTTAGGCATTATATATATATATATATATATATATATATATATATATATATATATATATATATATATATATATATTAAAGTTATTTAATGAAATCTACAACTGTGTAACAGAATACATCAAGTAAATATAATGAATGCAATCATTGGCATGAAAAGAAAAGTAGGATAACTAACCTGGGAGGATGATCAGGAATTGAAGAGGTTGCTAGGTTTGAAACTGAGTGGGAATGAAGTTTGGAATTGAAAAAATTGATTTCGGATTCGGGTCAAATAGCAACAAATGCAACATTAAGACCATTATGGATTACTTTGTTCGTCACAAAGTAAGGAGCATTGAGAATTTTACGAAGGATTTTCGATTGTAAGGATTGAATACGAGAGGAATTTGATGGCTTAGTGGAGCCCCAAAGCTCTATTCCGTAAGTCCAGATGGGTCTAATGATTGTCATGTGTATGAGTTTTTTGTAATTAATTGAGAGCTTAGAGCGTTTGCCTAGTAAATGTTGAAGTAGCCTGAATCGGCGAGCTATTTCTTTTCGTTATTTACTATCGGATCTGTTCTACAGGAATCATTGGGATGTTACTAAACGACAAGGAATTATATTTAAAATTAAATATAAAAAATCCTGATATATACAAACACAGGACTTACTTTAACGCCTATCATAAAAGAATACAGAAAAATATAATATAAAAATAGCCAGGACGGGTGTTTTCTGGTTAAGACATGCTGTTAGGATTATAATTGAATCATGAAAAAGGATATATTATTTTTATTGTTAAATTGGATTGTATCATGATGAATATATGCCAGTTATTATGTATCAAATGATGATATATAATGGAATCTGTCCAGATATTAGGAATTTTATATGTTGAAGCCCAATATGTGCGAATTTATATGGGGGGGGGGGCACACAGGAGAGGGATTGATTGTTACAAAAATGTTGGAAAATATCGCTGAATTTAATTTTTTCTTCATACTTAGAGTTCTTTTAAAGTAAAGCGCGACCTTTTAAGGGGAGAAGAATGGCTCAGGGTTAGAACATTGAGTTGACATGCCGAAAATCCTGTTTCGAATCCCGCTGTTTGCAAGACTTTTATTTAATCTTTTAGTGTTGGGATATAGGTCCTTTGGGATCTAGGATATAAGCCCTCTTGGGGCTCAGACCTCTAAAAAGTCGGTACACAAAATAAGGGGAGATCTCTGGGAGCTGAGCGTATTTACGACAAATCACTTTCCTGTTCAACCGTTGTCTGAGAAACAGTGGAGTCTCTACCATGTACTTAATGCTAGGAAAATTCTCTAGGCAGGCAAGGACTAGAAAATGGTTAAGTAAAAAGTAGTAGAAGGTGATGAAAAGATTATCAGTATGATGATTGATAATCAATAGTGTGAGTCCGTAGTATGTAGAAGATATCATATCTATTTAAACATAAATATTTTTTCATTTTAAGTTAAAGTTAGTTGATTCCACGATTCTTATTACCGTTTGGTGAATTTAAACGCATAAAAGGTTTAATGAAAGAAAGCTACTGTTGGTTTGTTTGTTTGTTCATTTAACGTCACTTTATGCTGCTATGGCTAATCGGACGATGCTACAGTGGGAGCTCTAAATTTTGCCTATCCAGGTTTAATTAGGATAGGGATTTTTAGCGAGTACCTGTCATCGTACAGGGTCGGGACCCCCGTTTAACGTCCCTTCCGAAGGACGGCGTAACTAAGGATTTTTTACTCCCTTAAAAAAATCCTAGGGCCACCTGCCGGGCTACGAACCCGCGATCTTGGGTTTAGTAGTTAGTTACGCTAACCACTAGACCACAGGTGACCTTAAGCTACTGTTGGTGATAGAACGAAAGAATAAAATGACGAAATTAAGTACATCTGCAAGTCCACCGAGACTAAAATATACGATAATAATATAGAAGCTTAAAGGTCCAGGTTCGATTCCGGCAGAGTCAGCCGTAATGCGGAAGATACTGATATCGATAGCGCGGAGGGAAGAGGAGGTAAGTTATTAAGAGCCCCGGGGATGAACAAAGTTGTACAAGTTACACTTTTCCGAGCTGACACGTAAAGTCCCGCAGCGGCTTCGTGGTGCTTACTCTGGAGGCGAAGTTTAATGCTTAATCTGCACCAACAGGGTCTCTTATATTACGGAGAGAAAGTCGATCTCTGGCTTTTGACTTATCTGCGCTTGTAGTAAGGGATATCGATATGGTAGAAATATCGGTAAATCGATATTTTATTAGATAGTTGCAAATCAAAATTGACGTAATGTCGTTAATTAATTCTTTACAACAGAATTAAAAGCCATTTACCTTTCTTATAATTTTTGTATTTGTTGATGAGAACAAATTTCCGGTTTCTATTAAAAATATAAAAACAGCATTTAAGGAGCATTATTCAGATTGTTATTGGCATTGATAAGTAATTCGAAGTATTGATTTTTTTTTTTTTAATGCAATAATTGAAATTTACAACTGTATACAGAATACATCAAGTAAATATACTGAACGATAAATCATGTCCAGAGATAAAGGCAAGTAGAGAAACTACCCAGTGGTAGTACTCAAATAGCAAGTTCAACTAGAACAGCAAATCACGAGGCCATCTTCTTTTCAGACGCCTCGGAGGATTATCAAGAATTGAAGAGGTTGCTAGGTTTGAAACTAGTGGGTTTGAGTGGGAATAAAGTTTGTCATGAAAAGATTGATATCGGATTCGGGCCAAATCAGCAATAAACGGGATATTAATGCCATTAAGGATTACTTTGATCGTAAAAAAGTAAGGAGCATTGAGGATTTCATGAAGGATTTTGGATTGTAAGGATTGGATTCGAGAGGAATTCGATGGCTTCGTGGAGCCCCAAAGCTCTATTTCGTAAGTCCAGATTGGTCTAATGATTGTCATGTATATGAGTCTTTTGTAATTAATTGGGAGCTTAGAGCGTTTGTCTAGTAAATGTTGGAGTAGCCTGAAACGGCGAGCTGTTTCTTGTCGTTACAGTTTAATATTGATAAAAATATTTATTTATTACAGTTTACCTAAAATATTTCTTAGGTGTTTTGTGGAAATGGTGCCCTTTACATCTAGAATTAAAGTATAAAGATATCTTTCATACAATGTCCATTTTGACTGTTTTGTTTTAACAAATCGTGATCCTTTTTTTTATTCAGCCTATTCACGTGCCCTGTCCAATAACGAACTTTGGCTATCATAATGACGATTATTATCCTGTTTGTCACATTTCTAAATAATTGTCTCTGCTGATGCTAGTCCACACTAATGGCGTAAATCGTGGAACCACGAATGGCTTCTTCCCGGTCCACCGTTCGCTCTCTATCTTCATCTGGACTGTTAGTTGTAATAGTCGGTATCTATCATGTCTTTCCTGCCTGCCGTTGGTGATGATATCTGTATTATGTTACTTATGTTTTTTAAGGAATTACACAATTTAAATTCAATTATAATGAATTTTTTGGAGGAAAATTTCATAGTGTAATATCTGTACAAGAAACACGTTTAAGCAGTTAGAATGTTTACTTGTCTTATATATATATATATATTTTTTTTTTTTTTATTGAGTTGTACAACTGTAATAAATACATCTAGTACAATTGCTATAAGAGTTAATAATACATGATAGGACATGTAGAGATACTACCCACGTGCAGCACTCTAATAAAGTTCTATAATAGAAGGTCCCGAGGCCATCTTCTCTTCAGACGCCTAGGAGGATTGTCCGGGATGGAATTGGATGCAAGGATGGAAACTAGTGGGTTTGGATGGGTTTGAAGTTTATTGTGGAATGATAGGTATCTGGAATGGGCTAAATCGGTAACATATGGAACGTTAAGGTCATTATGGATGGTTTTATTTGTGACAAAATAAGGAGCGTTTAGGATTTTGCGAAGGATTTTGGATTGCAAGGATTGGATACGAGAGGAATTCGATGGTTTGGTGGAGCCCCATAGTTCAATTCCATAAGTCCAAATAGGCCTTATAACAGTCACATAAATAAGTCTTTTGTAATTGATCTGAAGCTTTGAGCGCTTATCTAGTATGTGTTGAAGTAGTCGGAAACGTCTAGCTGTTTCTTGTCTTTTCAGTCTTGTGTGGGGGTTCCAAGTAAGACGCTTGTCTAAGTTGAGTCCCAGGTAGCGAATCTTATATATTATTTCGTTTATTCTTATAATGTTAGAAAACCAAAGGAACACCCATCAACCTTGCTGATAGAATAATGGGAGAATAATATATGGGATTATAATGAGAGATTTGGAGATAAAATGGGCTGTAAATTGCGAGAGAGAGAGAGAGAGAGAGAGAGAGAGAGAGTCATACAAGACTTTGGATTGCGGACGTGATGGATCAATACTAACGAGATTGTTCTGTACCGGCGGGAATAGATCCGTTTTGCTAAGAGCCGCACCACCTGGGCCGTCATCTCGGTGCATAATGAAATATCTGATGTTTCAATAAGTGTCGCGTCTTAGCGTCTCTTATAGCGGAGTCAATATCCGCCAGCTCATATCCGGAGGTAGCTGTTTCGGGAATCGAACCTGGAGCGTATCATACCGCCGCATCTGTCATTGGGTCGAGATTACAGCCTGGTTTATATTAAGCGGATTGGGACCCGATCGGATTAATTTTGAAAAACAATGAAGAAAAAAAAAAATATATATATATATATATATATATATATATATATATATATATAGAGAGAGAGAGAGAGAGAGAGAGAGAGAGAGAGAGAGAGAGAGAGAGAGTTGATTATCCGAACTAATGTCGAAAATATCCGCCTCATATTGACTCAACAATTTCGTAAATGGAATATTTAATTTTTTGAACGATCCCAAATATTTATTTATTCTTACATTTTAATAAAATAAGAAGAAAAAAAGCCATCCAGTCAACAATTCATTAATTTATTAACTCTTAAAACGTTTCGACTCTAAAAGTCATTTTCAATTTTTTTGGTTTTAAGCATCAAAAACACAACGCACAGACCTATAAAAGTTACAAGTCAATTTTCCGTAAAAAAACCAAAAAACAATAGCAATTACATTAATACTATAATACGAGTTTAAAAAATATTTTATCTCCAGCTGGTACAAAAACATGTGTTTTTTGGCTCAATTAATTAGGACTAAAGTAGGTCTTTTCTCCCTGTGCATTAGAAATTGAGTCAAAAAGTTAACTTTATTCCCTAGGGAATAAAGTAAAAAGATGACAACCTAATTCGTCTAAATAATGTAGGTTTTGTTCAGAAAAAGTTGAGGGTTAGGTTGCTACACCTCTCACACCGTTTCAAAACACGAAAACTGATAAACATAAGTTCATTTGTGTTCAGCTTGTGTAAGTTATGGATCCACCACATATTGTAAAGAAGAAAATAATGTTATTTCAAATTTACATCCCATTTTTACACTTTTTACATCACACCTGGAGATAAAATCTTGTATGCCCCTCGGGACTAAATTTTACCGTCTCGGCTTGTTCTCCTGAGCAAAGATAATTATTCCGGTTGTTCATAACAAGTTTACAGCTGAGGGAATGATGATCTTTAGTCCCTAGGTGCATAAATTACTATATTGCCACAACAATTAGTGAAATAAATTATAGATAACTCTAAAAAAAACAGGGTAATATTAATTTAAAAAATTTTCAATTTTTTATGTACAGAATACTTGTTCTCAATAGTCAAACTAAATTTTTAAATATGATTTGACACTGTCACCTATACATAGAGATAAGAAACGAGTTAATATAATATTTATTATTGTTTAAAATCTTTATATTATATAAATGTGAAATTTATATATGTGAAAGTTTGTATGTTTGTCTCTCTTTCACGCAAAAACTACTGGACGGATTTGGATGAAACTTGACCGTAATATAGGTTATACATCAGATTAACACATAGGCTATAGCAAGTGCGGATTTATGGTGGGGGAGCGCACGGGTGCACGTGCCCCTCCCCTACATTTTTTAGGTACTGTGTAGAATCCATTATAGTACATAATTAAAGGCAAATCACATGATCATAGTTGTTAAAACATCAGAAAGAACATGAGTGAAACTATTTGTTTTGATATCCTACTAATCTTACTAATATTACAAATGTGAAAGTTTGTATGTTTGTCTCTCTTTCACGCAAAAATTGCTGAACGGATTTGGATGAAAAATATTGAGTAAAATAGGTTATAGATCATAGGCTAGAGCAAGGGCAGATTTATGTGGGGGCATGTGTCCCCCCCCCCCGTTATAGTACATAATTAAAGGCAAATCAGGAGCATCTTGAAATTTGTAGATAGGTTCTTTGTATAGTTTAAGAAAGAAATTTGGATAATTCCATCCCAAGGGTTTTCCCTTTATTATAATAGGGCTTCAAAGGTTGTACAGAATCCGTCAGTTTTGAAGTTAGACATCTGATATTTTGGATGTATGAATAACTTATATTTTAAAAAAATAATTATTTATTTAAAATGATCTTTCACGAACCTTTATGTGGCAGACCTAATTCCACGCGAGCGAAGCCGTGGGCAAAAGCTAGTTATAAGATATTTTATAAAATTATTTAAAAATTAATGAAGAGATAGAAAATGTGGGCAGGTTACTAGGTAACGTTATCATTCCTCTTTATTAAAATTGTTATTGAAGTTGAATAATTTTTATATTATTGTTTTTAAGTTTTAAAAGAATAGATGGATAAAATTTCCCTATCTCTCCTGCGTCTTTTTTACCATTAACTATATTACCCAAGTTATCATTTATTTGTGTTATTTTCCTTGAGTAAAATTTTTGGTCTTTCAAAATCAAATGTATCTAATTCCTTCTTACTGTGGGTTGATAGTGCAATATTGGTTTTGGATGTTGGTTTTAAATTATTTTTATGTTTTTATATATTGGGAAAAAAATTCTCCTTTCATCTCATCTTCTTAATTAATATAATTGTTTAAAACGTCTCGACAACTATATGTCATTATCAATCATTTAAAACAATTTTCCTCCATCTATACAATAATTGTACATAACTTTATATGTCTAAAAATATGGATTTTTTCCCACAGGTAAAGCAAAGCATTCCTATTGTAATTATGGGATTGAAATTATATTATTAACCATTACAAATTTTTTAAAACTTGAAACTTATTATTCCGTTAAAATTCAATTTTTTAGTTAAACCATGTAATTATTCTTTTGAAGGAACTTTATATTTTTGTTTTTAACAATTAATCTGATCCGTCTCCAATCCGCTTACTGTAAAGCAGGCTTTAATACCGCCAGTATCAGATGCTGTGGTATGATACGACTGGGTTCGATTCCCGAAACAGCTGCCGGAGATATTGACTCTGTTACGAGTATAATAGGCTCTAAGATGTGACACTTTGAATAAATAAATATATATTTTGACTATTAAAGGACTCTCTTAGCGAAATCAATACAACCATAAGAAATTAAGACTAATCCTATGAGACTTGCTGGGAACTTTCCTTCCCCGTCGGAATCAATCGCAGTGGAATTGTTTTGGACAAAAGAGTGCCCTAGGTGGGCAGGGATAGATTGGTAGAAATAGAGTGAGCGAGAGAGATAGGTAGAGCGAGAGAGAGAGAGAGAGAGAGAGAGAGAGAGAGAGAGAGAGAGGGAGAGAGAGAGAGAGAGAGAGAGAGAGAGAGAGAGTGTTTGGGGGGGGGGCTGAAATAGTGGCCCCGGTCTTATTGTTTCCAAACTCACAAGTTGGCAGCTAAATCCTGCTCCTGCCAATACTCTCCGCCTTCCTTCTCTTCCTCGCCCGCGTACCTTCAATATAGTCGTCCTTCTTCAGGATAGTAAATCTAATAAATATTTTATACTTATAAGTCAATTTCCGAGAGTTTTATTTATTCATCGTGGGAGGGGTTAGATAAAATTACTAAGCTTTAGGTCCTCATTTTTAAATAAATTGATGTCGATAAATTACTTTATCAATTAATAGTGGATTGACTATGGGATCCGCAGACAATCCTTGGATTCGTTCTGCCTCTAAAGATGCCATAGTGTTATATAAGAGGAGAGCTTTGTGGTTAAGTGTAAATTGTCTCCTGGCATGGCCGTTGGTCTAGACAGTGCAGTGTATACCATGTACTTTACCTAAGAACTGTATTGATACATATTTTTTATTTATTAATACACTGTAAATGATTTATATAATTAAACTAGCGACCCACCCCAGCTATGCTCCGGTAATATGGCATATTATGCCTACATAATTTGTCTGCGTAATGTTATTTTTATCATGTAGAGGCCACTAAGGATCACGCGAATATCAATAGGAGTTTAAAAAACTTTGGGAGTCTTGATTTTCTTTCTTCCCATCTCAGATAATGTACTTTATTATATAGAAATTATAAAAATAAAAACAATAACAAATATTTCTTTATATACGAATTTATTATCTTGCACGTTAGTTAATTGCAAGGGATTAGGCAAGCAGCGTATTCCGTGAAACCCATCGATATTCCAACCCATTTACACAAAACCTCGACAAATTATATACCTAGACCTTCCTAGTGAATCACTCTATCTATTGGTGAAAACCGAATGAAAATCCGTGCAGTAGTTATTGAGTTTACCGCGAACAAACGCGGGCGAGCAATTTGTTTTATAATATGTAGAGATAGACTACACTGTAAATTATCTGTATAATTAAATTCCTAACTATGATCAGCTGGTATGGTTCTAATTTTTACATTTTAGGTTATATCAAAATAACTTTCATCATTATAAGATAATAACTTTAAAATCTATCCTTGAGTTATTTTTGGAGCGTCTCGGATTAAGGTTGCTGTTTCCAATTGATGAGTCTGTTTGGGTTGTTGGTGTGAGATGTCTCTACCGTCTTCTTCGATGTTATGTTGTAAAATGTTTTACTAAGGATACTGGAATATGCAGAACATTTACTGATTATTTTTTTAAATATTTTGTAGACTGAATGTACTATTTTTACTCTTTTTGAGTATATTACTTACTTAATGTCCTACAAGGACCTTCCGCCAGCCATTCCTGTTCTTTCCTCGCTCCCTCCGTGCCCTGCTCCAAGGTCTTCTTCGAAATCATCCAACCATCTCAGTCTTGGACTTTATCTATATCGTCTTCCTCCAATTTTTCCATATAGCAGGCTTCTTTCTAGTTTCTGGCATCCGTTCCACGTGTATCAGCCATCCGAGGCAGGATTTTCTCACATAGGATACCAGGTCTGGTTTTCCATATGTTGTGCGGGGCTCATGATAATCGCCACGTTGTATCTTTCTTTCCCAGACATTGAGTTTCCTTTTACTTTTGTCTGTTCATAACCAGGATTCACTCCTATAATTAACTATGGGTGTCAGAATAATGTTTGCTCTCTTTTATTTAAAATACATTTTCGCAAACTACAAAATTATTGTATTTTCCATACCTTCTCACCCACTCTTATATTATAAAGGTACTAGTATGTTTAAGGGCCTGCTGACATCAGCGCGCTTAGGTTTCACTTTTCTTAACCATCTCCTACTGTTATAGTAACCTTTCTAGTGTTTTGTTATTGTTTATGTCAAGTTGAACGTGAATGTGTTTTTGATTATTTTCTTCAAATATGACTTGGAATTTGAAGAAGATTTTTCGCACGGTGAACGATGAAAAATCAGCTATTGGGTTTCTTTAGGAGCGGAATGTCATTCCGCAGAAAATGCGTTGTGGAAATGGACATGATATGAAACTGCAAGTGGGGAATAAAATTAGATGGAGATGCCGGAAAAAAGGATGCAACAAGACCCTGGGTATTCGATTAAATACGTGGTTGAGGAATAGTACATTACTTTTGGAGACTATTGTCCATTTTATAGAACGAACTTAGAGGGAAGAGACCCTTTTGATGCAATTTTTGAAGATATTGTTCTTTTTAATGAGCATTGTTTGGAATAAATCTTTCATTGTTTGTCATAACATCATATTTTAAATATTTCTATTTTAAAGATTAAATAACAATTTGTTACTAAAATATGATATTTTTTTAAATTTTGAAATGTTTTTATTTTAAAGCCGGGGCAAATCTTTTCTCTTTAAAATAAAAACATTTCAAAATTTAAAAAAATATCATATTTTAGTTACAAATTGTTATTTAATGAATATTTATTGTAATAAATGTTTTATTATTTCTATTTTAATTTTGTCTACATGTTTCTCATTTATTTCATTTCCTATAAATCTGTTGTGTCTTAATGAAAGGCAATGCCTATTTAAAATTCATGCATAACCTGACAAGGTCCAAATAGTTGAGGTAAGTGACACCTGAGCGCGCTGATGTCAGCAGGCCCTTAAACATAATAGTACCATTATAAATAAACGGTCCTACTTTATTTTAATTATAATTCGTTTATAAAAAATTAGGATATATTATTATTGTTATATTATTGTTGCAGATGGTCACAAGGACAAAGAAGATATTTGTGGGAGGTCTTTCGGCCCCAACGACCCTGGAGGACGTCAAGAACTACTTTGAACAGTTCGGCCCGGTAAGTTATTACTATATTTTATTATTAATTTTTTTTTTTTTTATTTCATACTATTAATTGAATCTGTTTCGATATATATTATTTTATTTATTTCTGTTTGGAAATCGTTCCTCGTTTATATTAGATTACACCTCCATATAGTTAAAGAAATAAATCAACAATTAATGATTAAGCTCAATATGAGCGAATTTTAAATTAATCGGTAGTTGAAAAGTTTTTGAAGCCTTTAATCCTGGAATATTAAATTATTTTTCAAATTTTACATTTATGGTAAATCAAGAATAAGTCTCTTCATGACTTTTCAAAGATCTAATTGTTATTTTAGTTTTGTTTTATTGTAACTATTTCTTCTTTCCTATGTATTAGCCAATTTTATAATGATATGATATATATGCACATGTATCGGTACCGATGTGATAAAATAAATACCCATAAAATTTTTAATTATTTTGTCTTTTTATATTTATTGTTATTTATATTGACTTAAATTTCTAAAGTAGTTTGGTAATGGTTTTTTAACGTGATTTTATTAGCTTCGATAGTGTGTAGGTACGCCACGGAATTTTCGAACCCAATTTTCGGCCTATTTACAACATCGAATTTAATTGAAATATTGCACACTATTCAAGGACCGATGGGAATACAGTAATTTGTCTCATTATTCTGACTAGCATCTTCAGGATTAGTGTTTTTTTGATATCCAAAAAATCATTAGTACCTTGTGCCGTGATCTATGTCATCTGTACTACGCATGGCTTGGTCATTAAGACAAGCGTATGGCACGTTTTTGTAGTTGGCCTAGTCGAAAATAATAGTTAAAAGAAAAATAAATAAATATGTAACGAAACTAAAAAGTAGGAATATTTTCAAAATTTTTACTTATTATTCAAAGTTTTACTAATATTATAGCATTTTTTTACGTTTTTTTTACGATAAAACGCTTCTTTTTTTCTATATATTATTCTATTCGCATTTTAAAATTATTTTCTACATTACAATTTTGTTGCCTGTTAAAGTTAGTTTTTTTTTTAATCTTTTTTTAACTATTATTCCTTTTTCAAAACGAGTTCGATATGAAATTACATAATCGATTGGGTAACATAATTTCAAATCGAAACCATAATTACCAATGTTGACTCGAATCCCGTTAGGGAATGGAAATGAGCCAGTAAAAGGGCACTAAGCCAGCTTTGATTGCGGAGGGTTCGATGTATCGATTCTAGAGGAATTCTTCCGACCAATCTGGTCGTAGAGAATAATCGATTCTGGTTGTAATCTGCCCCGGTAGGCCCCTGCCTGTTCTTGCGGGGCTTTATGGAATTGTTATCGGGCAGTTGTTAGCCCTGCCCCGGCATGTCGCAGCAAATTAATACAGCGTAGTGTCATGCATTCTAATGCCGGCTTGGTTATCTTTCCTATCTCTTGTCTCTCTCTCGGTCGGATCGTACAATATATACCGTAAGATCGTTGTGTTGAAGAAGTGTTTGTGTTCATTGATTACACAAATATGTTTTTTATTATATATATATATATATATATATATATATATATATATATATATATATATAGATATACTGTATTTAAAATCAATTGTTTAATTATCTTTATTATCGAGTTATATCATATTTGAGAAGATAGCTCAGTGGTTAGAGCTCTAAGCCGAAGGTGCCGAGTTGAAATCCGGATGTTGAGTTAAGTTACCTCCTATTGCACATCCAAACTCTATAAAGAGGGTACCCTTAATCGAGGTGAAACCAGGTTGTTGAGCATTATAGAAATCAACAGCGATCTCTACTACGTACTGTATCCAACATCCAAGAAACCAAACCTAAGTTTGCAGAGGCACAAGTTTTTTTTTTTTCTGAGGGAGGAAGGAATGTTTCTAAATTACAATAAAATTATAAATTGAGAAAACAAAATAAAAAAATAAGCCACAACAGTAATAAGTTTCAACATATCGAGATGTTTGAGTATTTTCGTTGGATCTATGATTACTAGAAAAAAAACGAAATTCAATAGAAAAGAAGTGCTCTATGCACCCGATTAATGTTATTAAAGTGACTGGTAATAATAAGATCTGCGGGATGGGCCGAGGCGTAGATGGGAGGATAGCGTTAAGAGTGGTCCGGCTGATTTGGGTTTGGTTATTCGCCCGTTAACGGAAGTTTGTTAGCATTGGTGGTACCGCATCGAGCCTTAGGGTTAGCTGAGCCTTATTATTTTCGTATTTTTATTATTTTCGAATTATATTATACTTATTAATGGAGAAAAGATTTTACTTAAGTACGAAAATATTATACACTTGGAAACATTAATAAAATAATATTTATTATTTATTGTTTAATTAATATATAATCAATGTCATGGAGTCTTAAATTTTCTACTTATCTGACTTATACGCGAGACGCGGGGCAGACAATACAGTACCGGCATTACCGAAAGGACGTGAGGGTTTAGTATCTATGAACGATCACGGGCGGTCGCACCTATAGGATTTATTATCAATAATTAGTAACTTTGGAATACTCATACTAGACTGAAACGACAAGAAACAGCACGCCGTTTCAGGCTACTTCAACACTTACTAGACAAACGCTCTAAGCTCTAAATTAATTACTAAAGACTCACATACATGACAATCATTAGACCCACATGGACTTACGGAGTTGAGCTTTGGGGCTCCACTAAACCATCGTATTCCTCTAGTATTCAATCCTTACAATCGAAAATCCTCAATGCTTCTTACTTTTGTTACAAACCAAGTAATCTATAATGACCTTAAAGTCCTATTAGTTGCTGATTTGGCCCGAATGCGATATCAATATTTTCATGAAAAACTTCATTTCCACTCAAACCCTTCAATTCTTCAATTCCTGATAATCCTCCGAGGAAAAGAAGATGGCCTCGTGACCTAAGTTGAACTTAATATTTGAGTACTACTACGGCGTAGATTCTCTACTTGCCTTTATCTCTGGATATGATTTATTTTTAATTATATTTACTGGATGTATTCTATTAAACAGTTGTAAATTTCAGTGAATAACTTTTGAAAAAAATAGTATCTAATGATACTTATTCAATGTTTTCTTTTTAAACGTGCTATATTATTGGAATCAACCTATTCTCCTACGATTAATATTCTCTAATTTTGCCTTTAGTAATTATTTATATTATTGTTACTTTTTATATGCTATAATGCATTTTTTTTTTCAATTACTTTAGAAATATTTTCTATTGAAGCTTTATTTTATTATAGAATGCTTTGTTTATAATTAAACTGAAATATATAATGTATTTAAGCATATTATAAATAACCGAACTGTCTCTGTAAGTATTTAAAATTATAATATAGTTAAAAAAACATACGATCAAGCTATACATCGAAATGTGGATATTTCGTATATAAATCTTTGAGGGAAAACTTTAACAAGAAAGGAAGTAAAATTAAATTCACATATTTAATTTATATTTCACGGAATCCTTCCTGGGCTCACCCGTTCTCTGTACATAATTGTGTGGGGGGAGACCTGGTGGTTGATTGTGATCGTAGACGGATCATCTTCGCTTTCGTTGCATTAAAAACTGTACAGTCACTATTTAGTACTAAAATCTTAATCTGTATAGTTTTATTATTATCTGCCACTTGAGTTTCCCTTTTCCTTTATCTTATTGCTTCATCTTGGCTAGAGGTTCTAAGAAGAAACTGCAACTCCGCGCTAGATTTCTCGATCGGTTTTCTTTAATTGAAGAACGGCCCTCTCTACTCTTTGGAAGAAGAAGCTACTTATTAAAACTTTGGTAGATTGAATCTCTCCCCCCTCCCCCCGCGGAGCCAGATACCAACAATTAATAACCCCATTATTTGGTAGAGTCCTCGACCTCTTGATGAACGGGGTGTCAGTTAAAAGTCCTCCTTCTTCTCCAGCTCCAGGACGAGGTATTAGCAATAATTTAATCTTAATGGGAATTTAATTCGGTGAGTTGGTCCCCTGGATGGAAGAGAAGGATGAGTATTTAACTTTTAATAGGATCCGAGAATCCTTTAGTTATATTGTAGCCGAGTGTTAAAACCATCTTAGCCCTATCTGTAAAAGGTTTAATTCAGAATTTATAATGATCATTATGAAAGAGAGTTAAAATTATAAAAAATACTTCATCAAATATAACTATCATGGAGGTAACAATAATAATATTTATGACAAAAGGCAACGCCAGAAGCCCAAAGATCAAAATTGGGCCTAAAACAGGAGGCGAGATGGTTGGAGTTGGTTCTAAGAAGGATCATATATTATATAATACATAATATATAATGATATAATATAGTAATATTTATCGGAGGATAGTTTTATTTAATAATAAAAATGGTTAAATGAGAACCTGATTAATAAAACCTGTAATCGCTACGACCAGTGAACGAGTCTGGGGTTCAGTACGTGGTAGAGATTGTACTGTTTTATGGACAACGGTTCTGCAAGGAGGTGACTTCTCCTAGGTTATGCTCAACCCCCAGGCCCCCCCCCTTATTTTGGGTACCTTATTTAAATAAAAGTAACTGCCAGCAGCGGGATTTGAACCAGGATTTCCGGCATACACTGACCCACTCCGCTCCCTAATATGATTAATAGTGTATGTAAAGAATTACCTTTTTTTTTAATTTGATTATTTTATTGAGTTGTACAACTGTAATACATACATCTAGTACAATTGCTGTAAGAGTAAATAATACATGATATGACATGTAGATATACTACCCACTGGCAGCACTCTAATAAAATGTCTGTAATAGAAGGTCCCGAGGCCATCTTCTCTTAAGACGCCTAGGAGGATTGTCCGGGATGGAATTGGATGCAAGGATGGAAACTTGTGGGTTTGAAGTTTATTGTGGAATGATAGGTATCTGGAATGGGCTAAATCGGTAACATATGGGACGTTAAGGTCATTATGGGTGGTTTTATCTGTGACAAAATAAGGAGCGTTTAGGATTTTGCGAAGGATTTTGGATTGCAAGGATTGTATACGAGAGGAATTCGATGGTTTGGTGGAGCCCCATAGTTCAATTCCACAAGTCTTATATAGGCCTTATAACAGTCACATAAATAAGTCTTTTGTAATTGATCTGAAGCTTTGAGCGCTTATCTAGTATGTGTTGAAGTAGTCGGAAGCGTCTAGCTGTTTCTTGTCTTTTCAGTCTTGTGTGAGGGTTCCAAGTAAGACGCTTGTCTAAGTTGAGTCCCAGGTAGCGAATCTGTTCAACAGGGATAAGTGGAGTACTATTAAAGAATACAGTAGGACAGGAAGTCATGGGGTTTTCGACGAAGGGTAAAGGTAATTTGATGGGACTTGCTGGGATTGATTTTAATTCTACAATTCCGACACCATTCTTCGAGGCTTGATAGGTGTAATTGAAGGGATTGGGATGCAATATATGGGTCGTTATTAACTGATAACACACATGTGTCATCAGCATACGTGGAGATGAAGGTGTTAGGATGGGATAGTTAACTTTAATAATTAAAATAGAGAATGAATAAACTCAATAAATAACCCTCCTTTTTTTTTAAATTCAAGATTTCAAAAGACTGTAAATATTTTAATTCTATTTAATACTTACTAACACTTAATAATCCCTTTAGAGCATTCTCGAACCTTGTGTATTAACACTGGACTTCTTCATGGACTAGTGGATCACTCATGGCTAAGGCTTCAAAAAAAAAAAAAAAGCCTCAGTTTAGTTATTGTAACAAAGAATAAACTTGACATTGTCCTACGAAATTTTCGTAATTTTAAGGCATTACTGGGAAAAAAATTCACAGTACCTGAAGGAACTCGTGATATATTAAATATTAAGAAGAAGGTTTGTCTGCAGAAAGTTGTTGATTCAAATCTATCCACTAGTAATCGCGACCTTGCCAGGGAGTGTGCTGTGTCGAAAGATAATGTTAATCGCCATCTACGCTCCATTGGGTTGGTGAAAAAGTGCTGTACACTGGTCCCTCACGAACTTACTCCTCAGGAATTAGCTAAGATGTTATAAATTTGTTAACAATTATTCAAAATCCCTTCTGATATTAGATTTTACCTGAGGATTGCCACCTGTGATGCAAAAGTGATTTTACTAGCGAAATCCGAATACCAATTAGCAATGGCTAGTTCGAGGTCAAACAGCTGAAGAGTTAATGGTAGTGTTTCTTCGGTAACTTTCGTATAATAATCTTACTAATATTATAAATGTGAAAGTTTGTATGTTTGTCTCTCTTTCACGCAAAAACTACTGAACGGATTGGGATGAAACTTTACAGTAATATAGGTTTTACATCAGAATAACACATAGGCTATAGCAAGCGCGGATTTAGGAAGGGCGCACTAGGGCACGCGCCCACCCCAACAGTTTTTTAGGTATTGTGGAGAATCCATTATAGGACATAATCAAAGGTAAATTACATGACAATAGTTGTTAAAATAACTGAAAGAACATGAGTGAAACTATTTGTTTTGATATCCTACTAATCTTACTAATATTATAAATGCTAAAATTTGTATGTTTGTCTCTCTTTCACGCAAAAACTAGAATTTGACGGATTTGGATGAAAATTATTGAGTAAAATAGGTTATACATCATAGGCTACAGCAAGGGCAGATTTATATGGGGATACGGGGACATGTACCCCCCCCCTGTTTTAGTACATAATTAAAGGCAAATCAGGAACTTAGCATCTTGAAATTTGTAGATAGGTTCATTCTATAGTTTAAGAAAGAAATTTGGGTAATTCCACCCCAATGGTTTTCCCTTTATTATAATAGAGGTTCAAAGGTTGCATGGAATCTCTAAGTTTTGAAGTTAGCCATCTGAAATTTTACGAGTAACTTATATTTTTAAAAAATAATTAAATTATTTATTTTAAATGATCTTTCACGAAACTTTATGTGGCAGACCAAATTCCACGCGAGCGAAGCTGCGGGCATGTTTATATGGTTCTTGTAGGGTATGCAGACCTTCCTAGGGTTTACCCAGCCTTTATAAAGTCGGTAACCTTAATCGGAGCAAAGTCCTGACGACAGAGGATGATTAAGACTTCCATGCACAATTGTTGCCTTTGAAAAAGTACAGTCACTACCATGTAATGAACCCATGGCATACAATAATCTGCTGTTATTTAATTATGGTATTTTAACAGGCACTGTATCGCCTGCCTGCTCCTCTTTTTTTATCCTATTACATTTAGCTTAGAGCCTGGATAAAGCTCTAAAGCGATGGCTTTTCCGAAGCGACCTCTTTTCAACAATGATTGTTGCCGAGCCGACAAAAGGGGCCTCGAATAAATCAGTGGAGGGCACACCTGGCTCTTTGTTGCGGCTTCCCCTCCGTCCTGGGGTCGTTCACCCCCGGCCCCAAGGAATATTCCCTATCGAGTATCGTAGGGCGCGTTTCTAGGCGAAGGTAATGTCCGATGATAAGTATATTTATCTGCGGTCCAAGTGTACTGTAATTGTGTCTCAATAATAATGTTTTGCTTCGCCTGTATGAGAAATTAATTATTATTTGTACATTATTAACCCCTTAACGCACAGTTTTTTTGAAAAAAAAATCAATTTTTTTTAATGTAATAAACCAAATTTTAGAACATTGTTTTGGCAAAAAAAATAAAAAAAATTCAAAATTAATCAAAATTTTTAGTTTAATTTTGGATTTTGATCCACATTGCAGAAAAGAGCCGAATATTGCAATGTTACACGTCCATCGACTTTTTTATTTTTCGTTTCGAATTACTATTTCGTGAAAAACATTTTTATCAATTAAAATATTTATTTATACTTTTACAACAAAAATAATGCTAATATTTATTTAAAAAAATTATTCAAAATTTTCTTTCGGGTGGTATATTTCGAAGCAAGGTGAAGCAAGATGCCCAACATTGCAAATATTACACATGTATGGTAACTATCACTTTCTTCTGAGCCGCTTTCCGACAAATTTGCGTATTAATATTCAGATTCTGACTCGCTCATTTTTCATTATATATTTTACTAAAATATAATATAAAATAAAATATAATAATAATAATAATAATAATTTGAAAATGAAAAAAACATACCAATTGTATAAATATCCAATATACCCAATTTTATTTTCTGTAATCACAAAATAACTGACTGTCTATAAAGATACACTTATCTTTGCAAGTTTACAACACTTAGGTAACTATTGAACTAAACTATAAAACAACAGAAACAAGTGTTTGATATTTCACGTCTAAATAGTAAAATAAAAGATACAATGGCCTTTATATAAATTCACGAAAATACTACGACGGATCGCAGTCAGTCGTCACGAGTACAGAAATGCAAGAATGCAAGGTATTATGAAGGTATTATAGCTTACAATCCTATGTAAATAATAAATATCAATAACACGATTCTTTTTCTTAGCTTTCACATTGTTATTTTCAATTCTCGAATATATTCGAGTGTAAAAAATTATAGCAGCATCAAATACAACGCCGCTCGAATTATCTCGAGTGTGCACAGTTTGGCCTGTTTAGCGCGCTCGAATTAACTCGAGCGTGCAAGTTAAGAGGTTAAGTTAAAATTACACCTGTAGTACTACAAGCCATAATGAGTCTAAGGTGAAGTACAATGTAGAGACTGTACTGTTTCGAGAACATCGGTTGCGCAGCGTATCCGATATCTTTCAACCGGCAGGTTTTGTTCCCCTAGTTTAAAGAGGCTGGGCGAGCCTCAGTAGATTAGAATAGAATAGAAAAATTATTTTATTCTGGGACTTGGTCCCTTAAAAATAACAGATGTGCAGAATTTTTAATAAAGATATGTCTGTCCAAAGGGCTACATTATTAGAATAATACAATATTTACATAACATGAATCACATAATAACAGTACGGCCTGCAGATCTCAAAAATTCAATCTTGATCTTTGTAACTGCAGCTAAGCTAGTTAATGTTCTACACAATGATATATCCTGCGCAGTATGGTAGTTCTTAGAGCACTTCTACGGAGAAACAGACGACCCGAGTTCGAATCCCGGCCAATGCATATGTTATGATTAATTTAGCATCATTAGATTACAATAATTATATGATATTTTTAATGAAATATGTAACCAGTTTTGCGTTATCAAGAATTGTTCATGTCATTTTGCTATCTATATCTTTTAATTCAAAGAAAAATTCATAAGATTAATATATTTCACTGTATTATGTAATGCATATTACGTAATACTGCAAAGAATATATAAGATTACTAAAGAAGAATCTCGAAAGGTTAATAGTTAATTGAAATTATTAAATAAATGTAATATAAATTGCTAACTGATTCAATTACACGATATATTAAAAATAAACACTGAAAAGAATTGGATTGTGACAAGTAATGGGCCGTTGTGGAAGGCACCTATCGACTGTTTTAAGGAAATAGGTCACTGGGCCATTTTCTTTTCAAATGCCTCTCAGAACATCGGCCATTGTTAGAGGGCGAAGTCTGTCAGTGGCTTCTGGGGGAGAGGTTTCTTTCAATACCGATCAAATATTATCTTGAGTGGAGGAATTAAAGTCAAGGTGTCAATATTATCTTTGATCATTTTTTTAAGGAAATGTATATTTTAAAGAATATTTCAAATGGACGTTTATTGTTTTTGCTGAAATTATTACGAATATTTTATTTTATTATATAGGAATACGTTAAAGCATGATCACGACTTTAATGATATTTCATCTTCGAAAAAAAACCAGCTTCCTGTCAATTTGCTTTATTCTTTCATAAACAAGACGTTTCGGCAAATTTAATGCCATTTTCAATATTAAAATACATCAACATACTAAAAATTAACTTTAAAATAAGTTATAAGTTAAAATTCTGCAAAATAAACAACAATCATAAATACGTTATACAATCCAAAAAAACTTGTCCCAAAACAGTTAGCAAAACCAAGCATAGATACCTCATATAAAGAAATATTTAAAAATTATTTTTTTTCCTTATTTTCCTGGAAATTCACTGGGACGATGGGAGGATAGTTAATTCCTAGGAAAATGAGGAAAAAAAATAATTTTTAAATATTTCTTTATATGAGGTATCTATGCTAAATTTTTCCTATCTTAATACAAATAAGGGACCTTTAAGTAATTTCTGATACCGTACATACTTCAGGTTTTGTTATAGAATAACTAAGAAAAATTCTTACATAGACAATTCTTAGGGCCACCTGCCGGACTGCGAACCCGCGATCATGTGTATAGTTTATAACCGCATATAGTTCATAACCATATATCGTGGTGTTGAGGTTCCCTGACGTTGTGTGGGTGGTGACAATTACCGTTGGGTGAACACAAAATAACATGTGTGGGTCGAATATTCTGTCTGGTTGAACTAATAATTTCATCTTATATAATATCAAACATCGTTTGCAGTTATACCAAATGATATATTAGATTATTTTTTAATAGCGATATAAATAACTGAAAGGCCGATATACGTATAATTTGCTATACTTTCGTTTTAGAGCATATATATATATATATATATATATATATATATATATATGTGTGTATATATGTATATATTTTGGCGATAGAGCTTAAATGAAAGGAAGGTAATATTTTCGGCAGATGACGAAGTGAATTGAAAGATGGAACGAACGCACGAGGACGTGGAGGAAATTGGCCGGCTGACAATAGAGCCATCTGTTATTAAATATGTAAATCCATAATCCGATCCCCCCCCCTTCCATTCTGCCAGTGCCACCTCGATCCCCCCCACATATCCACTGCCACCAATATCTAGTCGATCCATAACCCACTCTCTGCCTCCAAAATCAATCCATACCTTAGTGTCCTCGCTAATATAGTTTTTTGTTCCTTAAAACCGTATAAATTGATCTGAGGTTTTTTGTTAAAATTGATTATTTTTGTCAAATGAAGAATTATGTTTAGAAATTCTTGGTATAAAAATTAGAGGATTGAAAATAAATCAGACTTGCTCTCCTCCTGTATTCTTTAATAATATACCACTGATTCCTGTAGATCCGACAGATAGGACTGCAACTTGACAAACATTTAACTTGGAATCCTCAAAATAGATTGAAAAGACACGAAACTGCTTCAAAACTTACTAGACAAACGCTCTAAACTCCCAATTAATTAAAAAATCCTTAATGTTCCTTATTATCTCACAAACGAACTCATCCATCATGATCTTAATATCCCATATGCTACTGATTTGGCCCAAACTAGATACCTATCCTTCCATGACAAGCTCCATACACACTTGAACCCGCCAGTCTCTCAAATTCCCCTAGTATTCCTGATAACACTCAGAGGCGTCTGAAAAGATGATGGCCTTGAGACCTTCTACTATAGAACTTTGTTGGAGTGCTACCGATGGGTAGTTTCCCCACAAGTGTTTTTTTTAATGCCATTTGTTCTTATTAGCAAATTTACTTACTGTAATATTATTACAGTTGTAAATATCAATAAGTTGATCTAAAAATCATACGACCTATTTGGACTTACGGAGTAGAGCTTTGGGGCTCCACTAAGCCATCGAATTCCTCTCGTATTCAATCCTTACAATCCGAAATTCTTCGTAAAATCCTAAAACCTCCTTACTTTGTTACGAACAAAATAATCCATAATGACCTTAATTTCTCATTAGTTACTGATTAGGTCCGAGCCCTATATTAGTCCTTTGACATCAAACTTTATTCCAACTCAAACCGACTGGTTTAAAACCTAGCAACCTTTCCAATGTCTGATAATCCTCCGACGTACCTGAAAATAATATCCATACTTCAGTAACTTATATAGTTTTTTTTTCTTAAAATCATCCAATGTTATCTTAACTTTCTCTAAGCTCCCAATTAATTACTAAAGACTCATATTCATGACTATTACAAGACATATATAGACTTACAGAGTACAGTTCTGGGGTTCCACTACTCCATCTAATCCTTAAAATCCAAAATCCTTCGTAAATTCCTCAATGCTACTTACTTTATTTCGTATAAAATCATCGATAATTATCTCAATGTCACATTAGTTACCGATTAGTCCCAAACCCGATTTTGATCCTTTCATGACCTGTTCAATTCTCGAAATTCCTCCTAAGCGTCTGAAAACAAGATGCCTTTGCTACTACCAGTGCTATCATTCATTCTATTCATTTTTTTTATTATAGTACAGTTGTAATTATATCATAAAAATTATAAATGTGAAAGTTTTAATGTTTGTCTCTCTTTCACGCAAAAACTACTGAACGGATTTGGATGAAACTTTACACAAATATAGGTTATATATCGTTATATATCAGAATAACACATAGGCTATAGCAAGCGCGGATTTAGGGGGATTGCATATGTAGATAGGTTCTTTGTATAGTTTAAGAATGAAATTTAGATAATTCAACCCCCAAGGGCTTCCCCCTTAATATCATAGGGAGTCAAACATTTTATGGAATCCGTTAGTTTTGAAGTTAAGACATCAGAAATTTTGGATGTACGAGTAACTTTTATTTTTAAAAAATAATTAAATTATTTATTTAAAATGATCTTTCACGAAACTTTATGTGACAGACCAAATTCCAATTTGGTGAAGTGAATTACAATTCATTGATTCATTATTATGTGAATGGTGAGGATTATATTTTTTAAACATATAATAATTTCATGCTTTATCTTACTTTTATATAAATTTATTTATTATTTTACTGTATGTGTACGGGTCACAATCAATGCATTACATTTAAGTACCAGCCCCTGTTTAATCGTTGTTTAACTGAACAACAGTTACTTCGAACTGAGCGCTAGTGGCGCTGTGTAGTTGTTATTTAAAACGGGGATTAGTAGTCGCATTAGCGGCCGCTACAGGGGCTGGCCATTAAGTTGCCAAGGCTATCCCTTGTTACGGATTAAACGAAACCCTCCACTCACTCTGCTCCGGTTATCTTTTAGTTAATCTAATTCATTCCGGTTTAACAATGGTCCGCTGAGCGATCGGCAAGTTAGCTGAAAATTTTAAAAAACCTTTGGACTTGGGCTATTTATCATGTCCAAAATTGTTTACAAGATCTAAACTATGTTTTGTTTTTTAAATCAAAAATCCTATTAACCGATAGATCTACAACCTAGGTAAATAAGTGTTTTTACAACTGTAATTATATTACAACAAGTAAATTTGCTAATACGAACAAATGGCATGAAAACAAAAAACACTTGCGGAGAAACTACCCATCGGTAGCACTCCAATAAAGTTCTATAGTAAAAGGTCTCGAGGCCATCTTCTTTTCATACGCCTCGGAGGTTTATCAGGAATATTATGGGAAGCAAGTTGAGAGACTAGCGGATTCAAGTGTTTATGGAGCTTGTCATGGAAGGATAGGTATCTAGTTTGGGCCAAATCAGCAACATATGGGATATTAAGATCATGATGGATGAGTTTGTTTGTGACATAATAAGGAGCATTGAGGATTTTGCGAAGGATTTTGGATTGTAAGGATTGGATACGAGATGAATTGGATGGTTTAGTAGAGCCCCAAAGCTCAACTCCATATGTCCAAATAGATCTGATAACTGCCATGTAAATGAGTCTTTTGTAATTAATTGGGAGCTTAGAGCGTTTGTCCGGTAAATGTTGAAGTAGTCCCAGAATAAAGTTACTCTTCTATTCTATTCTATTCTACGTATCTTTCACCTAAGCTGACGGTATAATTTTTTATAACCACAACTATTCCCGATATAAGGACGCAGGCATTCAAATATTTTTAATAAGCGACCATATATTTTGTAATTAATATTATTTAGAAAATAAAATAGGAAGGTAGATGTGAAAAAAATTGTATTTTTAATTGTAACTAAATAAAGTTTAATATCGTTTCTTATTTCTAAGCTATGTTTTTTTAATGTTATAGGAATGATAGATAATATTATTTATTCATTCAACATTAGAACTGAAGGGATATATTCAAGTTGGGCAAACTAGTTACTTATTTATTAAGCTGTCACTTCAACATAACCATTGTATAGTTTCTCGTTTCACTGAACGTGTATTAAATAAACTTTGTTGGTTGTAGTGTATTGTTTGCATGAATAACTTGTTCCCTTAATATTGCTTATAATCGAAGTAAATCAGGGGAATAAATACATTTTTATGTCCTATTTTATTTTTTTTTATTTTTTTATGATGATATATGATTGCGAACAAGAGGCTATGTCAGATAGGCTTGAACGCGAGTTATTGCCTGTATTAATCTTACTAATATCATAAATGTGAAAGTTTGTATGTTTGTCTCTCACGCAAAAACTACTGAACGGATTTGGATGAAACTTTACTGTAATATAGGTTATACATCAGAATAACACTTAGGCTATAGCAAGCGCGGATTTAGGAGAGGGGGCGCTCGAGGGTACGTGCCCCCAGACAGTTGTTTGTGTTCTGTGGAGAATCCATTATAATACATAATTAAAGGCAAATCAGGAACATAGCATCTTGAAATTTGCAGATAGGTTCTTTGTATAACGTAAGAAAGAAATTTGGATAATTCGATCCCCAAGGGTTTCACTTTTAATACAATAGGGGTTCAAAGAGTGTATAGAATCTGTCCGTTTTGAAGTTAGATATCTGAAATGTTGGATGTACGAGTAACTTATAGTTAAAAAAAAATTTCAATGATTCATTTAATATGATCTTTTACGAACTTTATGTGGCAGACCAAATTCCACGCGAGCGAATCCGCGGGCAAAAGCTAGTATAACTTTAAATTAAAAAAAAATGTATAGAACTCAAATTCAAGCCTAAATCTGCGGGAATCGTTGTATTGATATTATGTTAATATTTTAAATTATTTCTATAGCTCCAATAAATAAATGATTGAATTTTCATAAATTCGTAGTGAATAATAAGCCGAAATATAAAACAATGGTACGATTCCTCATCAACACAGTCATAACCACTTATTTAATTGGACTGCAGATTCATTCATGAAATTTAATAATTAATTTCTTTTTAATTAATAAAAACGGGCGTATGATGATATCGTACAAATAATAATAAAATTCCGCATATTCCAGCTTTTTTATCCAATATTTTCGTTTACGCCACGGGGATTTCGGCAAACAAGATGGCGGATGTAGCCGTGGGATCCCAATTTGATGAAACGGTGTAGATGTTTCGGGTGACGGAAGGGGACCAGACAAGATGTCAGCGAGCGGGAGGGGGCCCTATATTGAGAAATCCGCTATTGCTTCTTCCCTCGGGCAATCTCCAAGGTAGAATTGCCTTTTTCTTATGGCACAAATATCTCATCCTATATACTAATCTACCTGCCGCTCACTCGCTTGTATATGTGCGTATATACCAACAGGAATAAGAAATGGATACATATAAAGTTAAAAAAATATATGTATATAAAAATTATCACATTTGGGAAGTTTGAACAGGACTAAATCTTGACAAATGCTTAGGTTACTTCAACACTAACTAGACGCTCTAAGCCCCAAATTAATCACAAAAGACTCATATACATGACCTATTTGGACATACACAGTTGAGCTTTGGCCTCCACTAGGCCATCGAATTCCTCTCGTATACAATCCTTGTAATCCGAAATCCTTCGTTAAATCCAGAATGTTCCTTACTTTTTTATTGACAAAGTAATCCATAATGACCTTAATATCCCATTTGCTGCTGATTTGGCCCGAATCCGGTACCAATCTTTTCATGACAAGCTTCATTCCCACTCAAACCCATTAGAATCACACTTGTAATCTCTTCAATTCCTGATTATCTCCCGAGGGATCTGAAATGAAGATGGCCTCGTGACCTTCTAATGCTTTATGAAACTTGGGCACTAACTTTGAAAAAATAACGCCTCGTAATTAGCTGTATTGGGGTGATCATTTCGTCCAAAAATTATGACAGGATTGTGAATTTTAGTTTTTTAGTAATGAACCGAATGATTAAGAAAATTTGCAAGGGACTGATTGGTAAATAACCGAGGCGTAGATGGGAGTTTTGTCTTTAGGCTAATCTTAAGAATTTTGGTTTGGGTAGTTATAGTTCGTAAATTTAAGTTTAAATATAACGATTAATAGGAGTATAAGGCTTTTTATTGAAGGTTTTTTTTTCATTTCTCTAAATATGTTTAACTTTGTCTTTTTCTAATTCTAATTTTTCAACACGTCGCTTCTTGCACGATATATTTAATTGATATTCTGTATAAAGTTTTAAACATCCCTGTATAAAAGAAGACGGGGGGGGGCTCTGTTTTAGGTTAAACCATTTTTTTTTTCAAATCTGTCGAAAATAATACCAGAAGACAATAATAAAATATTGTGATTATTATGGTTACCAGTGGCACATACGAACTTTCCTAATTGTGATTAAATTACTTTGAAATTGATCAGATTCGGAATCTATGAGTGAATGGAATAAAATAAACAAATATTTAATAATTAAAATACGTAAAGTTATTTATAATATTCAGTATTTACTTTTAAGTTAAATAACGAATTAAATAAACAAAACGGAATTAATATTTGTTACCTTTTACGCATGCGCCGTACAATTTTTTCGTTCCAACTGGAATCAGCAAACAGTCAGGTAGTTGTTACTTCAGAAGTGTCGCTGATTCATGTTATGTTTAAAGTTTTAAACTTCCCTGTATAAAAGAAATACGCCAGCGGGGGCTCTGTTTTATATTAAACCATTTTTTTTCGTCAAATCTGTCGAAAATGAAACAAGAAGACAATTAAAAAAAAAATCTCTTGTAGAAAATGTCCATAGAAAATTGGGGGAGGTTTTGCATTTTTAAACAAAACCAATCGGGCCCTGCTCATCAGTCATTCCGTCTCCGCCAGTCGGTTGTCATTAATTAAAAAAAAAAAGAAACGAAAATGCGATTTATCACGCCGGGTGTCGAAGCGACCGTTTCCTAATGATGCGAGCAGTGGGGGGGGGGGAGGGAGATGAAAAATTTATCCGTCAAACCTAAATATTTTACAGTCATCTTTTATTTTATATATTTTTTTTTCATATTATTTTTTTTCCCTCTTTTCCTCAGTTTTACCCTGCGACATCCATCATGTAAATTTTATTTTTCCCTCCCCCCCACTCTCTCTCTCTCTCTCTCTCTCTCTCTCTCTCTTTCCCTCTCCTCTCTCTTGCATTAAATGTATTACAGAGAGAGACAAATGAGGTCTTCATATCTTACATTTTTCATCGTCCGAGATTACTCTAGAATTGTCGTCTCGTGAAAAGAAAAAATATCTTACCTCCGACTGGGGATCTTATGGCCGAAATTGTTTTTATATTACCTTGTTTTTGTTTTCTTCTCTTATATGTCTTTCATCCTTTTGTCGTTCTTTTTTTTTATTTCACTTTTACTATTATATTTCATTTTGTACTATATGTTTTCTTTAGTTTTTATATGTATATATTTAAATTCTTACGAAATTGCTTCCAATAAAGGTGCTTCACCCTTTCAAATCATGATATATTTGATTAATTAATTTTAACTGAACTAAAAATATTTCAAAACCTTCTTGGGATAGCAATTAATAATTTTAGCCATGAAATTGATGCTCGTTTGAGCTATGCTCTCAAGAATTTCTATAACATCAAGCTATCGATAAATATAACTCAGTGTTAGAGCACTGAGTTGCCATTCCGAAAATCCTGGTTCAACTCTCGCTGTAGGAAAGACTTTTATTTAGTCTGTTTGCAGCCGGAGATGGATCATATAGGATCTAGGGTGGCATTCCTGGAGCTCACTCAGCCTCTACAAGAGGGTACCTAAAATAAGGGGGGGGGGAGATCTGGTGGTTAAGCGTGACCTAGGACAAGTCACCTCTCTGCACAACCGTTTTCCATGAAACAGTACAGTCTCTACCGTGTACTGAACCCTAGTTCTTTCACGGGTTGTAGTTGTACAGTTTTTTTTTTTTAATATAACATATTGCAATGTAATATAAATGAATATCTTTTAATTCAATAAGAGTTGTACTTAGCATACTGAACCATATCTGGGTTATAAATGAATTACACTGAGTCAAAAGTATGATTTTGAGAGCTCATTAAATATAAAATTGACGTAAGTCAACGATATCCCGATTTTCAATGTTCAATGAACATTCTTACCCGTGTATACATCGAAAAATTGCGTGAACATGGGGATATTGGATTGGTGAAGAGAATGGATTCGTCTGGCTTGGATGCGAGTATTGGTAGCTCATTTCTTTTAAATGTATATATATATATATATATATATATATATATATATATAATTTTATTTTTTTATTGTTTCATGATTACATTAACCACTCGAGCCTTTTCTCAAAATTATGTTTTTGACTTAGTGTATTTCAGTTACAACACAGTAGTAAATAGTATATTTTATCAAGGAATATGCGGATACATACGATGCAACATTTATTTAGTATTTTTTGTTCGAATTTTTTTTTAATTTTTACGATATCTTTACGAATAATTTGTTGATATTGAATAAGAAGCATCGATATTAAAAATCTGATGAGACGTTTATAAGTTTTCTGTATTTAATTAAAATCACAGTAGTTAATTAATGCTTAAAAGCATCATACTTACAATCCGTTTGGCCTAAATTATTCTACGAGTGTGTAGCATTAGCATTTCATAATTACTTTTTTTATATTGCAATTTCCATTTATATGAATAAGTAGGCATAACCATTATTAGAATTATCGGAGTTCAGTTTGTAAACAATGTTGGATAACAGTCTATGGCGATCTGCTAAGTAACAAGAAAACATAATGCTTAGAATAAATTTGAGACATTTTCCAAAATTAGACAAATTTAATATATAGTAAGTACTCAAGGAAAAGTTATTACTCCATTGTATTTTGTATTAGTATGAATGCAGCCCTATAGATACATCGATACTTACCACAAATCGATACAGCCATTTTTAAGTACCTTTCTGTATATTTCACAAACCTTGAACGAATGTAAACAAGAGGAAAATTGTATGAGCTCTGAGGACTCGAGGAAGGATATCGATTGAGATAATAAACATTTTCCTCAATCTGCTTTGTACCCACGTGGAAGGCGGAAGGTGTATGTAATACAAAATACAAAGGATGTCAAGTATACAATTTTTTTTTTATAATAGGTTTATATTTTATTATTACATATATATTTTATTATATACCGAAATAGTTGATTTTTAATACCTATTTTAACAACGGAAAATATTGATTTATATTTAAAATAAAAATTCTAAGATGACGCCTTATGCTATAACTAGCTTATGCCAGCGGCTTCGCTCGCGTGGAATTCGGCCTGCCACATAAAGTTTCGTGAAAGATCATTTTAAATAAATAATTTAATTATTTTTTTTAAATATAAGTTACTCGTACATCCAAAATTTCAGATGTCTAACTTCAAAACTGACGGATTCTCTACAACCTTTGAACCCCCATTATATTAAAAGGGAAACCCTTGGGGTGGAATTATCCAAATTTCTTTCTTAAACTATACAAAGAACCTATCTACAAATTTCAAGAGCCTATGTTCCTGATTTTCTTTAATTATGTACTATAACGGGGGGGCATGCCCACGTGACCCCACATAAATCTGCCCTTGATGTATAACCTATTTTATTCAATAAGTTTCATCCAAATCCGTTCAGTAGTTTTTGCGTGAATGAGTAACAAACATTCGCATTTATAATATTCGTAGGATATCAAAACAAATAGTTTCACTCCTGTCCTTTCTGTTATTTTAACCACAATTATCATGTGATTTTCCTTTATTTATGTATTATAATGGATTCTCCATAGTACCTAGAAAACTGTCGGCAGGGGGGGCACGTGCACCCTCCCATAAATCCGCGGTTGCTGTATTAGTAAGATTAGTAAGAGGGTTAGTAATATTAGTAAGATATACTCAATAAATAGTTCAGTAGCTTTAGTGTCGGCTAGATGTGTTGCGGTCTTTGTATATCCTTTGCGCCGTGTTGTGCGGGCTGCCTAACTTGTTCGCCGTGTTGCCATGAAGGACCTTGGAGGACCCTCCTCCACTTAGAGCTAAGCAATCCTCTGCAGCTCATCTCCACCTTATCGCTCCTATGAGCTGGAGATCAACCTCAGCATCATCCAGCCACCACAGCCTGGGTCTATCGTAAATTAGATAATGTGATTGAATTAAACGTGGAGAGTTAAACCAAATTTAATTTTGATTTGGGTGAATATACAAAAGTTGGGTAACTTTCCGGGATATTTTGTTTGTGATAGTTTTTTAATCTATTTCCTACAAATTCGCGTTATAAGATAGCTAATCTAATGCATATAAATTGCTCATGATAGGGCCAGTCACTTTTTAAAGTATATGCGTAGATATTTCGATTTTTCCAAATTTGACTTCCAGGGGACTGACGAAGGCGTAACAAAGTACTGATGAAACGCACAACTTCATAAGATATTTAAGAAATTTATTAAGATTTAGAAGAAATCTCTTAGAAACTAATAATGGCACATATTTTGAGTCTCACTTTTAATTTTAATTCACTTAAGTAACAATAAAAAAAAATTTACGTAATACTATGAGGAACAACTTTCTCCACCTTAAAAGCAGCTTCTTATTAACTTTATTTCACTTAACTACTTTGAGGTAGTTTAACTTAACAATATACATTTTCTAAGCAATCAACAAACAATAGAAACAAAAATAAAAGGCTTTTAATTGCTTTGAAATTAATCATAAAATATTTGAGTACTACCAGTGGGTAGTTTCTCTACTTGTCATTCTCATGTCATTATGTAACACGCATTCTATTTACTTGTTGTATTATTGTGATACAGTTGTAGATATCAATAAATAAATTTTTTAAAAAATCATAAAATATAAACAAAATATAATTATACATCGTTGTATTGACTGATGACATAGAGTTACTCATTTTTTCTAGAAACACCCATAGTAAAATATTTTTTGGGATTAAATAAACATTATTAACCGGTTAAAAACTTTTTTATTTACAATTTTTATATAAAAAAATCAGTTTTTCGTAGTGAATTAAATTCATTATTTATCATTACAAAAAATATTAAACTGGACAAATTATATCCCTAAACTTTCCTGGTGAATCACTCTATCTATTGGTGAAAACCACATGAAAATCCCTGTAGTAGGTATTTAGCTCACCTCCGATTCTCCAATTCTCCGATATTTAAGTAAAAAAAAAATATATTCGATCAATCATTTCGATGTTAAGACGGTTGAATTCTAGAATATCCTCGCAGGCAATCTCCATCTAATATAAGTCTCCTTTCTACTTCTTCGAACAAGCTCATTTTCATCTCCTTTTCTTTAAAATGGGTAAACATTCGGTTCTTCAATCGTATGAGTTTCATTCTTAGCATGTGGTCATAATATGAAATTCTAGTTTTACTAATATCAACAGATTTTTTTTCAATATAAGTTTACCTGTTATGTCTTCGATTGATTTCATCATGGTTGTTAAATGGACCAAGAAATTTTATCAGGATCTCCATTGCTAGCCAGCCGTTACACCTAACGACTTCGCTCTCCAAATCGCCCTGAAGATGACCTACACTGTAGGTCGAAACGTCGGAACATAATTATAAGTTAATTACTTATTCAGTTTTTTTTTTACTGCACCCACCAACTATCTCCTTTACATTATTATTGTTATATTGGTATTTGGATTTATTTGGAACTTATTGCTAGCTTTGTAAGAACAATATATTTATTTTTTTCCTTTAAATTACTTATATAGATTGCAAAGGATTCATTATACTAATTATCCGTAGCTCGGGATCGGGACTAAGGTTGAGGATGAGGATTGGGCGCCAGGCATTGAACTTGTTTTAATTTCTCCAAGTGCCGTCTTGGCAAGCATCTTCTTGGCCCCTCTTCCTATCGGGTACCCATCTTTAATTACCAAGTAAAAATATTACCTTAATTACTTCCAGATCTCATATATAAACAGCAATAAAGTGATCAATATATACCAGGTCTGCAAGTTTAAAATGTCGTTTTAATTCCAATTGAATGCGCTCTTAGCCTATTGAAGGATTTGCTTATCTCTAAACGCTATTTTGTTTGTTAGTCATTTGTTTACAAAAGTCAGTTGTTTTTAAGTCGTTTACGTGGACGTATCATACCTTTCTTTGGTGTTAAAAATGTCTAATTTTAAGCCAAATAAAGAGCATTTGCGGCATGTCATGATTTTCTTATTCAATCAAAAGAAAAAGGCATCTGAATGTCATCGAATTCTTGTTGAGACTTATGGCGATCTTGCTCAAACCGTCAAGACATGTGAACGTTGGTTTCAAAGTTTCAAACGTGGTGATTTTGATGTTACTGATAAAAAACGAGAAAATCGACCAAAAAAGTTTGAGGACGTCGAATTGCAATCTTTATTAGACGAAGACAATACCCAAACCCAACAAATGATGGCAGAACAGTTGAATGTCACTAGACGAGCCATTTCCGATCGCCTGAGAGCTATGGGAAAAATTCAAAAGGTTGGAAAATGGGTTCCACATGAATTGGACGAACGACAGATGGAAAAACGAAAAATTGTGTGCGAAATGCTGCTTTTACGCCACGAAAGAAAGGGTTTTTTGCATCGAGTTGTAACTGGCGATGAAAAATGGATTTATTTTCAGAATCCCAAACGAATAAAATCATGGGTAACGCCAGGACAACCATCCACATCGAGTGCAAGACCGGATCGTTTTGGGAAGAAGACAATGCTGTGTGTGTGGTGGGATCAGAAGGGAGTAGTCTACTACGAGCTTCTCAAACCCGGCGAAACAGTCAATACCGACCGCTACCGACAACAAATGATCAATTTGAGTCACGCATTGATCGAAAAACGCCCAGAATGGGCTCACAGGCACGCCAAAGTCATTCTTCAGCATGATAACGCTCCTGCACATTCAGCCAGATTGTCTAAGGAAACGATTTCTTCGCTTGGTTGGGAACTCCTACCCCACCCGCCGTATTCACCTGACCTGGCGCCTTCTGATTATCACCTATTCTCATCGATGGGACACTCATTGGCTGAGCAACACTTTAACAATTTGGAGGATGTAAGAAAATGGCTCAATGAATGGATTTCAAATAAAGATGAAGCATTCTTTTGGAATGGTATCCATAAATTGCCCGAGAGATGGACAAAATGTGTAGAAAGCGAGGGCCAGTACTTTGAATAAAATATATTATACTTTTTTTTTTAAATTAAATTATATTTTAAGAAATAAACGACATTTTAAACTTGCAGACCTGGTATATATAGATATATATATAAATATATATATATATATATATTAAATTGATAAAAAACATAATACTCAAACGAGGGACTTGGCCTGAGACAGAACATTTAAATTTTCTAAATTTAAAACTGAATTATTATCATTTATTGAAGACATAAATTTTGATCAGCTCTAGGACATGAGAAGGGCAATCAATTCACCAGATACATTATGTGTAACTTTAAATGTGTATACATTTTTATTAATTACTGTCGCTAATCGTAATGTATAAGTTATGAATTGATGTTTTTTGGTTACATGATTTATTTTCTAAAACCTTTCATTTTTGTTTATTTGTATATTTGTTAAATTTATTTTTTTTCATTACACAATTTAGGATTACAAATTTAATTTTAATTTTATACTACGTGTAAATTATCAATTTAGTCCAACTGTAAATTTTTAATTTTTTGTATTGTTAAATTATGCTAAAATTTATTCTGTAATTATAATACCAAACTAATCTGTAATTATTAAAATCACATGTAACGACATGTAATATGCTTACTTAAGTATGGAGCATGTCCTAATCTTAATAAACGGTCCCTCTACGGGGTTACCATGGGGGGAACAAATTAAAATAAATAAAAAATATATATATATATATATATATATATATATATATATATATATATATATATATATATATATATATACCTATAGTTATTTCACGTCATGTAATTATTTTACGTCAGCAGGTGATAAAAAAAAAATAAGTTGACAAAAAAAAATAGTTATTAAAAAAATAAATGGAATTAAAGTCTGATATAATTTTCAATTATATGTATGATACTATCAAAATTAAAATATCTGTCTATTAATTTGAAATTTATTTTTAAGAAATAAGAAAACTTTTTTTTAAGTATGTTGTAATCAGTTAATATATAACATTACTCTGGGTAAATTTAAGAAAGCTTAATCCTATATAATGATGTATTGAAAAAAAAAAGTTACCTCATGAACTTTGGTGGAACAGAAATATTTTATTTATTTTTCTATATCTATGAAATATATTGAATATAGGTCTTATAGTTAGCATAAGAACCTACTACACCCGTGATCGCGGGTTCAAAGCACGCCTAATTGCCTTAGGTTTTTTTTTTTAATTTTTAAAGCAGAAAAAAAAATACATGATTATGCTTCGAACGGGACGTCTCGATCCTGTGCGGTGTTTGATACTCATTTTGGATCCAGATCCTGATATTAACTTGATAGGTAAAATTTAGTATTACCATTGTAGCACCTGCTGATTAACCATAACAGCATAAAGTAGCGTAAAATGAAACAAACAAACTCTTCATATGAATAAACATTTTTGTTCTTTTGATGCCCTGTGGTTTTTGAATAAAAAAAATTCGATTTTAATTATTTTTTTTTTTTACTTTTAATTTATCTTGTTCGCTATTGTTATTACTTTGCGACTTTTTCTTCTCTTATTCTGGAACTCGCCCTTCCGAGAAATAAAGCACTTTTTTTTCTTCTTTTTTTTTAAATGGCTTTTAGTTCCAAAATAAAAAGTAAAGTTTTTCGTGTCGCTAGTTCATGCATTATTTATGAGCTGTAATCCATGGTTTATACAAAGACAATGAGTTCATCATGAGAGGTTTTTCTAAAGAATCTCTTTTTTTATTTTTTTTTTCTTCTTCTTGGAGGTATTGAAAGAAACGTATATTATAATAGAGTTTTGGTAAATAATTTTTAACATATTGCTCCTTCAAAAGAACAATGCTAAATCTAATTTTTAAATAGAGGTATTGAAAAGTTCATGAGAGTTAAAAAATATACAAATTTGGTAATTAGAAAAGCAAAGCAATACTATTGTAATGAAGGTATCGAAATTATTTTGCTAACCATTAGATAATTTTTCAAAAGCTTGAAACTATTTCGATTTTAACTAATTTAAAACATGATATAAACTTCCTCAAAACCACCTCCGTCAGATAAAAGAAAAAAACACCGCTTGGATCCCTCCAAACGGCCCGACGCCAAAAGAGTGCAGTATTATAAGCAGGTTAATAATTGGTCTAAGCTGACACATCTCCGACTACTTTTAGGGCAGTACCAACCAACCTGCCAAAGCTGCAACAATTTTCAAATTTCAGTCAAGCATCTATTTGAATGCAAGAAATATGAAATAATAAGAAAAAATTTAAAAATTGAAACGTGTCAACTTTTCAAAAATGATAACGAGCTGCAGAGGACTCTGATGTAGCTGAAGCAAACAAACTTAATCAATGAAATATAATAAGAGCAGTCGTCGCTAATGGCCTCAGAAGTTGAAGCCACGCTAAATAAAATCAAATAAAAAAAAAAATGATAAAAATCAAAATCTGACTTTATTTAACAAAAAAACAAAACATGTTCCTTCCTGAAACTTCAACCAATAAAAAGTCATTTTTTGAATTGTATCGTTGTTCTATTATAGGAGCGATATGCCAATGCCATATTGGATTAATTTTGGAAAATGACTTACCTCCGATCTTCGTTTTGAGAAATAAAAACAAAATATTTATTTAAATTTACAACTTTCTAATATTAACGCAGCAAGTAAATAGAATAAAAGGTATATAATGACATGAGAAATGGCATGTCGAGAAAGTACAAGTTCAACTGGAATAACAAATACAAGTTAGAAGGTCTCAGGGCCGTCTCATTTTCAGGCGCCTTGGAAGATTATCAGGAATTGAACTAGTGGGTTTGAGTGGGAATAAATATTTTCATGAAAAGATTGATATTGGATTCGTGCCAAATCAGTTACAAATAGGAGTTAAAAACCATATGGAGTACTTTGCTCGTAACAAAGTAAGGAGCATTGTGGATTTTACGAAGGATTTTGGATTGTAAGGATTGGATACGAGAGGAATTCGATGGCTTAGTGGAGCACCAATGTTCAACTCAAAAGTCCAAACGTTCTTAAAATAGTCATGTATATTAGTCTTTGTCTTTGGAGCTTACTTTTACACATACAATTGCTAGTGAAAACTTAAATAAAAAATGCCAATTTTTGAGTTTTCTTTTTTTCTTTTGAGTGATATGATAAATATATCTACAGCCCCGTTGAATATGTGGTTAAGTCTAATTGTCTCCAAAATGAGTTTCTTGTACTTAAGTTAGCGAAGTCGAGTTATTTTCGTAGTGAATAAGGGGCTAAGTAAGACGTTGGCTTGAAAAGGAGTTATTAATCAATTAATTACAAAAGACTTAATAGATGACAATCATTAGACCCATCTGGAGTTACGGAATAGAGCTTTGGGGCTCCACTAAACCATCGAATTCCTTTCGTATTCAATCCTTACAATCCAAAATACTTAAAATCCTCATCGCTCCTTACTCTGTTACGAATAAAGTCATCCATAATGACCTTAATGTCCCGTTTGTTGCTGATTTGGCCCGAATCCGATATCAATCTTTTCATGGCGAACTTCATTTCCACTCAAACCCACTAGTTTCAAACCTCGCAACCTATTCGATTCCTGATCATCCTCCGAGGCGCCTGAAAAGAAGATGGCCTCGTGACCTTCTAAGTTGAACTTTTTATTTGAGTACTACCACTGGGTAGTTTCTCTACTTGTCTTTATGTCGGGACATGATCCATCTTTCATTATATTTAATTGATGTATTTTGTATACAGTTGTAAATTTCAATAAATACGCTTAAAAAAATATTACAACTCCATTTCAAGCCAAAAACTACGAGAATAATACGATTCCGGTTATCTGAAAGCAGTTAACTCTCTCTAGACAAAATCCGACTTAACCAATAATTCACCCGGGCCGTAGATAGATTCTAAATCTGGTTTTATATAAAGTAACACTTTTGACATGGAGGTTTTATAAAATATAATTTATATATGAGATGATAATAGTTGACTGGATGATCTAATGTAAAGGAGATAGTTGGGGGTGCAGTCAATAAGTACACAGAATAAGTAATAAACTTATGTGCCGACGTTTCAGTTGAGTCAGCAGGCTTCTCTCTCCAAATAGACCTGAAGATGACCTACACTGTAGGTCGAAACGTCGGCACATAATTATAAGTTTATTACTTATTCAGTGTTCTTTCTGACTACACCCTCCAACTATCCTCTTTACAATATAATTTATATTTTGAAAAATAAATAAATTACTTTTTAATATACTGCAGTATATACTTTATTTTTCTTTTATATAGCACAATCCTTTAGCTGAGTATTCCATCGCTAGAAGTATGAAAAGGATTTTAATCAGGGCAGGAGCTTTCCCTCACTAGTTAGTAATGAGTGCGTCGGTCGAGTGCGCTCTCCAGTCCTTATTGCTACTTGAAGCTTCTGTTTGTTTACTATTGTTGACCTGTTTCAACATACTTATCAACAATTAAAAAAAAAATAAAAAAAACCTTATGGATGGATTAATTAGGATTAATTACATGGAAAAAGAAATATTCTACTGTTTTAGTTCCTATTTTACACCATAGAACTGGCTCCTATTTCATAATTGTGGAGAAACTACCCATCAGTAGCACTCCAATATAGTTTTATAGTAGAAGGTCTCGAGGCCATCTTCTTTACAGACGCCTCGGAGGATTATCAGGAATATTATGGGAAGCAAGTTGAGAGACTAGCGGATTCAAGTGTGTGTGGACCTTTTCATGGAAGGATAGGTATCTAGTTTGGGCCAAATCAGCAACATATGTGATATTAAGATCATGATGGATGAGTTTTTGTGTGGCATAATAAGGAGCATTGAGGATTTTGGATTGTTTAGTGAAGCCCCAAAGCTCAACTCCGTATGTCCAAATAGGTCTGATAACTGTCATGTGAATGAGTGTTTTGTAATTAATTGGGACCTTAGAACGTTTGTCCAGTAAATGTTGAAGTAGGCGAAAACGTCGAGCAGTTTCTTGTCTTTTCAGTCTCGTATGAGGTATGAGACGTTTGCCCAAATGGAGTCCTAGTAAAGATATGTTAAAATTAAATAAATCGTTTATTTTATAGAATGAATTAGACATATGGTTCTATTCATGTCAATGATTATTACTAATTACTAATTAGTATTTACCTTTTCTCTCTCTCTCTCTCTCTCTCCGATATTTGAGGCCTTTCAGTCTAATAGAATTCATAAGTACCCGTTATAGAAGCGATTACTCGTGTCTTAATTTCCTACCGCAAGGCCTATTCGTAGAGATTCACGGCTTATTCGAGTTTTTCAACAGATATCGATTAGAAGAACCATTTTTATTAGTATATAATTGGTATATAATTTAATTTAATGTTTAATTGCAGTATAAAAGTGCAATTATAATTTTATTATTTTTAGAGGGTCATTTTTCCGGTTTCGAGAAACTTCACTGGAAGCCTAACTTAATCCGAGAGCTGTAAATAGCAAAGCCTCGGTTATCGGTAGAGAGTGAGAGAGTGTGTGAGGGGGGGGGGTGAGAGGAAGAGTTGACTTGAGCGTCCATTGATGAGAAATGGACCGAGATATTTAAACAATGGAAACTAGCAATTAGTACCCCCTCCTCCCATCCCCTCTCCTATCCCCTCCCCTGCTCCGCTACCTCTTCATCCGTCGAGGAAACTCATTTAAATATTGATACGAGCCTTTTGGTTTATTAAGCTCCTCTTGCCACTTGGGCTGGAAGGCCCAGATAAGCCAGTTTTTATGCCATGGTTTTTTTTCTTTTTCCTCTCTCTCTCTCTCTCTCTCTCTCTCTCTCTCTCTCTCTCTCTCTCGTTTCATCCTTTGTTACGACTTATCTGTACACAGAGAGAGTTATAATGAAATATTAAAACACACATGTTCATTGTTATGCTTAGTTACAAAGTTAAGTTATTTTCACGATGTATTCTATTTATACTATTTCATGTGTATACACATAGATTCGTTTCAATGTAGTATCAATGTTTGTTTATTTAACAAATAATACTACAATGGGAGCTCTAAATTTTGCCTGTCCAGATAAAAACGAGTACCTATCAAACTCAGGAACCCCGTTTAACGTGCCTTCCGAAGGACGGCATAACCAAGGATTTTTTATTCCCTTTAAACAATTCTAGTGCCACCTTTCGGGCAACGAAACCGCGATCTTCAACTTAGTATCGTGGATGGGTCTAGAAAGTTCCCTATGCAATTAAGTATAGTAAGTTATTGTAACCAATAAATAGGGTTACTTGTAATTAAAAGCTACTTCTTGATTGCCCTTCCAAAAATAACATTTATAACTTCCAAAATTATATTTATAAAAAATTATAATCTATTTATTTAATTTGAAGCTACATCATTTATAGTATAATATATATATTGCGAGGCATCTTTTTTGAAGAGAGTTATATGTTGGAGTGGTTGACTGGTGGGGGTTATCCCCCTCCCCATGAATCAACTCCAGTTACGCCACTGATCTTATGGAAATAGTCAATGCGCGGCTTTTTAAAGTCTTTACCATGTGCTGGATCCAAGACCGTTCTTGAGTTCTAGTGAACATGCAGTATCTACATAACTATTTTAAAGTGATATTTCTCTAATTAGGTTTCTATTTTTAGAATAATTTACACATTAACTGTTTAGAGTCGTGGTGTAACTATGTAGGGCTGCTACCAATAATTTCTTTAAGAACTATTATAAAAAAATCAAACAATAAAATATAATTTCGCTGTTGAAGCAAAAGATAAAAATGGGCATCGGGCGCCGTAGTCCGCATCTGGCGCTTCGTAACATGTGCTTCTTGGTCCCTTTTTCTTATCCCGGGAGTGTACTTAGTCTTCTCTTCCCGAGGCTTTTTATGACTTTTAGGGAAAACTTTATGGTATATTAGAAATGTATGAAATGAATTAGGATGAGCCATCATAAAAGAAAAGAGAAGGAAGAAAAGGCAAAAAAAAAAAACGTTATTGCCTTATCTTTATGGCCCCATGTGCTTACTTGCCGGATGAGAAATTCAATATTCCGCATTTATTTTATGAAGGATTGCAATATGGAAATAAAAATAATAAAATATGAATTATTTCCTTTTCTTGGCATAATATATCGGCATAATACCAAACTGTATTTTTTATGAATAAAAGTGATTTAAAAACTAGAAAAGTTTCATGGATTATATATAGGAAAAATCCTTGAAACAGAGCTTCAAGTCTGCAAAATATTGTAACAAAAACACCCAGTTGTTAGTGGAGTGTCTTGGAGCAAGATCGCTCTCTCCATTTGGCGAATCTTTTTGTACTGTTGATATGAGATATGCTACATTTTGTCTTCTTCTATGTTATTTCCCTGTTATGTTGTCCTGATGATGCTGGAATGGGCAAAACGTTGACCAGTTTTCATTGTTCCAGTATTCTGGAGACTTGCAGCTTTGTTTTAGGGATTTTTCCTATTGCATCCTATTTGTGTTTTTGAAGACATGCCTGAAGAACGAAGCCTATCAAGGATGTTGGATCCAGTACAAGGTAGAGACTTTGCTGTATCTAAACCAATAATAGTGCTAGGATTTCATTTATCCCATGTAATTCACGATCAAGCACCAGATTTTGTCTCCCATTTAACTGTTACCAAGTTTACAGACCACAGAAGGCTCTGCTGATCCTAAAGGTTTATCATGATTCTTAATAGAAAAAAAAAAATTATGAAATGTTTCTTTTGCATAATCCTTTATCACTCACCTTTTTTTTTATTTAATAATATTTAGTTTTTCAAGTTTAGTTATATACTGGATTTAAATTTTTTTACTATGAAGTTTTATTATGTGCTGTGTGCAGTCTGATTTCTTTTTGCCAATGTTGAGAGTGCAGTTCCCTACCTTCTGTAGAACTTAATATATATATATATATATATATATATATATATATATATATATATATATATATATATATTTAAATACTTTAATAAACCCCAAAGGTATATAAAAGGGTTCTTAATAGTTAAAAAAATATTAAGGAAGTGATTTTTTTGTTTGATTTTTGCATATTCCTTTATCACTCACCCTAATTTTTTTAATATAATTTATTCAATATAATTTAAAACTTTATTATATTAATACATCAAGTAAATAGCATGAATTTATACAGTGACATGAAATGACAAGTAGAGAAACTAACCAGTGGCAGTACATTTTTTTTTTTTTAATAAATTTAGTTTTTCAAGTTTAGCTATCTACTGGATTTAAATTTTTTTTACTATTAATATTAATTATGTGCCATGTGCTGTCTGATTTTTTTTTCGACAATATTGAGAGGGCAGAGCACTACCCTCTGTACAAGTTGAAAATATTTAAATATATTTAAAAAAGTCTATAATACATTTTTAAAAAATAAATTATTTCAGAACATCTACTCCTTATTTTATATTGCAATATTTACTCGTATTTCTGTTTCAAAAATTTGTTTCACGAATTATTCAGGATTTTTATATATAAATTATCCGTTAAGTGGGTAATCATGAGAGATGAGAGAGAATAGAATGAGAGAGAGAGGGATAGAGAGAGAGAGAGAGTGAGAGAGAGAGAGAGAGAGAGAGAGAGAGAGAGAGAGAGAGAGAGAGAGAGATTATGGGTTGTTTTTATTTAACGAGGATCTCACTTTCTCATTAAATCTGAATCTGGTTCTGCCTAATTTATTTTCGATCATTTCTCTTTTTTTTTTTAACTCCGTCTCTTTTTTCCAGTCCAGATTTAGCTCTCGTTAAAATATACTTTTAATCCCTCCGCTTAGTCGCCATTAAAAAAATGATTATGTATATATATATAACATAAAATAAATTTGTTTATAAATAACTATTGCAATAAAAAAAAAAACTGGTACCATTACAACCCGTGAACGAGTCTGGGGTTAAGTACATGGGAGAGACTGTACTGTTTCATGGACAACGGTTCTGCAAGGAGGTGACTTGTCTTAGGTCACGCTCAACCGACAGATTTGTCCCCCTTATTTTTGGTACCCTTTTTTAATAATATTTTATAGAGGCTGGGTGAGCCCCAAGAGGGTTCTAGATCCCATATGATCCATCTCCGGCTGCAAACAGACTAAATAAAAGTAACTGCCTGCAGCGGGATTCGAACCAGGATTTCCGGCATGGCAACTCAGTGCTCTACCACTGACCTCCCTCTCCCCCGCTCCCTGTTATATTTATCGATGATTTATGTATGAGCTATGCTCTCAAAAATTATTAATTGCTATCCCAAGAATGTTTTGAAATATTGTTAGTTAAGTTAAAATTTATTAACTAAATATATCATTATTTGAATGAGGAAGCACCTTCATTGGAAGCAATTTTGTAAGAATTTCAATATATACATATAAAAACAAAAGAAAAGATATATTACAAAATGAAATGATAATATAATAGTAAAAGAGAAAAACGCCACTTCGCTCCCCAAATTATTGCAATAACTTAATCCAAATGGAAAAGGCAATTTTCAACTCTAAATCTGTGACTCCAAAAAAATAAAAATGATAATACTATTTCTTACTGTTTACAGAATACGGCTAAAGATGTGCTATTGATAACGAAAAGATATAAAAGACAATTTACAGAATTAAATCTCTAAGGCCCACTGAAATAAGTGGGAAGATTGTAAAGGGCATTGCAAATACTTAAAAACTAATTATTTATTTTTGTGTATTAATTGCGCTAATATTTCTTTTAGAAACATGAAAAATAACAGGGGATTTATTGTTCAGATACGATAGGATTCCGGGTTCAACTGTTGAGCATGGTCCCGGTTGATTAAATGGCAAACCTTTCGGTTGAGCGTGATCATCTCTCTGCACAACCATTGTCGCAGAAATATATTTATATATAATAGTTTACATATATCTTATAAACAACAAATATAAGATACATATTAAGCGACCTCTATTCCTAAGCCAAGAGGGAGGGAGGTTAGATATAATTGCAAAGTTGCGAGGCCTTGTCTCCTCCCCCCCCCCTAAAACTGGCGTGCCCCGCCACAAGCGGCCATCTTGTTCCCTTTCCATTGAAATCCTTCCCCCATTCATCACTTCACTTATATTCCCTCGTTCCTCTTTACATGACAAAGCTCTAACCGCTATCCCAGCTCCGGACAATTTAATGCTAATTCCCTTCCAAACCTAATGCCTCTGCTGCCCTCCGCGTTTCGAAAAGGGTTTTGGAAAATCTCCCGGAGGAAATGATATTTCTCTGGAGAAGTTGATGGATTCCCGCATCTGGAAATAATTCGGATTTATTATTTATCATATCACTTATTGAATAAAACGATATATATCCTTTCATGGCAAACTTTATTCCTATTAAAACCTTCTTACCTCTTCGTACACAAGGGTATGGGGTTCAGTATATGGTAGAGACTGCACTGATTCATGGACAACGGTTGTACAGGGAGGTGATTTGTCCTAGGTCATCACAGGATTTGTTTTCTTTATTTTGGGTACCAACTTTATAGCAACAATCGGCAGATTGTTTGTCAGCAAAATAAAACATAATGACTTGAGAGGCATGAAGAAGAACAGTAGCTATAGAACAGATACCACTCCATTGGCTTGCTTTAATTTCCTACTGTAATAGATCCCTCATCCAGGTTCTTTTTAGTCTCCTCCTAGTGTTCACAGGGATGAGAGTAGTGGCCATTTGTTGTATCAATGAGTTTGGGTGTTCGTGTAGATTTTCTTGAAATCGTTTTTTAATATTTTCGGCAACTGTTGATATTTTTATAAGTCTGGATGAAAGTAGATGACCTCGTGACTTTCTAAGTTGAATTTGTTATTTGAGTACTACTTTTGAACAAACTTGTCTTTATCCATGCTTTTATGTGTCATTCCTGCCATTTATTTGTTGTATTGCTATAATACAGTTTGAAATTTCAATTAATAAATTAATAATAAAAAAATAATTCATTTATTTTTTATTATTTTATTTCTTTTATTCACTTTATTTATTTATATATAAAAAAATTAAGTATGCAGATTGTTGTTTGAAAGGTTTGTAGACGTTTTCTGTGAGTCTCTTTAGCGACTGATTTTGTTAAATAGTTCGTAGTGTACGTGTTTTTATTTTTGTGTTTTTTAAATTCTAACACAAGGCTGCTAAATTTCAGATTTATTCCTAACGATTATTCTAAAATAGTAATGAATTATTACCGGAAATTCCTTCCTATTTTTTTAACCCATTATATTATAAAAGGGTGTCGGGAAGAAAAACGGATTACATTTGTTACGTAATAGATACCCCTTTTATGTTCTAAAAGTGACAATAAATTATGTAAGAGGGTACTGCAGGAAGGAAGAAGGATAAAAAAAAAGTTGAATCCTGGCTGATAAGGGCCATTGTTGGGCGCAGGACTCTGGACCACAGGACACGGCGGCACAATATCCTTTGTCTCTGTAGACCAACCTCCCACTTCTCTTGTATAATATACTGCTTTGTTATATTTAGTTCTTTTTTTATATTACTTAAAAAAAATTTAGTGTTCTCCCTTTGATCTTATAAAACCCGTACCACTACAACCCGTGAACGGGTTCAGTACATGGTAGAGGCTGTATTGTTTCATGGACAACGGTTCTGCAAGGATGTTACCTTTTTGATCCTAAATGTATAAACAAATAGTAGGATTGTATTTGTTTTCCTACTAGTATTAGAATCAGATGGAAACAGTGGCTCATAGTTTCTTCCAGAGTATCCAATATCAACCACGTATTTCTTATTATTATGTCCAAATACACTGATCAGTTTTAAAATGAAAAGAATCCTCATATAAGACTGAAAAGACAAGAAACTGCTCGACGTTTTCGCCTACTTCAACATTTACTGGAAAAACGCTCTAAGCTGTTAATTAATTACAAAAGACTCATTTACATGACAGTTATCAGACCTATTTGGACGTACGGAGTTGAGCTTTGGGGCTCTACTAAACCATCCAATTCATCTCGTATCCAATCCTTACAATCTAAAATCCTTCGTAAAATACTCAATGCTCCTTATTATGTCACAAACAAACTCATCATTCATGATCTTAATATCCCATATGTTGCTGATCTGGCCCAAACTAGATACCTTTCCTTCCATGACAAGCGCCCTTCAAACAAATGTCTAATGAGGAAAAAGTTAAAATAGTGAAGTTTGCCAAAGCCGTGCTTTCTTCACGTGAGATAGCAAGGAGGGTAAGGTGGAACCAATCCACTATGGTAAGAATAATAAAGAAAAATCTTTCCCAGGGATCTACCGAGCGAAAGAAAGGGGCTGTAAGGAAAAGGAAGACAGATGAGCGTTTTGATCGCATGATGATGAGAATGTCCTTAGAAGATCGCTTCAAAACTGCTAAAGAAATATCAAGAGATCTAGCAGATAGCAATTTAGCAGAAGTGAGTCGAGAAAAAGCTGCTAGAAGATTAAGAGAAAAAGGTTACGGGCAAGAAAAAAACAGCCAAAAAGCCATTTCTTAACAAACAAAATGAAACAATCTCGCCTAAATTGGGCGCAGAATTTTAAAGATTGGACATCTCATGACTGGAGGAATGTGATGTTTTCTGATGAGAGTAAATTCAATAATCTTCTGTTCTGACGGTGCTCCATACGTAAGATGTCGACCAAATGGAAGATTTGACGAATCCTGTACTAAATAAAAACAGTGAAACATCAGGGAAGTGTGATGGCCTGGGGATATTTTTCCTTCTTCTTTGGAATTGGCAAAATAAACTTCATGGATGGGACGGTTAATGGAGAAAAAAATTTTAAAAAGTTTGGAAGAGACTTTGATTCCCTCAATGAATTCCCATCTATGGATATTTGGAGAACGGAATTGGATAGTTGGGGGGTGCAGTTAAAAAAAAAACCAAATAAGTACTAGACTTATATTTAGTAAGTGCCGACGTTTCGACTTACAATGTATGCCATCTTCAGGGCTATGAGAGCGAAACAAACAGACCAAAAAATATATAAAAAAGTTACAGTAACAAGAATATAGTGACATGTAATGTAGAAAATTAAAATAGTGACTGATATGAAAATTAAAGATAACGAATATTGAAGTAGTGACAGAATATAATAAAATAAAATATTGACAGATATAATAATTCATAATAATAATATTCATTTCTTTCTACATATTCTTGTATTATTATGTTTCATACATTTTACTTATGTAACCTCTAGAAGTCTATTATCATACATTTTATATCTATAATTAAACTAGTTTTTTCTAAATCCTTTGTATTCCACCTTTTTTTTATTTGTTAATCTTCTCATTTTGTATCTTTCTGTTTACCTCCTCATTTTTATTTCCCTTTATATTATGTTTACATTTTTATCCTTTCTGTACATTTAGTTTCTGTATTTTATTTTATATTCGTTATCTTTAATTATTATATCTGTCACTATTTTAATTTCTGTTCATTATCTTTAATTTTATTATATCTGTCAATATTTTATTTTATTATATTCTGTTACTATTTTAGTATTCGTTATCTTTAATTTTCATATCTGTCACTATTTTAATTTTCTACATTACATGTCACTATATTCTTGTTACTGTAACGGTTTTATATATATTTTTTTCTGTTTGTTTCTCTCTCATAGCCCTGAAGATGGCCTATATTGTAGGTCGAAACGTCGGCACTAACTAAATATAAGTCTAGTACTTATTCGGTGTTTTTTTGACTGCACCCCCCAACTATCTCCGTTCTCCATTTTATCATCCAGTCATCTATTTTCCTCTCATACTACGGATATTTGGTCCATGTCCTTATGATGCCTGAATTTCCGAGGCTTATGACTGTGGTTTTCGGATTTCTCAAATTGCAGTTTTTGATTTGTTTATTTACATTTATATTAAAGTACTCGAGATGATATGGCATTGTCTGGGTTATCTTAGAGGATTATATTTTTTACGTTATAGTTTTATAGAGCTATTATATTAAATTAAGGCTATATTAAAGTAATATTAATTTTTTTTTTAAATATAGAACTAAAAATGTAAGATAAAATCTCAACTCATCCAACGGAAGGTGTCGTTAAAACTCGGCTGGGATGTGCTTAGCTCAGCGAGATCTGGAGTGGGGGGAGGTTCGAAGGGGGCCACTCAATGCGCTTAATTAAGTAACAATAAATTTAATGGCTCAATAAAAAGGGCCCTTTTAGAGCGCTAATAAAGTATAATAAAGCTCACGTTTAATAAAGTTGCTGCTGCTGCTTCGGGATACTTTTTTAATTAAAAGAGAAAAGTTGTTCCTCTTGGCGGTTCTATGTAATGGCTATTTTCTGTTTACGTCAGCGGGCCTGGCCAAGTATCTACTTCCTAAGCACTTGTAAGCTGAAAACCCAAGCTTTTTTTTTTTTTTTTTAGTCTTGTTTAAATTTTTTTTATTTATTCTTCTACTTGGTTTTTTATTCTTGATTCCTTCTGATTGAGGTGGAACTTTTTCCCAAGTCAAAAATTGCTTGGCGCCATTGACGGTTGTGTATTCATCCTCATTATCTCTTTTCTTTTCTCTTTTTTTTAAGCTAAACTTTATTAATTACATTTTATTGCGATTCTTTCAAAGCTAATAATTCCCTTTGTTGGCTCCCTCCCCTCTTGGAGTATTTTTGTTGAGTTGAGGGAAATAATATCTTCGTTGATTAGAATTTTTTTTTTTGCTTTTAGTTTTAATTCTTGTGATGTAACAATAAATTTTTTTTTTGTTTAAAATTTTTTGTAGTTGAGTTATTCTTAAACTCAGTTTGTAGAGTGCTGAAATTTAGCTATGACACATTAATTTTTTTTTTTTTTGTGTCAATAATGGTCAATAATTATGATCTAAAGACCCTCCTGGGGCTCCATTAAGTGAGTACCCTTAATAACCTCCTTGCACACAACTTTTGACCAAGAAATAGTATAGAATTTAGCATGTAATGAGGATTATATATATATATATATATATGTATGTATGTGTATATATATATATATATATATATATATATATATATATATATATATATATACATATAAATCCCGTGGAAAAAGTCCAACGAAAAGCCCTTGAGTCTCCAAAACAAAAACAGAAATTGAAACTATCTGTCCAGCCGGGGTCGAGTAACCTTCCTTATGATTCATTAGTTGCATTTGAGGCTTGGAGGTGGTGGGATGTTTCTTGGGTGCATTATCCATGTTTTGTTTTGCTGTTATTCTCTTTCTACCCTGAGGATGCCTGATATTTTCAATTTCCGTTTTTGTTTTGGAGACTTAGGGGCTTTTTTCGTTGGAATTTTTCCAAGGTCTTAATATTTATGTAAGGTCTCTTTTTACCTTTCCCTTTTCAATCTATATATATATTGAATATATATATAAATATATATATATATATATATATATATATATATATATATATATATAAGTCTTTTGTAATTACTAAAATAGAGCCAAAAACTCAAAAAGAAACACTATTATTTATTATAATGCAATTGGGAAAAACCATAATGCATAGCCTTATGTTTCAAAAAATACACCTACTTACCAGTCGACGTTTCGCCTATTCAGGCATTATCAAGACACCAAAATCAAAAAGGGGTTATGTGAATCGCATCTCGAAGAAAAAAGTGCAATACATCCCAACGATCAACAGCCCAAACAGGCTCCAAACATGAGACAGCACCCTACCACCAAGACGTTCAACATACAACTCTAATTAATTGACAGCTTATAATACTATTATAATAAATATTAGTGTATGTCTAGTAAATAGCCGAAACGGTGCGGAAAAAATAAGTGAAAATAGTTTTAAAATGAAAAGATATAAATTATAGAAGCTGAGATTTTAGTTTGCAAGAGATTGGGATATATATATATATATATATATTTAATATTCATTGCAGCGTCTCTGAAAAAAAAAAGCTTCCTAAAACAGCGTTCATCATTATTATTTTTATTTCTTTATGAATTTTTAGTTCTTGTAATTATTTTATGAAATTTTTCTATCTATGCCCTAACACATGTTTTTTGCCTCTTTCGATCTTTTTCTTTGCTATATTAATAATTTATATATATATATTATTTAATTACATAGTTTGCTGTCGAATATGCTTCTTCTTCTTCTCCTAGATCCCTTTTAGACACTTCCCCTGATGAAGAAGACGGAAATGTAATACCAACTTCCCTTGTATAAATATTAATGGAGGGGGTTGAAGACACAATATTAATAAGGCGGCCTAGTTTGTTGTCCTGACGGCTTGTCATATTTAATAGCGAGGGCCAAGGCTCATTAATCTTGCTTTCAATGACATTAACATCGAACAGTATCGATTATATCAAACTCGACTCCTCAACTTTAGCCCTTATAGTCTAGTCGACGTCAGGTATCGATTATACAGACATTACTATGTCTTTTCGATTAGTAGTTGCGAATCAGCGGGAAAATAATACTTATTTTGTTGTGTATAGGCTGCTAATTTTATATTTTCCTTAAAGTGCAAATGGCCTGCTATATTTAGCTATCCTTTTAGTTTTAGAATATTAAGCCAATTATCACAATAGAAAAAAATCAGTTTAACGTCACATCATGCTGTTATAGTTAATGGACCATTGCCACAGAGGGAGCTATAAATTTTGTGTATCCAGGGATTATAAGGATAGTGATCTTTAATTAGTAGCTGACAAAGAACGGGTTCGGTTTGGCTATTTTACGAACCATCCGAACGACGGCATAAATAAGGATTTTTTTCCCTCATCCTAAGGCCTTCTCTCTTCTCGGCAGAAGAGTTGCTAATCCGCAATCTTGGGCTTAATAGTTTGTTATGGTGACTACTAGACCACATGGTGCTCCTTTGTTGTATATAGAAAACTAATTGTACAATACTCATTTTCTTTTCATCTTTAACTATTTTTTCCATAAACGTTCAATAATGTTTCTCAAAATATTTTGTTTTTTTGTTCGATTTTTTGAAATAATGGGGTTTATAAAAAAAAATGACCGTTTTTTTTATCAAATATTTGTATTATTATTTCTTTGAAATAAAATACAATTAACTCCACACTCCCTGAACAGTTCGCGAGTGCTTGTGGACGGATTTGACTCAACAGCTTCTTCCTTCAGAACCTCATCAATATCCACTAATGGTCGCCCGGAGCCCTTCTTCCTTTCCAACGTCGTATCCTCTACTGCTAAATTTTTCAAACCAACGCCGCGCAGTGCGCTGGTCAAGGATACTTGTGTGTTGGCTCAGGCTGTGAAATTTTTTTCCAGTAATGTCTTAAAATTTCGAGAATTTCGTAGGACACTGCCATGTTTCTTCTTTGAACTAAATAACTAAACTGAGGCCTTTTTTGAAGAAGTCCAGTGTTACTAAACAAGCTTAGAGAATGCTCTAAAGGGATTATTAAGTGTTGGTAAATAATAAATAGTATTAAAATATTTAGACTTTTGAACTCTGGAATTTGATAAAACGGTCAGTTTTTTTTTTTTTTAATTCACCATATTAGCATGCTAATTGACATAATGATGATACATAATTCTATATTTGTATAATTTGAAATGTTGTATGCAATATATTAGCCTTAATTATACATGTTTAAACCTTATTGATATATGTGAGAAGTTTCTTCATGCTAATAAATGGAATAATAATAATAAGGCTTAGAGAACCCAAAGGCTCGATAGCACCGATCTCTGCTTACGAACTTCAGTCCACGAGTCCCTACCCAAACCAAAATCTGTAATATCAATCGTAACACGTCGGTACAGCGCTAGTGGTCTTTTTAGGCATTCGTTTGTTACTCAGTCCAACAACTTAACCCCATATTAATCTTCGGGACCAATCTAACGTCTTGATAAATTAAATTTCTTATGCTGAAAACAATGCTGAAATTCAAGGAAGAAATAGTTGGGGGTGCAGTCAATGAAAACATCAAAATAAGGATAACTTATTTATTATGTGCCGACGTTTCGGCCTACAATGTAGGCCATCTTCAGGGCGAATTAAACAACTTGCAGGTTAGGCCGCTCAGAGACAAGTCAAATGGCCTACATTGTAGGCCGAAACGTCGGCACATAATAAATAAGTTATCCTTATTTTGATGTTTTCATTGACTGCACCCCCAACTATTTCTTCCTTGAATTAGAAGATACAGTCGACCAACTCTTCTCTAACACTAATGCTGAAATTCTTTCATGGTGATTGTGTACGTTAAATAAAGCGGCCGGCCAGTAGGAATTGGATAGGCCGGCAGGAACGGAAGTCGGTGGTGGGGATAAAGGAAAAGGAAAAGGAAGAGGTAAAGGAGTGGCCTAATAAAAATGGCGACGGGATTGGATGTAGGTGCCAGGTTCCGGTTAATCTGCCCTGAGGGATTATCGCGAGGAATCAATGTGTCGCCGGAGCACAATGGAGGGCCAATCAGGAACGAGGCATTCGTCTTCTCTCCTCCAATCAGCTTCAAGCCAGCTCGCCTCCTAGCGCTCTCTATCTCTAATGAAAAACCTAAATGCCGGGGGGTGGTCCACATCCCAGGTTACAGCGTCTTATTTGTTAGTGCCAAGCTTCTGAGGGGCGGGAATCCTTTTACTGTTTTTTTTTTTTTTATCTAAACCATCATTGGGTCTTGGATTCAGTAAGTGGTAGATGTTTCGATTTAGGATTGTTATTTCAATACATACAGTCCCTGACCATATTAATGTGACCACTGGATAGATTCGTTCTTGTTGTATATTTGCATTTTCTTTTTGTATGCTTAATGGATGTAAATCGAGTTTAAATATTAGTTTTATGGGTAAGTTAGTCATCTGATAACAATATGAAATTGAAAAAAATAGTTTCGAAAATAAATCTTTATTTTTTTTTAATATTTTGTGGTGTCACCCTATTTACATATTAAAGAAAAAAAACTATCAAAATAGTTAAAATATATGATACAAATAATAAATCAATAATAAACTTTCCGAATCCGGCTTGTATTTAATGAAAAAGAAACAATAAATCTACAAAAATTTCAAACACAAATTATGCACGCCATTACTAAAAAAAAAAAATACTTCAAAGAACTTATAGCAGTGTTGCCATTACTTAAAACAGCAAATTATTAAGACACGCGAAAGTATATAAAAAAAAATTAGGAAAACACTATCTTTCATGGTGGTCACATTAATATGGCCAGGGACAGTACGATGGAAATTAGGAGGTTTTCCTAATTAACTACAAATTTTTTTTAATCTATAAAACATTGCCTTTATAAAAAAAAAATTATTTGACGCGAAATACACGATATCAAAAAAATACTAAGTTGTCTACTAAAGTTGTAACTCCACTCAAAGAGTTTGGTGGCGCTAAGCCTTATTATTGCTATTGCTATTATTATTATACAGATCTCTACCACTACAATGTTGGAAGGGTCTTGGGTTTAGTACGTGGTACAGACTGGACAGTTTCTAGGACCACGGTTTTCGAATCGAGTCTTCAGGTTCGCTAAGCCATATTATTATGTATATAAAAAATGTAAATATAGAAACTCAATTATGTATACATATTAAACTTTATTTAGGCATATATGAAAAGGCCTACCGACACTGGATCGATTCTCAGCAACAAAAGATCAACAAATATATATCCAGAAAAAGTCTGAAGTTGTAATGTCACTTTTATTTTTATGATTATACTAAAATACATAATCTAGCTGAATTTATGTTTCGCATCCGTAATAAATATTTTTTATTATTTTTATAACTCACCAAAAATGGACGGGACTAAAACAGAGCAAAACATCTGATTTACTCTCCACACCATTAAAATTATTCATCATCTGTTTTATAATTCACTCTTCGATCCTGAATGTGTTGGTCCGAAATACCAACAGCATTCAATGTGGATAAATTAGTTATGGTTTTGCTGAATATGCTAGCGGAATCGAAGTCCCAGAAATGAATTAAACAGAAAGTTTATGCCAGATGTTATCAGCATTGGAATCCATTATTGATCTCGGTCATATATCAAAGTTCACATTTGATGCTAGGAAATTATTGGATGTACGTATAATTTGGACGTGGAGGGGGAGATAGCTCTGTGTGCTGAGTTGCTGTCCTTTAGGACCCGGGGTCAAATCCGGCTATAACAGATAAATTGTGTAACACTCGTGGATAAAACTTGAAGGATCTGGAGACCCGTCTAGGATTCATCTAGCCTCTATACAGTTGGTAACCTAAATTGGGGGAAAATTTGGCGGTTGAGCATGAAAAATCATCTCATTGCACAACTGCTTTCCTAGAAATAATACAGTCTATACTTTACGACATGAAATTAGGTAGCTCAAAGAAAATGCGTTGTTGCCAAATCTACCTACACTAGCGTTCCAAGGGTAAAGACCAAATAACTGAAACCGGGAGAACTAGGCAATATTGCTAGCACATTGTTGTCAAATATTGGCAGTTTTGAGTTAAACCACGCCTACATTCTCGTTACAAACGCCAACACCGCATTTTCTTTGAGCCCCCTAATTTCTTGTCGTCAATTATACACTCCTAATTATGTATTCAACTTAATATCCTTCACGGGTTGTAGTGGTACAGGATTGTTTTTTTTTGTTATAACGTAGAATTATATTACTCGAATTTGGATCGAATTAAACCATTATGGAAGCTAAATTTTATTCCAACATTTCGATTTTAAGCCTTTTATCTGTCCTTAGTTTGTTAAGAACAAAGTAACCTATAATGACCTTAATGACAAACTTTATTCCCGCTCAAACCACTCGTTTCAAGCCTAGCAACCTCTTCAATTCCTGATAATCCTCCTAAAAATCTGAAAAGAAGATGTTCTCATGATCTTTCAAGTTGAATTGATAGTTATAAATGTTAATATACCTCGAGTAAATTAAAATGTACTAAAAATATGAAAGAATTGTTTTATGACTTTTTTAAGCAGATATCAAAATCTGCAATATCCGTACTTTCGATGATATATCACACTGTTATTTCAAAACTAGACTGAAACGAGAAGAAACAGCTCGACGTTTTCGCCTACTTCAACATTTACTAGACAAACGTTCTAAGCTCCCAATTAATTACAAAAGACTCATCTACATGACAGTTATCAGACCTATTTGGACATACGGAGTTGAGCTTTGGGATTTTACTAAACAATCCAATTCCTCTCGTATCCAATCCTTACAATTCAAAATCCTTCGTAAAATCCTTAACCCTCCTTACATTACGAACAAAGTAATTTGTTACTGATTCGGCCCAAAACCCGATATAAATCTTTTCATGACAAACTGCTTTCCCACTCAAACCCACTATTTACCCGGAAACCTCTTCAATTTCCGATAATCCTCCCAAAAATCTGAAAAGAAGATGGTCTCATGATCTATTATGTTGAATTTCTAATTCGAGTACTATCAGAGGGTAATTTCTGGCATTTATCTCAAGTCATTACTTTTTCTTTCATTATATTTACTTCATGTATTTTATTAAACAGTTGTAAATTTCAATAAAAAAAAATGTTAGGGTATGAACTTATAGTATATTAACGGTTGTGCATGTAGCTGATTTGGCCTGAATACTCTCAACTCAGGTTGGGTGTGCCCTAGGATGGTGTCGAGATCTCACAGGACTTAACTTGACAGGACACAGGAACCTTAATGTGACACCGTGTACTTTACATGAATTTTCCTAGTTCCATTACAGAATAATAAAAATTTGTGTTATTAAAGTTTCAAGATAGTTTTAAGTGAGGTTAGGTAATATAGTATTATAGATAGTAATAAAACATGAGCCTAAACCCGTGGGTTAATGAGGAGCATTAACTAGACACGAATTGGGTCGGAGCGGAACTAAAAGCCCAATTCTACTTAACCTAACTCCGCATTCCCTCACCTCGAAGCGCTCTTATTGCTATTTTAGGATTCCACTCTTTAGGTTAGGAATTAATATTGGAAAGCATCAGTTTTATTTCATTTCATTTAAATTTTATATATTTTCTAATAGAATATTGTTAATTTAATATTGCTTTAGTTTAATCAGTTATATAACTACTAAAAAAAAATTCTCTATTATATAAGTTTTTAGAAATGTATTACATTATCGTCGTTACCTAGCAACGGATCGAGGAAATACTTCTTGTTATGTATTTTGTCGTATTCTAAAGGTTAAATCTTACTAATATTATAAATGTGAAAGTTTGTATGTTTGTCTCTCTTTCACGCAAAAACTACTGGACGGATTGGGATGAAGCCTTACAGTAATATTGTTTATACATCAGAATAACACATAGGCTATAACAAGCGCGGATTTAGGGGGGGTACACGGGGACACGTGCCCCCCCCCGACAGTATTTTAGGTACTGTGGAGAATCCATTATAGTATATGATTAAAGGCAAATCAGGAACTTGGCATCTTGAAAATTGTAGATAGGTTCTTTGCATAGTTTAAGAAAGAAATTTGGATGATTCCACGCCAATGATTTCCCCTTTAATATAATAGGGGTTATGTAGAATCCGTTAGTTTTGAAGTTAGACTTCTGAAATTTCGGATGTACGAATAACTTATATTTAAATAAAATAATTAAATTATCTATTTAAAATAATCTTTCACGAAACTTTATGTGACACACCAAATTCCACTCGAGCGAAGCCGAGGGCATAAGCTAGTTATAAATATAATTGGAAATTGGAAAATCACTGCTAGTGCTTCATACTTCTTTAAGACACAGTATAAAGCACTGTTTTTGTGTTGAAATAAATGGAATGCAACAATTTGAAAAATAAAACAAGCTACATCTTATTCCAATGTTGGACGCGGTCGCCAACAGATTTAATCAAGGGTTGCCTTATACTGAAAAAAAAATTAAAAATTACCCTCCAGTATAGTTTAATAACATTCCACTGATAAAATGTTCCAGTACTTAGGACTACACCTTGACCAACGTATCACTTGGAATCCTCATACTAGACTGAAACGACAAGAAACAGCTCGCCGTTTCAGGCTTCTTCAACACTTACTAGACAAACTTCTACTCAAACCCACTAGTTTCAAACCTCACAACCTCTTCAATTACTGATAATCCTCCGAGGTGTCTGAAAAGAATATGGCCTCGTGACCTACTAAGTTGAACTTCTTATTCGAGTACTACAATTGGGTAGTTTGTCTACTTGCCTTTATCTCGGGATGTTATTTTTGTTTTATTGTATTTATTTGATCTATTCTTTTATACAATTGTAAATTTAATTAAATAGCATTAAAAAAAATTACCAAACACTACCAAAAAAAACCTCTGTGTATACATAGAGATACACTAGCTCGTTGTGAAACCAACGGTTACAACAGCGCTAAGGCCACCATGCGGCGGTCGGTGGAAGTTGCCTAGCGTTGGCTATTAATGGACAATCTGTATGCCAGGCACAAAGCCCCCGGGGACATCTTTCATTTTAATAAAAGTCCCCGCTACTAAGTCCTGCTTCGCCTCGCATTCCTCAGAGGGCGCGCTGTAATAACCCCGCGCAAAAACAGCTGTTTTATGATTTCGCACAATGGCCGCCGGAGAATGCCACGGTCAATTGTGGCCGAGATTTTTTATCATACGTTGTTCCCTTAGCCCTAACTCTTCCCCCTTGGTAAAATGTCCCATGAAAAAGATACAAATCTAGAGCGAAATTCTTTTCGAGCCGTTAGGCCTAACGCATTAAAATGATATTTTATTGTAAGTTTTATTCTGTTTTCCTTATTTATTACAAGCAATTTCTATTTAATTATCTGCATTCTTAACATCTTTAAAAATATTCTATTGTAGAATCCATTATGGAGGGACTAAATTGTGTACTTGGTTTATAAACGTTTGTATTGCTAAAATAAATTTTAACTTCTTCTGGGATGCGGGTTTTCTGAGTATTACAGGTACTGAGTTGTAGAATAGTAGGAATCCTGAAATAGCAATAAGGACGATTGCTGTGCTTTATCCCACGGGTTTAGCTTCATACTTTAGTAATATCTATAGTTCTATATTACCTAACCTCACTTAAAACTATCTGGAAACACTTTAATAACTTCTACACAAATTTAGATTATTTAATAATGGACTAGGAAAATTTTATTAAACCATATAAAGTACACGGTAGCCATTGGTATTATTCTGGCTCAACAGCCAGCGATAGATGCTGTGAGATCTGAAGACCTTACAAGTGCTCACCCATTCTGTTGGTTGATCTTATTCTTGACCGAATCACCTACCTGCATAACCTTTGGCTTAGGATCCTAGCAACGGATCTTAATTCTTAAAAAAAACAAAAAAAAACTACCATTACCTTGTGGTATTAAGGGATAGTGGCTAGTGACACCCTACGGTGTGACACGTGAGCAGATCTTTGTACTCGCTTGGATCCGTTCCAACAACCCATTGTTCTAGTACACTTATCCCGGTTCTTCTTCTCGACGGATTAAGTTAACAATCGTACTTTGCAAAACATGTTTTTGTTAAAGCTTCTATCTGATTGGATTCCATCGAATCGGAGCTAAATTAAACTGTAAATATTAACCAAGGGATGCATAAATTAAAGAAATGGATGTTGTGGCCTTGTTCCATCTAAATCATTTCCAGAAAAGTAATGTTTCGCAAAAAAGAAAAAAAATATATATAAAAGAGCAATTGATGTCAAATTAACGTTATTGGTGGTATGCATTTAAAGATAAATATACTTTTGTGTGTTGAAATTAATTTAAATATTTGATAGATTCTTAACACTTTAACTGCTTCGAGTGAAGAGCGTTACGTAAGTTTCTTGACAGTGCTTTTTAACAATACATTAAAATAAGAAATAATTTAATTATTAAAATTATTTAATTTTTTTCACTATAGGTTACTCGTACAAAATTTCAGATGTCTAGCTTCAAAACTAACGGATTCCATACAACCTTTGAACCCTTAAGGGTGGAATTATCCAAACTTCTTTCTTAAATCTTACAAAGGACCTATCTGCAAATTTCAAGATGCTAAATTCCTCATTTGCCTTTAATTATGTACTATAATGGATTCTCCACGGTGCCTCTAAAACTGTCGGAGGTGAGGAGGGGCACGTGCCCCCGTGCGCCTACCTGAATCCGCGCTTGCTATAGCCCATGTGTTATTCTGATGTATAACCTATATTACTGTAAAGTTTCATCCAAATTCGTTCTGTAGTTTTTGCGTGAAAGAGAGACAAACATACAAACTTTCACATTTATAATATTAGTAAGATTCTTGCTATGGATCGATACTGGCGGAGTTAAAACTTTTTTCTTTTCTTTTTTTTTTAATACTAAAACTTATTGCTTAAACATCTAAGTTTGTATGAAAATCTTAAAAGCATTTGTCTATACAAAGACCAACATTACAATGTCGACATTCAACTTTGGATGCGGCGTCGAATATTTTTCTTTGAACAAACGGCACATTTTCGTTGTTTTTCGATTGTTTTTTTGACGTCCCTTCTGCCATCTGTAGGCTCTAGTTATAAGCTCTGTTTTACTATGAAACCAGTAGAATGAAGCGAATAGATAGAAAAGCAGTGCGACGGCATATATCGTCTTTAGCAGTTAAAGGGTTAAAAATGCACGATCTGAATAGCAAGGGTTATTATTTTACAGTCTAATTAGATATACAGTTGCTAGTAACGAATTTCTAAGATAATAAATAAGCGCTGAGACGACTGGGAAGTGTCTGAAAGAAGGAGGGACTTAGACGTAGGTGGGAAGATAGCGTTAAAAGTGATCTGGTGGATATTGGCTTGGGTAGTTAATTCTGTGGACAGAAGTTTGTTAGCAGAGTTTGGGGGCGCTAAGCCTTATTCTTGCTATTATTATTATATAAACCTCTACCACTGCAACATATGAAGGGTCTTGCGTTCAGTAGGTGGCAGAGACTGGACAGTTTCTAGGACCATGGTTTAGGCGTCGAGTCTTAAGGTTCGCTAAGCCTTAAAAATTATAATATCTTATAAATATTGCTATATATTTCATTCAACATTTCAAATTATATAGAGATTCATGTTGAAGAAATTGGTCTACCCAGAGGTCACTGAATGAAATTCTCAAGTAATTTCAGAAAATCTTTATTGATAGCCAACGTTTCGACCTACGCTGTAGGTCTTCTTCAGGGCTATATGCAAAATACAGACAATATAAGAAAACGGTACAAATATATTAAAACATTTTAAATATAGATAAACTAAAAGAAGGCGAATAAAGGCAAAAAAAAATTGATAAAGATGTACAGTAAGGTAATTATGAAGGTAAAATGTATAAGTGTATACTATAAACTGCTAAGTGCCAAAAGGTAGTAACCCACATCATGAAGAAAATAATAATAAAACAGAAAGTGTTGACAGTTAAAAAATTAAGGTATTACAGATAAAAAATAAAAACTGAATATACAATAGGAATGTGAAATGGTATGGGTAAATTAGAAAGTGATAAGAATTACGCACTAAAAATTATAGGTAATAAAAAAGAAGAAATAAAAATTGTAAAATTCTAAAAATCTAGAAACGAATTATATAAAATAAAATAAAAATGAAAATAAAATATATTTTAGAAAATACAGTATTAATATTGATAGGTAGAAACTACTTTATACTAGTGCAAAGAATATTAATTACATAAGAGAATGTAAGAAGAGAGTTTATATAAGTGTAAAATATCAATTGTGTAAAAGTAGGTATGTTTTAAGTAATGTAAGTGATAATACAATCAGGCTATATTGGACTAAAATACATATAAAAAAACGGCAAGGATATGGTATTTATATGATGATATTTATGATATTATATAATATATATTGATGAATATTTAGGGTGGTGTGGTATATAGATAACTAAACAAATAAACGCCTTACAGTAATAGTGAGCTTGGAAGTAGTGATAATAACGGTAAATTGAGTATAGTACTGTTTTAGGTTATGAGGGAAAGAAATTAAAATGAAATGGAGGAGGAATATAGATATTCAATTATGTATACATATTAAAATTTATTGAGGCATATATAAAAAGGCTTCCCACAATGGATCGATTCTAAGCTGTCATATTGAACAAAAGATAAACAATAATAAAAATAGAGAAGCGAGGAATTTGTAATGCCACTTTTACTTTTATTCTATTCTAGCGTTCAGATTCTACGATTCAAGGATCGTTTTCGGGGCTGTATAGTTATAATTTAATAATTAACCAAGAAACTAATGTATTGTTCTCATCAAATATTTTTTTATGTATTTTTTAATTCAAACATTTATTTTTTTCTTGAATAATTTCTATTATTTTTGTTTAACTTTAGTCCTGTGTCTCAGGATAACTTTAGGGATTACAATCTGCAAACGATTTATTGACAGTTTGAAATTGAAGAAACTAGTTTGAAATCCATTCGTGACAGACTTCCATTTGTTAGAGAGATAGAGTGTGTGTGTGTGTGTGTGTGTTAGTGAGAGATGGTTTATCGAGGAAGTGCCGGGGTTCCAGTAGACCAGATGTATTATCCTTCTTTCTCGTAAATACCGATTTAAAAAATTTCCTCCGATTTCCGATATTTATCTCCATTCAGAGATAATTGAGTTTCAACTTCTGTTGTTCGGGTTCGATTCCACACGTGGATAAAAACAATATTTAATCGAGTTATTTTGTATGAGATTCAACAGCAGTATCCCTGTAATTATTGGCAATAAGATTGCCTTAGAAACATTGTGTTCCATTAAACTGTATTTCATAGAAAAGACTATTTAACAAAATACTTCCTTTTTTTTTAATTATTTTTATTATTGAATTTTTTTAATAATTCGCATCGGAATTGGAAATTTTACTATCTAGGCAAAACCTAGATATTAAATAATGAAAAAATCCTTATTTACTAATAAAATAGTTGTATAAAAGATTTATTTTAATTTTCGCAACAATTTTTGCTACTTTTTTGGTCTTTCGTACTACTCTCTTCTCCTTCAATGATTGTTGTTTTTAAATGTTTTTTATTTTTTACTTTGTTTGATATAAATTATTATATAAAATATCCATTCGTTGACTTAAAAATATAATTTTAAATTCAGTTGATAAATTAACTTCAGCTAGGTAAAAAAAAAATAAATAATGCTCAAAATCACTTATCCGAGATTCGTTCAGTAGTCGACATACCAATAATGCTTGATATAAATTTGTCATGATTTTTATACAATAAAAATTTATTAATTAATTAATAATATATGATTCGATAGTCACAGATTTTCATCTTATTGCGAAACAGCGGAATGCTTTGCAGTGTTGCGATCATTTTATTAGGATTTACCCTCAAAATAAAAAATACCTTTGATTGATAATATTCTTTGTTACATGTTGTTATAATAATAAAGAATTGAATATATATTTTAATATGAACAATAAATATACAAAACACGAGGGGTATCTATCGCCTACACAATATTTGTTCTGTAGGATTTATGTTTCATTACGTTTTTTTTTTTTTACAGAAAACATTGATCTGTAATACCTGTTTTTACAGCGATAAATATATATTTACAATAAAATAAAATAAATTAAGATTTATAATTTCTAGATATAATGAATGATGTTTTATGTACTGACATACTGAATATAGACTGGGGTAGCTATGAGTGTTGCGGTGTTAGTATATCCTTTGCGCCGTGTTGTGCGGACTGCATAAGTTCTTTGCCCTGTTCTGATGATAGCTGAATTCTTCACAAGTTAAAAGCCATTTTGTGATTTTTATTTTTTTACTTAATATCAATATATGATGCTATGCTAATCGAAAGATACTACAGTGGGAGTCCTACATTTTTACTATCTAGGTATCTTCAACGAGTGCTTGATACCGCACAAACTTAGGACCCGATTTTACGTTCCTTCTGAAGGACCACAAGTTGTAAAAAGTTGTTATGGTTAGCTCTACACAACAGCTGACCTATACAATTTTTTTGTTGTAAATAATACAAACTGTGTCCTTTTTTAAGTATTTTATTTATTCTGACGCAAACAAATCGTTTTTTTTATTTTAATATTCCAATACCCTTAATCCTAAATTGCCAACCGCCATTTCAATTGATGTCTAAAACGGCCCCGCCAATGGAGGATTAATATCGAAGCTACTAGCTAGATATTGTGTGGGGTAAGATTGAACTCTTCTCATTTCCTTCAATTTTAAATGAAGCCATTCTCAAAAAACGATATTTTTATTTGAAACTCTCGGCCAATCTATCTCTCCTCTCCTCCTTTCTCAATAATACTCGGATAGAAATGAAGTATGAAAAAAGAATGTATTTTTTCGTTTCTTTTTTTTTAAAGAACATTAAAAATATGAGTTTTTTTTTTTAGAAACGTTGTCGAATGTTTTATTGTTATGTTTTCGATTTATATTTTCCATTTACAATAATAAGTTGTATATTTTAATTTTTATGTGCAGCTTTCATTGGTCTGTGCATGATATTTAGGTGAATCGGTTGATTTTTTTTTCAGAATTAGAGTGTTTTTTGAGTTTAGCCTCTCAGTCCAGGTATTATAAAATCAGGTACCCCACAGATAGTTTTGCTAAAGGAAATATATTTGGATTTACGTACAAAATGATCATACATATTTTGGTAAATTATGTCCCTAAACGAAATGTTTAATGCACCTGAAAATCCGTATTTAAGGTATTAATAAACCTGTTATGTTTTAACAACTTTCTAATTTCAATGTTTAGTCACTATTTTTACACCTTTTTAACCTTCACCTTGTGCGGGTAAAATTTATAAAATATTCGTAGTAATACATTTCTTTTAAGATTACATAATAATATTACATCAAGTAAATTTGCTAATATGAACAAATAACATGAAAACAAAAACCACTTGCGGAGGAACTACCCATCGCACTGCAATAAAGTTCTATAGTAGAAAGGTCTCGAGGTCATCTTCTTTTCAGACGCCTCGGAGAGTTATCAAGAATATTATGGGATGAAAGTTGAGAGATTAGCGGATTCAAGTGTGTATGGAGCTTGTCATGGAAGGATAGGTATCTAGTTTGGGCCAAATCAGTAACATATGGGATATTAAGATCATGATGGATGAGTTTGTTTGTGACGTAATAAGGAGCATTGAGGATTTCAAGAAGGATTTTGGATTGTAAGGATTGGATACGAGATGAATTGGATGGTTTAGTAGAGCCCTAAAGCTCAACTGCGTATGCCAAATAGGTCTGATAACTGTTATGTAAATGAGTCTTTTATAATTAATTAGGAGCTTAGAGCGTTTGTCCAGTAAATGTTGAAGTAGGCGAAAACGTCGAGCAGTTTCTTGTCTTTTCAGTCTTGTATGAGGAATACATTTTTTAAAAATTAAATCTTCTACGACATGAATAGGATCATTTATAATTTCGTTATTTAATTCTGAGGTCATAAAATATCTAAATATTGTTTAATTGAAATTTATTAAAGATTCTTAATTGCCTTTAAAAAATTTATGAGTATGAACTATAAAATAATTTGCTAATTTGAGTTCAGTATGTGGTAGGGAATCTGCTGTTTCTAGCACGTATATGCGTAAAGGTAATTCGACCAAGATAACAATCAGCCATATAGTGGTTATAGTTATACATTATTATTATAGTTATCATTATTATCATTACTATATTGTAGTTATCATTATTAGTGGTTGGGTGAACCCAAGGAGGATTTGATGATCCTCTACAGATTTAATAATATATCTTTCATAGCCGGATTTGATCCTGAACCTTCGACCTAGCAATTCATTACTACAATTTTTTTAGGTACTCTGCTTCTACAGAGTAAACAAGATTTGTTTATGTATGCATAATTCCATTGATCGTAACCCAGATCGTTTTATACATCACTCAAGATATATGGGTATTTCATAAATCAAATAAATTTAATTTATTAATAATATATTTTTTTCGCTACCTACTGATTGAAAAGTTCTGACACCATTCGAAACACTGTAGGGGAGGATGTTTTCCTCTCTGAGCCATTTGGACCAGAAGTTCCCCTCCCCCCTTCCTGCCTTCGGTCAGGAGAGGTCGACCTGTTTGTCACAGTTGCCGCTGCTAATGTCCCCGCAGAAGTTGAAGAGTATAAGAAAAGGAGTAGGACGTGAGACCATTAGTGATATTGTCAGCCGGGAGTAGAAAGTTGCCGCCGAGGGTGCCCCGTCAAACAGCACTCCACCTTCCAACTCTGCCGCGGCACGGGACTTTTGTTTGCGTGAGTCTCCTGTCCCTGTTGGAACAAACAAATAAATTCCCCTCCCCCCCCCATCCAGTCCTGTCTGTCGGAACGCCGGACAATTAATTTCGTGAAAGTTGTAGCGATATATCAATAGCCGGGAACGGTTCGCTAACGAACGGCCTCACTCTCCCTGCACCGATTGGCGATATTTTAACTCGTTCTCTCTCTCTCTCTCATTGATGTAGCTCTGTGCATATCGATTATAATCGATTTTACTTCTCCATATCTCACATTGTAACAGTCTGATTTAATTATACTTTTATTTTTGCACGAGAAATTCAATAACATATATCGATACTTCAAAATAGCAATGCCATAACTTAAAGACCTAATTTTTCAAAAAGATATTTTAAAGTTCCATGTAAGTATTTTAAGTTTTATTTTATTATAAAACATTTTTTTGGATATTTGTAAAGCACAGCATTCCTTTTCTAATAATGGTGTTGAAATTTTTTAATTAAAATTTAGAAAAGATTTAAAAGGTTGAAACTTTCTAAAAATAATTGTCACATTAGTTACCGTACAAACGAGGAAAAATGATTTTTAATGAGGAGTAATCCTCAATGCTCCTTATTTTGTTAAGAATAAAGTCATCCATAACGACCTTAATGTCCCTATTGTTGCTGATTTGGCCCGAACCCGGTATCTATCCTTTCATAGCAAACTTCATTACCACTCAAACCCTCCAGTTTCAAACCTAGCTTCCTCTTCTATTCCCGATAATCCTCCGAGGGGTCTGAAAAGAAGATGGCCACGTGACCTTCTTATTTCAACTTTGATTTGAGTACTACCACTGGGTAGTTTCTCTGCTTGTCATTATGTAACACGCATTCTATTTACTTGTTGTATAATTGTAATACAGTTGTAAATATCAATAAATAAATTAAAAAAAAAAAATGAGGAGTTGACTGTATTAAGTGAAGAGTAATAGTTGTAATATTAGCAAATACTCCTTTTCAAGCCAATGCCTGACAAAAAACTCATTCTGGAGAAAATTCGGGTTAACCACTCATTCACTTATACTGTAGATATAGCTTTTCTTGAATTATATTATCGACGATCTGATCGATAATATTTTTTCCACTTTATTATTTCTAGTGTTTTTTTTTTTTTTTACATTTATTCTTTTTTGGTTATCTAATCTTGTAGGAAGGCCATTCCTCCATTATGGTAATAAATAAGAATAGATCCAGCGGGTGGAAAACTGCTTTGACTCAGCTGAAGGAGAAAAAGATGCATTTTAAAAGATTGCCGTAGGAGATGGGATTGGATGCAGGGGCCCTCCATTTTCTCTTTGTCCTCGGAGGCTTTTTATTCCATTTTCCTACCTTTTTTCTTTGTCTTTTTTTCTTTTTTTCTCTTTCTTTTTCGTTTTTTTTCTTCTCCCTTTTGTCTGTCCCCTACTGGAAACGAGCGCATGGTTTTATCACCGGTAGTAAAATGATCGTGTATTTTGTCATTTTCATTTCTTATCATCGCTTTATCATTTTTATTATTTGTCCATTCCTTTTTTCTTTATTTTTTTACTAGCTCGATACCCCCTGCTGGCCTAACGCCGGACCGACCACCATTTTACAATTTATCCAACTCCTTGAGAAGTCTATTTTTATCTTCATATTTATAAGGCCAACTATCAATTCAATATTGAACTGTTCAATTAATTTTACTAGTCGTCAAATTTTATAACCGTCATTAATATGTAATCGGAATTACAGATTATATTATTTTTTTTTAGAATCCTGTAAGGTAGGTACTTTTTATCAGCATTTTAAAAGCAATTTCAATCTAGTGCTTCTTCATAAAAAAAAAAATGTTCGTTATCACTTTTCCCTCTAAATTGCACTAAATGTTTATTTAATTTAAATTTAACTGAATTTAAGTTTACAATTCTCCGTCGTAAACCAATGATTTCCTGTCCTCCGGTATCGTGTATTAACATCCCACTGATTCCTGTAGAACAGGTCCGGTACTTAGGGCTACGCCTTGACAAACGCTTGGAATCCTCATACTAGACTGAAACTACAAGAAACAGGTCGCCGTTCCAGGCTACTTCAACATTTACTGGACAAACGCTCTAAGCTCCCAATTATTATTTAATTACAAAAGACTCATATACATGACAACCATTAGCCCCATCTGGACTTACGGAATAGAGCTTTGGGGCTCCACTAAGCCATCGAATTCCTTTCGTATCCAATCCCTACAATCCAAAATCCTTCGTAAAATCCTCAATGCTGCTTACTTAACGAAAAAATAATCCATAATGACCTGAATGTCCCATTTATTGCTGATTTGGCCCGAATCCGATATCATTCTTTTCATGACAAACTTCATCGGACATGATTTATCTTTCATTATATTTACTTGATGTATTCTGTATACAGTTGTAAATTTCAATAAATATATTTTTTATACACTTTTTTTGTTATGCTTTTTTTAGTTTGTTTATTTGCTTTGACTAATCAAACGGCGAAAATATAAATACTAATGTTGTTTTAAAGGTCGGCCGAATCATTTTTATCTTTTTTTTCTATTAAAATCTTTTTCTCGAATTAAACCAAAGTTTTTATTATAATTTATTAGTTAATGATCCCTCTTGGAATAATCAATTAAATCATCTGTAATACAATATCAGATGGGGTTGATTGCATGAAAATGAATGAATGGGGGAAAAATAAAGTGAAGAAAATAAAGAAATAAAGTAGAAAGGGAGGGACCATTTGTTACCACGGCTATGAGAGGGGGCGAAAGGGGGGGGTTAATGGAAGCCTTCAAATGTTCCTTTTGAAGAGGGATTGGGGGGGGGGGGGGGGGAGGAATCCTGAGCGAAAGATTTATTGCAGGCTCCTTCTCATCCTGGATCCCTGGATCCTGGATCCTTCATGCTAATATCAATCCTTCCACGGGTTTCTTGATAAATTACTCTACTCAAATTTGCCAGAAATCGCCTATAGAGGGCGCTACTTAAAGGGAAATGCTTGTTAATTTTATAATCATTAGTTAAGTAAGAAAAAAAATAGTTGTACCACTTCATATCCCTATAAAGGGCCTTGGGTTCAGTATATTATAGAGAATGTACTTTTTCTAAGCCAATGGCTCTGCACGGTCTGTACGAATTAAGGATTTGTATTTCATAGAGGTTGTGTAGATTCCCTAAGAAAGTTCGCACATATCAATTCGAAAGATAATTAGTTTTTTTAGTTTTTTTTTTAATTCTCTTGTTTATGTTACTGGAGTACATCTTTTTGAGTCATTCATTCAAGTAAGTAAAAAACCTTTTTCCAGTCAAAACATTTTTTCTTTATTTTTTTTTTTATTTATTTTTTTATTGAGTTTTACAACTGTAATACATACATCTAGTACAATTTCTTTATTTAAATACGTTTCAACATTCTTCAGTCATTTTCAATTTACATCTCTTATAAGTCCCTTTTTTTATTTAATTTAAATATTTTTTTTAAATACTTATCAATTTGCACATTTCTAACCTTTTAGTAGATTGTCAAATAATTTAAAATTTTTCTTAGAGTTTACAATGTACTCCATGGTCATTATTAACATTTATTGTAAATAAATACAATTTATTGTTAAATAAATTGTTAATAATGACCACGGAGTACATTGTAAACTCTAAGTATTATAAGAAAATTTTTAAATTATTTGACAATCTACTAAAAGGTTAGAAATGTGCAAATTTATAAGTATTTAAAAAATATATTTAAATTAAATAAAAAAAAGGGAATCATAAGAGATATAAATTGAAAATGACTGAAGAATGTTGAAACGTATTTAAATAAAGAAAAAATGTTTTGACTGGAAAAAGGTTTTTTTACTTACTTGAATGAATGACTCAGATAATAAGTTATAATTTGTCAAGTTAGTGATAATGCTAAGATCAGGATTTTTTCCCAATGAAAGTAAATCACATAGACGTTGGGTGAGCCCATATAAATACAATGAGCTATGATTAATTGAAATTGAATGAAATGAATTAATGAAATAACTTTTTATAAAGATAGAAAATAAAAATAGACATTTGGGCTCAAGTAGATCCGTGAAGTCACTTGTTGTTCTTACATCATATGTATTGTATATTTTGTATGTAATGTATGTATTGTATGTGTTACTCAATAAGTAATGAGTGTTAGTTAAGTAGGGGTTGTTACGCGCTGACAAAAATGCACCTGATTACTATAACACAAATAAAGCGATCTCAAATCCTAGGCAGACATTTGAATGTTTAAGGCCCGTCATCCTACTGTAGCTAACTCAAGGAGACCAAAATTGGAGTAAACTCTGTGTATAGTACTTCTATGGGAAATTCGTTGTATTCGTTGTGGTTTTCTTAGATCATATTGACCCTGAACAGCCGTAATCCGTGGATCTTGATCATTTACCTTGAACCTGATTGTACCTCGGTGGGGAGGATACTGGCGAATTGTCCACAAAAGGACTGAGCTATGGGCACTATTGCTGCACCATGATATCCATGATTATCAATAACGTTAGGCTGGGTGACCCCTTCATGCCTTTCTACACTTCTGTAAGCAAATAAACGTCTTCAATACTACATCTTAAGTCAATTTATATATGTGATTCTTCTGCTCGTGTATATTTAAATGAAATCCTAAACGGTTTGACCGATTTTTATCTGTGTGTTCAAGTGGATTCCAGAATGGTTTAGATTGACTATTCGATCCTTTAAGATAATGTTTTTTAAATTGATTTATTAACGATCCAACTAATTACAATATTTTTAAACAATTTTATAATTTCGGGATTTAAAACAATGTGGAAACATACTTGAAGGCAATAGATTGTTCTGCTTTAGTCATATTGGTAATTTACAAATATTGAGAGGGCTGATAAAACGGATTTGATATTATCGAGCAGGGCATTAGAGAGGTCCGTACCATACCATAGCTCTCTCTCTCTCTCTCTCTCTCTCTATCTCTCTCTCTCTCTCTCTCTCTCTCTCTCTCTCTATCTCTCTCTCTCTCTCTATCTATCTCTCTCTCTCTCTCTCTATCTATCTCTCTCTCTCTCTCTCTCTATCTCTCTCTCTCTCTCTCTCTCTCTCTCTCTCTATCTCCCGCAGAAGAGATATACCGCTGCTGTAAAAAGAGTTCTTGCCGCGGCAGAGAAATGATTTTAATTAACTCGTGTAATTGCTGTCATAAATCCGCACTTTTCCGGCCCAAGATTGTAAAAATTTTATCCCCGGACCGCCCTCTGGCACAATGGTTATATGTTGAGAGAGTTAAATAAAAACAAAAAAAAAACTCATAAAACGTTTTTGCGGGTATGAAAAGTCGGTTTCGATGTTTTCCTTCTACGCGTCTCTCAATTAAACATTTCCTGCGATAAATTAAAATTTTTTGAATTGTTCCACTTTCGGTCCAAATAAATTTGCCGATTTTTAATTTAGAATTTAAATTAATATGACAGTTTTTTTTTCTAATAAAATCCACCTAACAACGTAAAACCCCCCACGACTTCCTTATACGCTTTTCGATCTATATAATAAATTTGAAAGTAATTCAGAATGAAATCAAAATTAAAATCCGTTCGTACCGTAATAGAGTGATATTAAATTTATCACTTAGTACGGTAATATTTTTTGGCGTTGCCTGGTAATGGTTACGATAATTACTTTTTCTTAATTCTTTTGTCTTATTTTGATCAGTTAAATTATTAATATTTTTAAATATTAGAAAATCATAAATTTGCAGTTTCTGAATCATTTAAGACGTTATACAAAATATATTTAATAACAAATTTAACTAATTATTAACTATTTGTGAAAATAAAAGGAATACAGATATAAAAAATAAACAAAAATCTAATTTTAATATTTGAATTTTAAAGCTGTTATTTCAATACAGTGAACTCAATAAATTTATATGTATGCATTTTTCATTTAAACTATGACTTTTTTTTAAAAATACTCAATATTTATAAGAATGCTAAGTTTATACTCATCTTTTAATAAACTGACTAGGTAGATTTAAAGTTAGTACTGGACTGAACTTCAATTCCCATAATAATATTGAGGCATCTCTTGATACCTATCCTATCCTTCCAAAAGCTTCATACACGCTTGAATCCGCTAGTCTCTCAACTTGCTTCCCATACTATTCCTGATAACTCTCAGAGGCGTCTGAAAAGAAGATGGCCTCGAGACCTTCTACTATAGAACTTTATTGGAGTGCTATCAATGGGTAGTTATCTCCACAAGTGTTTTTTTTTTTTTCATGTCATGTTGTTCATATTAGCAGATTTACTTGATGTAATATAATTACAGTTGTAAATATCAATAAATTAGTCTAAAAAAAATTATCAGCCGGTTTTATTTTTAATTGTATGCGTTCTTATTTTTGAAATTATAATTCGATTTTTGCTCTTAAAAATCGTTTATTCTTTCAAATGATTTTAATGATTATTATAAACCAGAATGAAAGTTTTATAAGGATTAAAACATCTTTGCTTAGTTATAAGTGAGAGAGAAGAAAACACTTTATTGAAGCATTACAATCTGCCTGTTGTGGGCAATAAGTAATGGTGCTATGTAGCTACACTAGTTATAAGTAATAAAAACATTTGCCTGTTTGCCCATATTTTTAAAGTAATTCAAATGGAAACCTTTATATATCGCGAATCATGTTAAAAAACATCTCATATTATTTATTTTTAATTATATTATATTAGTCGTATCCTTTATTATACCCAAAGTAACTTAAACCTACATTTTATTTCTTGTAATGTCATTCTTAAAATACTTGTCACAGATGCATTTAAGAGTTTTATTATTTCTGTTATTGTTGTTACTATTATTATTACTCACAGGAGAATCGATCCCAGGCGTAGCTAGTAAGTCCCGAGCCTGCAATATTAGACGTATGAGACCCGAAAGCATCGGAAGGGTTTTGTGTTATTACAACCCGGGTTGTGGTTCTCGGAGGAAAGGCAGGCGGGAAACAGAAGCACGGAGGATATGAATCCTGTTGGCCACTAAATCTTTCTGTATTTACTTTCCTTCTGGCTCGTTCCTTTATTGTTGCCAACCCACCACCCTACCGACCCCAACTCCCCAGCGCTATCTGTCGTAAATATCAAACAGAATTCCCATTCTCTTGCTAATTTCGTACCGAATTCCGTTTCCGTATCCTGAAACGCATTGCGAACTTTTCCGCACGCGAAATATTATTTAATTAAGCGTAAATCTTGACTTGGCTTTTCGTGAATTGTAATTTTACCTTGAATTTTTATTTGTAAAATCCTAAAAAAAAGAGGTTAGATTTACCTGTGATTTAGTGGTTAGCATAACAACCTAATATGCCCAAGATCATGGGATTTTTTTAATGGTCTAAAAAATTCTTGGCTATGCAGCCCTTAGGATGGGACGTAAAATGGCCTTCTCTAGTTTAGTCAGTCACTTATGAAAGATACCTGTAATAATTTTACCTGGATAGGCAAAATTTAGGACTCCCACCGCAGCATCATCCTACAAGTGAAACCGTTACACACTAATCCTTTACTGACACGAACAACAGTAAACTTCTGTCCGTCCCGTTTGTTAATCAGTGTCAATGTATGTTTCACGGCTGTGCTGATCCGTCTGTGATGAAATTTTCTATTGATAATCTCAAGCCTGGGGAAGGACATAGGCTACTTTTTATCAACACACCACACAGGCGAAGTTTATATAAAACTGTGACCTGATTGACTAAAACACATACAGCGGTCAACGCACAGCAGAAACCACTGAACTTAGCATCTTGAAATTCGCAGATAGGTTCTTTGTATAGCTTACAAATATGGAATCCGTCAGTTTTGAATTTAGACGTCTGAAATTTCGGATGTACGAGTAACTTATAGTTAAAAAAAATGAAATTATTTATTTAAAATGATCTGTTGCAAACTTTATGTGGCAGACCAAATTCCACGCGAGCGAAACCGTGGGCAAAAGCTAGTTGTGTAATAATTGTTGATATGCATTTAATTTCTGGAATTATTTGGGAAACGTTGGGACACGTTCTTCAGAAGTCTTTTAGTTTTAGCCTCAATTGTAGAAATTTAGATATTTTTCCTCCTCTGTTACTTCGATTGTTTATTTATATGTGTGTATTTTTCAGGTATAAATAATATGTCCTTTGTATTTTTTTCCTTTTTTTTGTATCTTTCTTCTCCTTCTTCTTTTCTTTTGTAATATCACAACTTCCCTTCTTACCGGTATATCTAGATTCCTCCTCTCTTCGAGAACTAGGTGCTACGAAGATATTGGCTTTGCTGACGGTCGGGAAGCGAAGCGTGAGGAACTGATAGTCGACATGATAGGGTATGGCTAATCTAATCTAGGAGGCAGTGAGTCCTATCTGGGCTTAGCTTCCTCCTGATGGATCTCTTCGCCACGATAGCCATGTCCCAGTTCTTGGTATAGCGTATTTTCAGTTAGTCTGGGCTGTCTATAGAGTTATATTTATTTTTTTAAATATTTATTTAAAATAATATTAATAATAAATATAATAGTTAAAAAAATTATAATACGATAATTAAACGAACAATGTTATACGCTAGCGGAACTTTGACTGTTAATTGAAAAATAGAAAAGGAAAATCTAAAGAAAGAGGAAAGGAAAGTAATTAGGAAAATTCTAGGAACTAAATTGACCTAAGAAGGATATATAGATTAAAGAAGACATAAAAAATTGAAGAATATTCCAACATGAGGAAAAGACGTCTTAAATTCAAATGCCACATAATGAGGCTTCCCGAAATCCCTTGTTAATGGAGGGGAATGGATCTAAAATATTCAGAAAGATTTGGATTTAGCCAAAATTACTAATAAAGAAATGGATCCAATAATAATTTTAAACTTATAGTTGAAAAATGGGAGGTTAAACGAGAGACGAAAAACTGAATTCTTCCAAATAATGAAAACCTGGTGGACCAAATGAGAAGAACAAGAAGCCCCAGACGTGAACCATCTTTACTTGCCTCTTCCACTTAATATTTAATGATAGCGACGAAGATTAAGGTGCTCTTGTAACGAACGAATTCCTAAAAAGTTAATCAGCGTTGTACCGAATGGTAAACGTCTGAGGGTTAGACCATGGCGTAGGTGGGAGGATTGCGTTAAGATATATATATATATATATATATATATATATATATATATATATATAAACCTTTACCAATACAACCCGTGAACGGGTCTGGGGTTCAATACATGGTAGAGACTGCTTCATGGACAACAGTTCTGCAAGGAGGTGACATGTCCTAGATCACGCTCCACGGCCAGATTTCCCACCCCTTATTTTGGGTATCTTTTTTTTAAAATATATCATAGAGGATAGTTAAGCTCCAGGAGGGTCCTAGATCCTATTTGATCCATCTCCCGCTGCAAACAGACTAAATAAAAGTAACTGCCTGCAGCGGGATTTGAACCAGGATTTCCGGCATGGCTACTCAGTGCTCTACCACTGAGCCACTCCGCTCCCTATATATATATATATACATATTATAAAACTAAGTCCTCGGCCACGTTTGTTCGCGGTAAACTCAATTTCTACTACATGGATTTTCATGCGGTTTTCACCAATAGATAGAGTGATTCACCGAGGAAGGTTTAGGTAATTATATAATTTGTCGAGATATTGTGTAAATTGGTTGGAACATCGATGGGTTTCACCGAAGACGCTGGCTAATCCCGTGCAATTATCTAACGTGCAAAGATAATAAATTCGTATATAAAGAAATATTTTATTTATTTATTATTTAATTTTTATTTGCACCTGCGCAATTGCGCATCTAGCAAATTTGAATGAAGTTTCTTTCTCTTCGATTTTCTCCATGATCATTCAGTTATTTTGGAAAAAAAATATATATATATTTATATACATATATATCAATTTTTCAGTAGGTCTCTTGGCCAATGTCTTTTTAATCTTTTTTTATTAAGTCCAGGTAACAGGGAGTAGGAAAGCGGAAGAACGAGTGGGTTTGGGTGATATTGTGTCGATGAGTGGAATGTTATGTATTTGTTATGAATATATGATTTTATAGTGGGAATGTTCATGTCATTGTGTATAGTGTGATTCGAAACATACCACGGTGCATTTCGAATCACACTATACACAACGACATGAACATTCCTACTATAAAATCATATATTCATATTTATTATAGTATATAAAATCATATATTCATATTTTTATAATTGGTATATAATTAAGTACATGAGGTACATACAGGTAAGATGGAAAGAAAGAAAATCAAAACTCCCAAAGAAGTCGAACCGATGAAATTCGCGTGGTCTTTAGTGGTCGGTACTTGATAAAAAATACATTACACGTATGTGTGCAAGTATGCCTTATTATCCGAGCGAAGCTAGGGGGGGGTTTGCTAGTATATATATATATATATATATATATATATATATATATATATATATAATGTAATAAGAAACAAACCCTAATATAATCCGCTAATCTGATCCGTTTAGCCTCGCTGAAGAGAGTGGACGAACTATTTCGCGTGCCGCATAGAACAACACGCTTGCCTTTTGGACTACACAACATTCCGTTGTTAAACAACACCCTCAATTAAAACGTCAGCGTACGGTTTCGTGCACGTTTTAGATAAATCCTCTTCCCTTATCTTTCCATTAATCGCTTGTTAGAGATTTTTTTTTCTCCTTTTGTTTTATTATCGCCCTTCCCTCATTCACTCTGGACAAGCCGTGCCTAACTCGTTTTGTCAGCACTAGCGCGCCCTACACCATTAATTAATCTATAATACCTTTTATTAATCTTCCGGTTTTATACTCACCTGACCGCTCTGGTGTTTTAATCTTTTAATGGAGTTGTTTAAATGACTTGAGTAATTCCCTTCAAGATTTATTAGGGTGACATCGTCGTAAATTTTATTAATGTTGACGTCTTTTTCTTTATTATTATTACTCACTTAATAAAAATTCAAATAAAATACCCCGACCAACTTTATCCGTAATATATTATAACTTTTGGTGTAAATTATGTTGTTATTTTAAAATTAACAGTGTAATTAATTTAAACCCAACTTAGGCTCTTAAATTTATACATAATATAAAAAAAAAGTCCTCGGTCGCGTTTGTGCGCGGTAAAGTCAATAACTATTGCACGAATTTTCATGCGGTTTTCACCAATAGATAGAGTGATTCACTAGGAAGGTTTAGGTATATAATTAGTCGAGATTTTCTGTAAATGTGGTGTAAGATAGCGATAATTTGCGGAATTGTTGGAAAAAAGTATAACCGCCTGGGAGGTTTCATCGAAGACGCTGCCTAATCCCATCTAACGTCCATGAATAAAATAATTAACTAAAACTAATTCTAGTCTGATTGAAATATTTAATTTAAGAGAAAGTTAGTTATCGTAAAATACCGAGTGTCAATGAAAAAAACCAGGCTAACAACTGACTAATAAATGACCAGGGAACGTACACAAGTTGGACACTATTTGTCTCCCTAACTTATTCATGGTTACTCTCCCTTGTTCCTCTCTACGGTCGTAGCGTGACGTCACAAAGCTCAAAGCCTTCATGTTGAATATTTCAAAAAGTAAAAAAAAAAATAATTGTTCCTGAGAATTTACTGAGATGTCGAATTGATATAAATCGATTTATCGAACTATAAAGGGTGAGTAATTATAGTATAGGTATGTTACCAAATTTTTTTTCTTAAGTCTATCTAAATCTTCAATAATATTAAAATTAATTAATCAGATTTCAATTTGGTCAGCTCAGTGGTAGAGTGCTGCGTTACCATATCGATCTATGGTTCAAATCCAGCTGTGACAAATATTTCTTTTAAATTATTACTCCCGGGTCGGACCCTGTGAGTTCTGGAGAGGTGTAGCGGTTGTGTGTGATGTAGGTCAAATCACTTTCATGCACAACTGTAGGCCTAGAAACTGTCCAGTCTCTACCAAGTACTGAATCCAAGACCTTTCATATGTTGTAGTGGTACGGCTTTATATAATGATAATAATAATAAGGAAGCGAACACGAAGGCTCGATGCCGATACCACCAATCCCTGCTTACAAACTTCCGTACCCGAACCAAAATCCGCCAGATCATTCTAGAGCTTTACGCAATCCTCCCACCTACGCCTCGCTCTGCCCCTCAGACGCTTCTCATTCGGCACAGTTATAGACTTTTAGGTTAGTTCAACAATAATCTATTTCGGCATAGTTGATCGTTGAAATCCGACCATGACAGATAAACCATTATATTTGTTAAGAGAATCTACCCTGTTTGATTTAAAGATCCTCTTCGGACCCACCCCGTCTTTATAAAATGGGTACCCGTAATTGTGGGAAACTTAGCGGTTAAGCGTAATGATATATAGTATATCCTGTGTTACGGCCTCTCAGTTGTAATTATAAAAAAAAATGTATGTTCATAGTTGATATTTTGTAGTTTTTCAATTAGTCTGTATTTTGTATTATTTTAATTTTTCATTAGAAAATAAATTTTTGTAAATTGCTCAATGTATAACAGTGAAACGGCTGTTTCATACTTTTGTCGGTGGGACTCATGCTCGCATCCTCCGTCAGTCGAGTCTTAGATAGCGGCCCGAGCGGTCATCTTTAATCTTCACCACTATTGCCGTCTTGGCCAGCGTACTTTCAGGACCTACCTTACGGCAGTCAGTGTCATCGTTTTCGCGAGTGCGACCATGATTGTCCCCCTTCAGCCATTGGTCATCGTGGCTTTGTTTCCTTTGTCGACTTCGCTCCAAAAATCTACAGGGTATTTAGACATTTATTTATTTTAATTGCACAATTAAATAACCATCATTTAGTTCATTTGAAAAATATCATTTATTTTGTTTCATGTTCGAATTATTTTGTTCAGTAACTTTATTCATTTCACTCAACTGCTTATTTTGATTTAATTTACTTGTTTTGTTCTTTTATATTGTACCAAATCAAAAAGGTTTAATTTTCGTTTATTATTTAATTATTCACTGTAGGAAACAATAATTGTATTAATTGTATTTTAATTTAATTAATTGTTATTTTGTTTTAATTTTAAGTAATATGATTTATGTCTTTAATTATCAATATAAGGTTATAAAAAAAATAAGCGTTCGGTATTATCTGACATCCCATTTATTCATTTCATCTTACAATTCAAATATAATTTTTATATGGTTAATATATCAGATAATTTTCTGTAAAGAAAATTGTTTGATCAGATTAAGGCAGCAGCCTATCAGAATTTTTAGTACACTAGAGAAAGGTGGTTCAAGGGTGCAATCCCTGTTACCCTTAGGACGCCCTAACATCCTGTATAATCTTTGTCCAAGAAACAGTACAGTCTCTACCCCGTACTGGACCTAAGACTCTTCATGGATTGTATTGCTGTTTTTATACCAATTCTAGGTTATGTCGGAAAAGAATACTGGACTACTAGCTAACCAACTGTGACTATATGTTGAGGAAATAATAGGTTTCCCAACGGGACCGTGATGGCGTAAGTAGCAGTGAATGTTAAGTACTAAATGCAAAGGTTATGTACACCGGGATTTACAATTAGTTACAAAGTTAATCCTAGCTTTGGGAAAACTGATTAAATTCAGCGGGACCCGATGTAACTGAATTTAAACTGGAATTAAACCTAACGCCTCTTCTTAGATTACTTCTAAGGCCGGAAGGAGAGTGAGAGTACGCCGTGGGAGGGGGGGGGGGGGGGGAGGTTACCCAGGCGACATGTACGGTATAGTAAGTATGTATTGGATTAAAGTATTTTAATTTCATACATAAAAATAAACTAGCTTATGCCTGCGGCTTCGCTCGAGTGGAATTTGGTCTGCCACATAAAGTTTCGTGAAAGATCATTTTAAATAAATAATTTAATTATTTTTTAAAAATATAAGTTACTCGTACATCCAAAATTTCAGATGTCTAACTTCAAAACTGACGGATTCTATACAACCTTTGAACCCCTATTATAATAAAGGGAAAACCCTTGAAGGGAACATATCTACAAATTTTAAGATGCTAAGTTTTTAAATCTATTTATTGGGGTTAGAATTTTAAATTTTTTAAACAATCATCAACCATAAAAATCAAAAGAATTTATTTAAAAAAAAGTATACACAAGATACATAATTCTAATTATTAATAAGTAATAATTTAATACATATTATTATCTTGTATATTAATTATTATTTAGTTAATAAATATATAATGGAATACATCATGAACAATTAAAAATCAAAATAATTTATTTTAAAAGAAAGTAGTCAATCGGATTTCGGTGGATAACGGGCCGATATACAGTTTAATATGGATTGAAAACAATCTCTATTTTCTTTCACCTGATTGGCATTTCCAAAAGTTACGTTGACCAAAATAAAATTTCATTTCATGCGAATTGTTACATTTTCGTTTTTTCGGTAAAATATTTCGAACCTGAAAAAATGAAATTGCATCTTATTCTGTTTTTGGCAAATCCCAAATACGCATTTTCGTACCACTAAAAATAAGCAAACAATGAACAGAATATTTTAATTTTTTTTTTTTTTTTAAGTAGCATTATAGATAGAAACTCGTGTCATGTTTGCATACCACGATATTTATTTCCTTTCTGTTTTAAATAATTATTTTCAGATTTAATTTATTAAATAAATGTGTTTTATAAAATTACTTACAAATAAGATGAAACGATTTCATTTCGGATATTGGTTTCAATTCGTATTAAGGGAAAGTATAATTCTCTAGAAAGGCTTCAAAGGGAAAAGAGAAGAAGTGGTAGAGAGGTCAGAATGGCAATCAATAACTAAACCCTCGAGTTGTTTAGGAGGTGAATCAATTACTGGTGAATATTCAAACGAAATAAATGAGAATTGGGATGGATCCACGAGTTCGCTGGAAGCCGGCGCTCTCAATCGATACGCTCTCGAGAGCCGAAGGGACTCCTTGTATTTCGGCTATTTAATATTTTATTACATTACGCCGGGTCCTTTCTACTATAACATTCTTGTCCCATTAAGTACTGATGATTTAATCAATGTGGAAAATCAGAGTCGGTAATTCGTCGGACATGGACAGAAGCGGATTTGTTTATATAACGAGTAATTAAGGGGGGTTATTTCAATTAAGGTATCAATTAATTTAGATAATATTTAAAATGGAATAGAATAGAAAAATGGATTTATTCCTTAAGGAATAACAAGTGTGCACAAAATATTAGAAGACTAGCTTATGCCCGCGGCTTCGCGTAGAATTCGATCTGCCACATAAAGTTTCGTGACAGATCATTTTAAATAAATAATTTAATTATTATTTAAAAATATAAGTTACTCGTATATCCAAAATTTCAGATGTCTAACATCAAAACTGACGGATTCTACACAACTTTTGAACCCCTATTATATTAAAGGGGAAACCCTTGGGGTGGAATTATCCAAATTTCTTTTTTAAACTATAAAAAGAACCTATCTACAAATTTCCTGATTTGCCTTTCATTATGTACTATAACGGATGGGGCACATGCCCCCGTGCCCCCAGATAAATCAGTCCTTGCTGTAGCCTATGATGTATAACCTATTTTACTCAATAAGTTTCATCCAAATCCGTTCAGTAGTTTTTGCGTGAATGAGTAACAAACATAAATACAAACATTCGCATTTATAATATTACTAGGATATCAAAACAAATAGTTTCACTCATGTTCTTTCTGCTATTTTAACAACTATTATCATGTGATTTGCCTTTAATTATGTAATATAATGGATTCTCCACAGCACCTAAAAAACTGTCGGGGGAAGGGAGGGAGGAACGTACCCGTGTGCGCCTCCCCCCCCTAAATCCGCGCTTGCTATAGCCCATGTGTTATTCTGATGTATAATCTTAATCCATCTTCTGAAATAATATAATTCAAATCTGAATTATTATATTCTTGGTACTTTATTGTTTTTATATTTTTTTTGTTTGTTTTTTTCTCGCATAGCCCTGTAGATGACTTACATAGTAGGTCGAAACGTCCGCAGAAATATAAATAAGTCCTAACTTATTTGGTGTTTTCTTGACTGCACCCCCCCCCCAACTATCTCCATTCTCCATTAAAGTATTTTATGTTAAGTCCAGAAAAAAAAACCTATATCATAACAGCCGGGGGTGAATCCATTGGGATCTGTCTTGGAGATCACTCATTCTCTATAAAGTTGTAAAACATGAAAGTTGAGGTTGATCTAGGACATATCATCTCCCTGCCCAACGGGTGTCCAAAAAGCAGGCTCTACCACTTAATGAAACTCAAGACTGTTCATGAGTTGTAATTGTAGATTTAAAAACACTAATATCATAACCTAATAAGCCAAGTGTAGGGCTTGGGGTTGCTAAGATCACGCTGGTGAAATCATTATGCGATATTACATACATTTTCATTTTTCATCAAGAGTTTGGCAAAAGTTTTCTAGAACGTATCGGCAGTTTTTTCCCTCCAGCCTCTTCTCTCGGTGAAATTTCTCACTCTTTTTTCTCTTCTTCCCCCTCCACAGGTTCGGTGGGGGGGCGAACAAAGCGCCCCTAGCGGAGAAAAAAAATTCTTAATTCTATAGGAAGGGGGGGGAGGGGACTTTCTTTTAAGAGGTAATTGCGGCTCCAGAGAGAACGGGGGGGGGAATCAATGGCGGTCGCGAAGTTTTTCACAGAGCTCGGCCGTTTTTAATGAGCGTGCATTATACGGCCGCTAGGTGGCGTAACCGCTGCCAGAGTTTTTAAAATGTGCCACCAGGGAGCGACACTAACCGTTGACAGCCACGGGGACAATGTTTATCCAAAGTCTCGGATATTTCTCTTGACGTCTCTTTTGTGTTTAATTTTTTTTTTTTTTTTTACGACCCTTTAGGCAGATTTATCTTCTTTCCCTCTCTCCCTCTCTCTTTCTCTCTCATTCTCTTTCCTATGTAATGAGAGAGATGGGAACAAAGAGAGAAGCTTTCCAATTATGGAACTCGTGAAGATCTGACGGCCAACAAGTCAATTGTTTTCTCGTGTTTCTGTACAACTCCGGGAATGTTGTATTGTCTTCTCAAGTCCCCGAGGTTTCATTTGTCAAGACCCTTTTTTTGAGTTTCGAGATATGTTTTCATTCGACTCATATTTTATAATATGACAGATACAAAGAAAACAGTACAGGAATTAATTCCCCCTCCCCCCAAAAAAATAAAAAATCTTTGAAAGAGGATTGAATTGAATATTTATTCTAGAAAATCCGGAAAATATTTGTCTTATGATTATAACAAGCGCTGTACCTATACCGATTACATATAGCGGAATAGCGAAGCGGTAAATATGATTCGAGAGATAGCGTCACGAAGATTAAAATGGGCCTGTAAAGTTGCTAGGCTTAGTAACTAACGAATTCAGCCGATGTTAATAAGCGCTGGGCCGACTGGGGAACGTCGGAGGTGTAGGTGGGAGGATTACTTAATTTGACGGATTTGGGTTTGGATTCGCTAAGTCTTATTGTTATGAGAGTATACTTTTTGATTATAACACGAAAAAGTATATATTATCGATTTTGGCTGTCTTTGTATAATTTAATAAAAAATTGTAGTTAAGTTTAGTTCTTATTTTGTACCTCCCCTTGTGTACCTCTTCAAATATAAGTACCCAATTAGCATTGTTTTGGAATATTGAGTATCTTGTATTAAATTAAATAATGAAAGATATATTTATTTAAATATTTTTATTTTTATTCTCTTGAGAATGGATTTGTCTGACTTGGATACGACCCCTGGTAGCTCAGCAGTAAGAACACTGCACTAGAGATGCAGACGACCCGAGTTCGAATCCCGGCCAGGATAAATCTTTTCTCTTCAAAATAAAAAAAAATTAAAAATAATCACCATCTAAAGAACAACAAATATTTTTTTTTATATTAGATTAATTTATTGATATTTACAACTGTAATAATATTACAAGTAAATTTGATAATATGAACAAATGACATGAAAACAAAAAACACTAGTGGAGAAACTACCGATCAGTAGTACTCCAATAAGTTCTATAGTCGAAGGTCTCGAGGCCATCTTCTATTCAGACGCCTCGGAGGGTTATCAGGAATAGTATGGGAAGCAAGTTGAGAGACTAGCGGATTAAAGTGTGTATGGAGCTTGTCATGGAAGGATAGGTATCTAGTTCGGGCCAAATCAGTAACATATGGGATATTAAGATCATGATGGATGAGTTTGTTTGTGACGTAATAAGGAGCATTGAGGATTTTCGAAGGATTTTGGATTGTAAGGATTGGTTTAGTAGAGCCCCAAAGCTCAACTCCGTATGTCCAAATAGGTCTGATAACTGTAATGTGAATGATTATTTTGTAATTAATTGGGAGCTTAGAACGTTCTTGTCTTGTATGAGGATATAAATAAAAATAAATTACAAATATAAATTGAATTGTCAACAACATCCCAATTGAATTAATGTTGGATGAACATTCTTCCCCGTGTATAAATCGCAAAAATTGCAAGAACACGGGGATATAGGATCGGTAAAGAGTGTGGATTGGTCTGGCTTGGTTACGACCCCCAGGTAGCTCAGTGGTTTAGAGCACTGCGACGTATACGTACACGATCCGGGTTCGAATCCCGGCCAGAACAAATCTTTTCTCTTCAAATAAAAATATTATCAAAGAAATGTTTAGTTTATATCTGAGTAAGTTTTTTTTTTTAATATATTATTTTAATAACTCGTTCGTAGATTAGCCTATGTTCTTTTGCGAAATATTTGAGATTGAAATTGCCCGAATAAGCAAAAAACGGATGCGGTTTGAGCCTCATAACAAATTGAATGGGATGTACACAATATTGATTCCCACTAGAGCCCATATAGCCTGACGAAATAATCCTGAATTAAACGCAAAAAATAATCAGTCTTGTATCAGTTTTTATATCGTTAAATAATATAAACGAATTTAATATCAATATAAATTGATTAATATAAATGAAAATTATATTTCTACATACATATATGAGACTATTTATATATGGTTCCTTCAAAAGAACAGTCATAACTGAAAAAAAAACTAGTTTTTCAATGATTTTGGAGTTCAATCTGAGTTATAAAAATAAAATTTTGGCCGGTAGTAAGGCATATTAAGCCTACATGTTTTGCCTGTCTAATTTATTTTATTATGTAGATATTATAAACATAAAAACAAATCATTCCTTTATATACGAATTTATTTTCATGCTCGTTAAGTTTTTGGGATAACCCATAAGATACTCATTTAAATTATATGGTATAAAATATTCTAATAATGCTCATGAAACGCTTAAGGTAACTAAAATATATAAGTTGATAAGGATTAATACTGTACTCATCTAAATAGCTTTCAAAATACCGCATTGTACGTTATCAATTTTTTAGAAGACAAAATAGGTATAATAAGCTGTCCTTAGAAGATGCTATCTATGACTTTTTTGTAGATCTATAGTAGAGTAGAGTATTATCAGAGAAGAGTATTATCCCACCATGCATTGTTTCGTTATATCTGTGGCACCTGTGCATAGTGGGCTTTAAGTCGAATTTTGTGAATTTCAAGCTATCTACTTAGAATCGTAATTTTTTTCTCTTTCCTTGTGTCTAACACGCTAAGTGTTCCGTCCATTGCAATGAAGGATATTCCTTTGTGAATCGTGGGGTGATACTCAAATCTTGAACTTAAAATAAGTTCAGAAAAATTACGATTCTATGTAGATAGCTTGAAATTCACAAAATTCGACTTAGCCCACTATGCACAGGTGCCACAGATATTGCAAAGAGATTAGGGAGCGTCTTCGATGAAACCTCCCAGCCGGCCATACTTTTTCCTACAAATCCGACAAAAATCGTTATATTCCAACCCATTTACACAAAACCTCGACAAATTATATACCTAAACCTTCTTGGTGAATCACACTATCAATTGGTGAAAACCGCAGGAAAATCAGTTCAGTTGTTATTGAGTTTACCGCGAACGGACAGACAGACATGGCCGAGGACTTTGTTTTATAATATAAATAGATTAGAAAATTTTAAAAACTTGAAATTTTTTTTATTTTATCTGTTGTCATTATATAAACTTCAGATTCAAACATGACACAACTAAAAATTTGACTTTATTAAAAAAAAAAAAAAAAATGTTGGAAATAGAATATTAGATATATCGTTTATGAAAACGGCAGTTCCATTCAATACAATTGCTAAAGAAATCATGACCCAAAAAAACAAAATTTTGAGTGATGTCGTTATTCTTTTGAAACAGACAAAATTAATGTATAGATTTTCTAATAATACAAGAAAATCTATAAATTAATTTTTAAGAATTGATGAAATACAACGTAGTATTCAGTGTCAGTGAATATAAAACGATATAAAAGTTAGAAATAAAATATCAGATATGTCGTTCCTGAATTAAAAAGCTCCAACCAATACAAGTGCTACCTGAAGCCTTAACTCAAAAATGCCAATTTTTGAGTTATGCCGTTGTTCTTTTGAAGGAGCGTTATTTATTTTATTGTTTTAACTTGTGTAATAAACAATTAAATGGTTATTTTGTTGCTGTTGATTGCCATTTTTCTTTCATTGACAGCATTTATCCACATCTTACTCCATTCCTTCGGATAATCAACGCTCTACTGCAACTATAATCATATTTTATTTATGTAGTTTATATATATATATATATATATATATATATATATATATATATATATATATATATATATATATTTGAATGTGGTTATAAATACGGTGTGTAGAACTGTGACCTGCTTAACTAAAGATCCTTGGGCTTAATCCTGAATAGAAAGATACCTTTTTTATCCTTCAAACAGTTATAAATCGAACCTCAGGGATCTGCAGACCCTGCTAGGGCTGTCCGAGCCTTTACTTTAAAAACTCTCGGTGATTGTTCGTTATCTCGTTCAAATCTCCTCCTTGAACAGCTGTTGGTTCAAAAACTCTACTCTGCGCTCTATATTACAGGTTTTCTTTTTCCGACGACCTACTTTTTACTCCGTAAAAAGTGATTTATTTGGACCACTAACCTATTTTTCATTTTGAAATTGCATATTAATGCGAATAATAATAATATGAGGGATATTTTTTGTATGAAAAGAGAATATCTTTTGTGGTAGGTGTGGGGATTTTTTCCCTCTGGGGTCGTTAGAGGAAGAGAGAGAGAGAGTGAGAGAGAGAGAGAAAGAGAGAGAGAGAGAGAGAGAGAGAGAGAGAGAGAGAGAGAGAGAGAGAGAGAGAGAGAGAGAGAGGGAGAAGGGAATGTTTCATTTGGGCTGCGTGCCAACCAACTCTGGAAAAAGCAGCAACATTGGACCCCATTTGGAAATCGTGTTAGGGTCCCCCAGGCCTCAGGGTTTTATTCGTTTTCACCTCTACCTTTCTTTTATTTTCGTTATTTTTTCTTTTTTTCCAAATAAAACGATTGGATTCGAAAAAAATTCAAACTATTATATATTTTGAAATTAGCAGTATAAAAAAATAATTTTTCAATATTTTTATTTCGAAGAGAAATGATTTGTACTGGCCGGGATTCGTACCCGGTTGCCTGTATCTCTAGTGTAGTGCTCTAAAGCTAGAGGCAATCTTTTTTTTTTTTTTAGATATATACATATAGATATGAATAGTTATATGAGATGAAAATGGTTGACTGGATGATCTTATGTAAAGGAGATGGTTGGGGGGTGCAGTCAATAAGAACACCGAATAAGTGAAGTACTTATATTATGTGCCGACGTTTCGACCTACAGTGTAGGTCATCTTCAGGGCGATGATGGGAAGCGTGGCCGTTACAGATCGCGGCTAACACTCTAGCCGCGATCTGTAACGGCCACGCTTCCCATCATTCGCCCTGAAGATGACCTACACTGTAGGTCGAAACGTCGGCACATAATATAAGTACTTCACTTATTCGGTGTTCTTATTGACTGCACCCCCCAACCATCTCCTTTAAACATGAATAGTTATACTTCGAACTATTTATTTCTGTTATTTATAGCAATATCCATCCTAGGTCGAGTCCTGTGGGGTTGTTTCTCATCCGGAATAAATTATCATCTGCCAAAACCCGCTTATTACGATAAAAAGTAAATGTATTTAAATAAAATCATGATTCGAACTCAGGAGCCCAGCGAACAAGTGGCAAAGTCATTTCAAGCTAAAAACTGTGAGAATAACACGATTCTGTTTCCTTCAATTCAGTCGATTCTCTCTGTACAAAATTCGACATGACCAGTGTTCGACAATTATTCACCGGTGTTGATTGTGTATACACTTCATGGCGTGAATATGTATTATTGTTACAATAAATATATTCTTTTTATTTTTTTGCCACTTTATAAGGGAGGAATTGTTCTGGGAACGGACAGAATTGTATGGAGTTGCTGAAAAAAGACAAGGGTCATGAGGGAGAGGGATAGAGAGTGAGACGGAGGGATGAAGAGAGAGAGAGCGAGAGAGAGAGAGAGAGAGAGAGATGAAGGGAGGTTGGCAAAAAACAAAAAAACGTGACAAGTAGCTTCTAGAGCTCTCGTGTTGACACGCCTCAGGCCTAAGCCGCTATGTCACCATTTTTGTTTCATTATAATTTTTTCCCTCTCATTTTTAGTAACAAATGCTTTTGTTATAAATATATATATATACGAAATGCGTTTTTTTGTACTTATGGAAGGCTTCTATGCATTTTAGTACTGAATAAGTGGATAAGTCAGGCATAGGCTTGAAAAGGGGTTATTGCTTATACTTCAACTGAAAGAGGATATAGAAGCATATTTGAGTTAAGCAATGAAACACCTTCACTAAATGTGTACAACTCAAAAATTTAAAAGGGGACACATCAAAGTAACAGAAGAGGGATTTTTATTTTCCGAATTTCTGCCAAAAAAAAGAGTGAAATAAACGCCGAAAACGCTTTAATGTGTTCGAACAGTTTAACTCAATTTGGATGAAAACTGGAGGTGCAAAAATCCTCAAAAATTCCGAAAATCCGCCGGAGAGAGGGATTATTGAAACTGATACAATGGTTTCAAATATATCTCTCCAATCTTTGAACTTGTACAACACTTTAGTTTTTATTTTTAGGATATAGAATTTATATATATATATATATATATATATATATATATATATATATATATATATATATACATATATATATAATATTAGATATTTCTTCAAACGAGCGTTACCATTATAGCAATGCTTTAACAGTATTTTCTTTATTCTGTTGTGTTTCTTCGATGGCACTTAGTCTTCACTTATTCTTTTCTTCCCATTTCCATACGAATCCCATCTTTTTGTACACCCTCTACTATCTTCTTACACCATTTTCTTTTCTTTTTTTCCTCTATCATATCTGGAATATCGTTATGTGATTTTCTTATTCTCTGTTCCTTTCTTCCTAACACGTGCCTACACAATGTCTAGCCTCCCACGCTCAATCAATCTACACCGTTCATATTATGTTTTTACTTCTTTTATATTTTTAATATATTTATATATCCTTCTCCTTTATCATTCTTCACACCCATTTCTCCCTTCATCTCATGGCATCCATTACATAATGTAATAAAATAAAAGTAAGACAACAATAATAATTTTTCTAATTAATTAAATCGATAAAATAGCCTTTTATATGAACATCGTTAAGAAAAAAGTTAGCCTCCAGCATTTTTTTAATAATAAATGATTATCATTTAATAGAATGAGCACTGTAAATATATTTTTTATCTTACATTCCTGTGTCTAAATTATGCTTTGTAGTATTTTCTATCAAGTGAAGGACTAATTTTCTGAAATATCTCTACAATGTATTTTTGTATTATTTTTTTTTGCTCTTTGCAACTATGGTATTCAACTATTAGTAAAATAATAATAAAAAATACAAATGAAACATTTGTCAATCACATTGTATTTCTTCGTTAAGATAAATGAAAGACAGACATTTCTCTAATGATCTAACGCCTTCTCTCTGTCATTTTTAATGACTTGTCATTAAGTTGAAATCCCATTAAATTAATCTGTATAATTAATTATATTGCTGCGATTTATCCTTATTAGATCCTTAATTGAAAATGTTTTGGAAGGAATATAGAAATAGGATAGATACAAGAAGACTAGGGAAACATTCCTGGAGGAATTCAATTGGGCAAGGGACACAGGAATGGGAAGGCGTGAGGTGTGCTGGGGAGAACCGGCATTGCAGCTACCTTCCTCCTTATAAGGCCATAGTATATATATATATATATATATATATATATATATATATATATATATATATATATATATATATATATATATATAAGCTTATCCGGCCTAGCAACGGATAAAGTAACTAATTTTTATTTAATCTTTTGCCGTACTCTATCAGTTGTTAGAAATATTTTTGAAAATTAGCGAATCCCAAAGCCACTTTTTCCTACTTCTTTTAGTCGTTTCAGAAAATATTCAAAATGTTTTTGAATTTAAATAGAATGCATTGATTTAAAAAATAAAACACGTTATTAAACTTTATTTTAAATAATTTAGCTTATAATATAACGGGCAACGGACCCCAGCTTTGCACGGTTAATAAGACATATTATGCCTACATATTTTGTCTGTCTAATATATTTTATTATGTAGATATTATAAACATAAAAAAAAAAGAACATAATATTCTCTTATATACGGATTTATTTTCATGCGCGTTAATGTTTGCGATAACCTATGAGATACTCATTTAAATTATATGGCATAAAGTATTCTAATAATGCCCATGAAATGCTTGAGGCAACTACAATTTATATTAATGTGACCACCAAGAAAGATTATTTTCTTTTGGTTTTTTCCTAAATTTTTTTTTATATACTTTCGCGTGCCTTAACAAACTGCTGTTTTAAGTAATGGCAACACTGTTATAAGTGTTTTAAAGTATTTTTTTTTAGTAATGGCAGCATTGGTTTTAGTATAGGCATTCTGTTTTACCAGTGACGGCGTGCATAATTTGTGTTTGAAAATTTTGTGGATTTATTGTTTCTTTTTTATTAAATACAAGTCGGATTCGGTAAATTTATTATTGATTTATTATTTTTATCATATATTTTATCTATTTTGATAGTTTTTTTTTTCATCAATTTGTAAAATAGGGTGTAAATACTAAAAAATATTAAATAATAATTAAGATTTATTTTCTACTAAGCTATTTTTTTCAATTTCATTTTATTATCAGATAACTAACTTACCCATAAATTTAATATTTAAACTCGATTTGCATCATCACGCATTCAAAAAGATAATGCAAACATGGGGTTTTGTGGTTTTTGGACACTCAACTACAGAGGTCATTCGTGTCCTTTAAGTTTTGTTTGTTTTGGCTTATTTTTTTATTTTTAATTTTGCTATACAGGTTAAATTTTTTTAGAAAGTCAATTACTTTGTTTACGCTCAAAACATTATTTTGCAACATCCAGTGGAGTCTTCTTTCTATTTTGCAGTTTTCAAAGTAAGCTGAGTAACGCGGGCAATCCACTAGAATGTGAGCGATGGATAGCTGTACTTTGCAGGATGTGCATTTAGGTGGAGCTTCTTTATCTATGAGGTATCCATGGGTTAATCGGGTGTGACCTATTCTCAATCTTGCTAGGACAACTTCCTCTCTTCATGTAACAAGAACGAATCTCTCTCTGCAAACATGTAACAAGAACAAATCGATCAAGTAGTCACATTAATATGACCAGGGACTATAAAGTATATAAATTGATAAGAATTAATAATGTTCTTGTCTAAATAGCTTTCCATATACCGCATTGTACGTTATCAATTTTTTTAGAAGATAAAATAGGTATAGTAAGCTGTCCTTAAAAAATAGATATACGCTATCTCTGAAATTTTTCGTAGATCTATAAAAGAGGAATATACTGCCCATGCATTGTTTCATCATATGTCAAAGGGATAAACAAAACTTGACAAATTATATACCTAAACATTCCTGGTGAATCACTCTATCTATTGGTGAAAACCGCATGAAAATCCGTGCAGTAGTTATTGAGTTTACCGCGAACAAAAGCGGCCGAGTACTTTGTAATATGTGTAGATTTGTAATATTAGGATAATTTTATATGAAAATTATAAAAACAATAATAATAAAATTAAATAAATACAGGAGATGGTTGCTAGGCGCTACACGTATTTGGTACAGCTATTCCAAGCACGCGCTGGTAGGCCTTCACATATTACCGTATAACAGGCTATATCTCAATTCACGGGAGAAATAGGACGCCAAGCACACCCCCTGAAATTACAAGTAGAAATATAAACAATTAAAAACCTAGACAAGTTGTATTAGATATTAACTTGCACAAATGGAGACTATAATACAGTTTATTCTGCAAGAAATAAAAAAAAATAAATAAAGAAAACAAACATGTAATGGCTAAACTGAAATATTCATTTGTATGTTATGGCATACTTTTTAAACCACGTTCAGTGCCAATTTTCATTAGAAGAATTTGACTATAAGCTAAATTAAGAGAGATAATTCCTGTGCTGAAAAAGAACGTGCTTTTTTCATTATGAATAAGAGCATATATAATATTCTATGTCTGATTAAATTATGCAATATTTCAATTGCATATTATTAAAAATTTATTTAATTGCATGTAATAAAAATTAATGAAATGGTAACAGTTATTTTATGGTATAATAAAAATAAGCAAATGCTATACTGTTCTATTCATCTGTAGTACGAACTCGTTTACGAAAATTTTGTCTCATGTCTAAATGGACACGTTATTTTTTTAAGGACGTATAGCATTATGTTATTTGTCTAGTTTTTAATGCACAATATTTTTTTAATGAAAAAAAGGATACAACTGTGAGTTATAGGTACATAAATTTGACTTAATTTTTATTTCGTACTGAACGCGAGACCCATTTACGGGTTGTAGTGGTACAGGTTTTTTTTATTTATTTTTACATGTTTTTAAATTTAGTTTTGATTAAAATATTCCAAATTTAACTATAACCACCAAGCATTACAAAAACTTTTGTATATTTTGTTTTGTGAATAAAGGACATACTGTTCTATATCTCAATTTTTAAGTTACAGATGGGTTAAAATTTTATTTTAAATTGTAACAGGCGGATTCTAATTTTTTAAAATAGAAAATATGTAATATTTTAAATTACTTTATTTTAGTTTTAATTTCGAAGTACTTTTTTTTTCTTTATTAGTATCAGTATTCTGTTTTCCTCGCTACTGCGAGATGAGCATTTGAGATGGGAGATCATAAATCCAGCAACCTTTATTTTTGTTTTCAAACATTTAAAAATTATCAATTTATCATGTACTCGTCGTATAACCATTTAATACCATGTACTTTTATATAACTTTTAATATTATGTACTCGTATACATCCATCACATAGACATTTCCTACCTTCTCTACCTTCACTGCCTCTCAGTAATGGGATATCTGTCCGAATTTACGATTCAGGAATATGCCACCCAGTGACCACATTCCCGCTCATCCAGAACTTGAGAGATCATGACACATCCCGTTCCCTGCCTCCTCGACAATAGAGCTGAATATTAACACGTAACTTTGTTGAATTGGACTTCATTATGATAGGCGATTATAACGCCCTCTATTAGGACAGGGGGAGAAGTTGCTGAAGCAGCTAGCCGAGTTAGGGACTCAGGAAGCTGGGCTAAGGCGGGGTAGTTCTCTAATCCCCGTCCAATTTCGAATCTCTCTCTCTCTCTCTCTCTCTCTCTCTCTCTCTCTCTATTGGGATTGCACTGATCTCATTAAACATCGTGTTAAATCGTTCCTATATCTCATTTTACCATTATTGTCCAAGAGGAATTCTAAATTCTTTCTTGGAGCTGATGATGATTTAATAAAATAAAAAAGAATAATGGAATGCGATCGTATTTGTACTTGTATCCTATTTGGTAATTGTGAATATAAATATAATGTGTTGTTTCATTGGTAAATGTAAATTATATCTCTTTAGTTGAACATATTTTTACCTATCAATGTTTTGGTTAATTGTCTCTAAATTTGATCATTATCAGATTAATCTACAAAATTAATTAAATTATCCTCCTCAAAAAAATGAGTTCCCTAACACATTTCCAACATTACATGCTATAAAAAATTACAATAATAATAAACCGTATTTTTATTTTTGTTGAGAATCTCCTCAAATACTAAATATCTTAACTATTCACCGTGACATTAATTTTTTTTGGTAGTATACCAACAGGGCTCCCTATGGCGGAGCTGACTTTTTTTTACAAATTACTCGAAGTTGTGTACGTCGTAGGATTGTAGTACGTTGTATGTAGTGTTACACAAACTCAGAAAGATAGGAAGTCAAAAAAGTGCGGTTTGTTCCTCGTCTTCAAATTGTCAGATCCCAATAACCGTCCAATTTTCTGAGTATTTGCCAACCTTCTTGGGTCAACAAAATTGTAACTGTGGTTCCCAGTTTTATGTAAATAACGCAGTTTGTACAGATCTATGTATCTTTTCCAGCTGTCGCACTCGACAATCCATTTCCTTGGAGGAATGTTATGGACGTCTTTTCGTCTTATAGTGTATATTTCCACACAAATAAAACTCACTTTGTAAAAACCATATAATGACCAATTCACATTTTTTTTATAATAATGAAATTCAATAAATTATAATAACTTATAAAGTTGTGATACCATAAAATTCTAGTCCATACTGGATGTATCCATGACAACCACGAAAACACCTGGCCAGAAGTTTCCTGCTGTTGTTAGATGTTATGTTTATATTATATATTATTATTTTATTGTTTTTTTAGTAGTACAGTTCCTCGATCCGTTTTTCGGCATGCCGATAAAATATTGCATATAATAGACTTTTTATTTTACTTTTTTTAAAGTATTAAAGTGAAAATTTTATTCTATCGCCCCAAAGTTTTTCGCCCACCTATCACCATATCGCATTAACCCTGGAGAAGGGGTACAGTGAAGGCCGCATGACAGAGCAGCCTAGGCCAATATGGCGGCGCCCAGTCAGCTCATCGTGTAGCATTTATATTCTCACTTATTCCTGCAAGTGTTCCGCGGTATTTGGGTGTTTTGATATGTGTATTAATGTAAATGCATTTATTTACTTTATCGTAAATGCTATAATGTTCATTAACTTTAAATACAATTTAATAAATAAAAACAATTTGTTTACTAATAACAAATCTCTTCAAAGACTATCAAATCCTTTTATCAGAGTGTATTAATTTTAATTTTGATATATAATAATATATTTAATTATTTTTATACTCTAAGGCAGCATAATAGCTTACAATACCTGTATTGTTATTCTAAAGGGACTTGTCCCAGAATAAATAAAGACATTATTATTATTATCTTGTTCTTTTTCTCGGTTTCTACCAGAGAATGGACCTACCCGGACATAAGTCAAGTGTTAGGCTAGAGTTTGTATAATGAAAAAATACATCAATGATATATAAAATACATCAATATATAATCATAAACAAACACTTTATCGTAAATATCCCTCTTATATAATATTGCTCTTACTTTTTAATATGCTTTTATCATCTAAATGATTGTATTAATTATGTATTCCGTACTCTAATACGCAAATTGAAATCAAATTTTATAATTGAATATTTTGTCTACTATTGATTTACCATTATCATTCCCCTTTTTCAATAATTAAGTTAAGATTAAAAACGCAATTTCAATACCCTAAATCGAATAATTTTCCAATTTTTTTTAGTTAAATGCCTACAAACCGAAAAAAAGTTTCACTTGCATCTTGGTTTCATAAAACCACACAACTTCTTTTTTTTTTGTATTTTACATTATTTCTATTTTATAACAATTTTATGAACTGGTGTTTACTTTTTATTTAAAAGTTTTAATGAAAATTTTGATTTAAAGAGTTATAGAGCCGCTAGGATAGTAGAGAAAATCTGTTTCAATTAGGCTCAAGCCGGTTGGCGGAGACATATAGTCCCTAATCCACCAATGGCAGAGATTAATTAGATTTGTAATTAATCCACGGGGCCGTGTTGTAAGATGTAAATTAACTAGAATTAACTACGTTTAGCAGCTCCAGTTTAGCAGCACCAAGCTCTCTATGTATCCCCTCCTCTTGCGGTTTCTTAATGAATCGTCCTTTGCTTGCGTCCCACACACAGAGCTTTTATCGCCCCCCTTTCCTCCCGCTTCGTATAACAGTGGCTCACTCTATACCCTGCTTCGGAGGTACTAAAATCATTTACGTATAAGATCTAGATTGAAATAAATATAAAAATGCATTTTATTTTGTTTATTGCTATTTATTATTATTACCGCTGTCTGGAGGGTTTCGCTAAGCTTACCTAGCTTTGGATTATAGTTTCCATTCAATCAGGCTGTCCAGTAGGTCCATAATCAGTCCCATTGGGGTCGATTCACTAGTGTCCTTCCCAACGAAGTATAATCGGATTCAAGGAAAGTGACTAATCCACCTAAATCCACGGATTATGGCCGTTCGGGGTCAGTAGACGCACGCGGACCTATTCATCTTTCCTCGAAGGAGACCGTCCCCGGATCAAAATCCTTTCTAACTATTGACAAGATAGAACACGATTGCAGGTTAATGTAATCAGTACTACACTTGCTTTATATGCATATAATCCATGGGAATGTATACAATAGAAATAAAATGGACAGATGAAAGTAAAAATAGAAAATGGAGAGGTAATAAATGATATTAGAGGTTTTGTGTTGATAAACGAAGGAAGTGTTGAGTTTTACCATTTCTCCTAATGGGGAATAATTGGTCTAATAAATATATATATATATATATATATATATATATATATATATATATATATATATATATATATACAGTCACATATTAATGTGACCACCAATACAGATTATTTTCTTTTTGTTTTTGCCTATTTTTTTTTTTATATACTTTCGCGTGTCTTAATAAATTGCTGTTTTAAGTAATGGGAACACTGTTATAAGTTTTTTGAAGTATTTTTTTTAGTAATGACAGCATTGGTTTTAGTACAGCCATTTTGTTTTACGAGTGACGGCGTGCATAATTTGTGTTTGAAATTTTTGTGGATTTATTGTTTCTTTTTCATTAAATACAAGTCGAATTCGGTTAAGTTTATTATTGATTTATTATTTGTATCATATGTTTTAACTATTTTGATAGTTTTTTATCTTCTATATGTAAAATAGGGTGTAAATAGGGTGACACCACAAAATATTAAAAAAAATAAAGATTTATTTTCGAAACTATTTTTCTCGATTTCATATTATTATCAGATAACTAACTTACCCATAAAACTAATATTTAAACTCGATTTGCATCATTACGCATACAAAAAGATAATTCAAACACGTAAAAAGACCGACTCTATCCAGTGGTCACATTAATATGGCCAGGGACTGTATATATATATATTTATATTGTATATGTATATATATATATATATATATATATATATATATATATATATATATATATCGGAGCGTGGTATCTCCGCGAGTAGATCAACGAGTGTATAAAAAGTCCCGAGGCTCAAATCCGGCTATTGTTGATAAATTATTCAACTTTTTATATACCTAGATACATTATTTACTCTATTAACAGTTATGTATCAATTTAGATCCACTTTGGGTTGGTTCAGTCGCTATGAAGTATTTTTAATTGTATCCAATATTCCTTAATACTGCCTCCTCATTGAGGTATTGTGGAGTATATAAAAAAAGTAGCTTATGTATTACTGATCAGTACGATGTGACTCTCCAGGCGTTCAATCGTTTGTACCCTTAACTGGGGATAAAACCAGGCTGTTATGAGTGAATTCGGCCAACTCATCTCCCTGCACAATCGTTACCTTACTAACAGTATATCTCTTTACCGTTTACTTAACATTTGGGATACATACAGAGCTTGTATGTATCTGTAACGATTGAGTAAATTATTATTAACATTTGAAAAACACGTAAAATATTCAAAATTACTTAATGCACGGTTGAGGTTATCGATGTTTGAGGTTTAGAATTGATTCCAAATTTTTCTTATAAACATAAAAACAAATTTAAATACATTTCTTTATATAAGAATTTATTTTCACGTTTGTTAGTTGAGCCGTTTATTTTGAAACTGACCTAACTCCGTTTTTAAAATTTTTGCCTAACTCCATTCTTGATAAGAAAACATACATTATTCACTTAATAATTGTTAACATTTTAATTGGAACCATAAATTTAACAGCCTTAGATACAATTAAACAGTATGACTCATTAGTATCCTATACGTATATTTTTTATTTCATCGAAACGCAAACCCTTAAATATTTGAAGATAAATGGAGGTAGGCCACTTTCAAAATAAACGGCTCAGTTTTTTGCTATAACTCCTAAAATATTCATTTAAACTATATGGTGTAAAATATTTTAATTATGTGTATGAAATGCTTAAATTAACTAAAATATTTGAGTTGATAAGGATTGATATCCGTCTAAATAGCTTTCCAAATACCGCATTATACCCAACAAATTTTTTAGAAGATATAATGTGTACAGTAAGCTATCCTTAAAAGGTAGATATTCGCTATCACGGACTTTTTATAGATGTATAAAACATGAATATTTTATAATACATTGCTTCCTTATATCTCAAATGTAGGTAGCGTTTTCGATGAAAGTGGCGGTTTTCCACACTTCTAACAATTATCGTTATATTCCAACCAATTCAGACAAAACCTTCCTCATGACTACCATTATCACTGTATCTATTGGTGAATACTGCATGAAAATCCGTGCAGTAATTTTTGAGTTTATCGCGAACAGTGCAAACGCGGCGCTGGATGACTTTGTTTTATTATTAAAAAATTTTTAAAACTAGGAGAAATATTGAAGCGTAGGTTGAAACCACAGCCCAGTTGGGATTATCGACTTTGCGAGCCGCGGAGGGTAGAAAGTTGGTTACAATTAGTGGAGAGTTGACTGCTCGCCTGCCCGGCCGCTATCCGTCCATCTTCCCCCTTGTCAACCTAAATTAAAAACAAACCACTGGCAAAACACCCCTGGCCTGGCCCCCAACTCGAGTGAAACTTTCAGACCCAGGATGTTTATGAATATCCCAAAATGTCCGTGTATTCCTGAATTATGAAACTGTAAATATTTTTAAATGCAAAGGTTTTCTACGAGTATTTTAACTGTTATTTTATTATGAGCAACTCTGTATTCATTGGTCCCATGGCATTAGTTATTATACAAACCGGTTCTGGCTGATAAGTTTTTTATTTTCATCCATATCTCAACAAAATATGGTTTTATATTCACTGACACTGAATACTACGTTGTTTTTTATTAATTCTTACAAATTAATTTATAGATTTTCGTATATTATTAGAAAATCTATAATTTTTTTGTTAGAATAATTTATTGATATTTACAACTGTAATTATATTACATCAAGTAGATCCGCTGTATAAACAAAGGACATGGAAAAAAAACACTTGTGGAGAAACTACCCATCGGTAGCACTCCAATAAAGTTCTATAGTAGAAAGTCTCGAGGCCATGTTCTTTTCAGACGCCTCGGAGGGTTATCAGGAATAGTATGGGAAGCAATTTGAGAGACTACCGGATTGAAGTGTGTATGAAGCTTGTCATGGAAGGATAGGTATCTAGTTTGGGCTAAATCGGCAACATATGAGATATTAAGATCATGATGGATGAGTTTGTTTGTGATATAATAATGATGAATTAGATGTTTTAGTAGAGCCCCAAAGCTCAACTCCGTATGTCCAAATAGGTCTGATAACTGTCATATAAATGAGTCTTTTGTAATTAATTGGGGGCTTGGGGCGTTTGTCCAGTAAATATTGAAGTAGGCTAAAACGTCGAGTAGTTTTTTGTCTTTTCAGTCTTGTATGAGGATAAATCTATAAATTAATTTTGTGTTTTAAAACTTTGTCTGTGTTCTTTCAAAAGAATAACGACATAACTCAAAATTTGGATTTTTCGAGTTGAGACTTCTGTAGTAATTGTATTTATTGAAACTGCCGTTTTCAAAAACGATATTGTATCTGATATTCTATTTCCAACTTTTTTTTTTTTTGTGAGGTCATATTTTGAGTTGTATCATGCTTGAACTTGAAGTTTTATGATAATTATTTCATAGTTACATAAAAAAAGAGTCCAACTTTTAAACGTTTTATAATGGTTGGTAAAAAAATTTGATACTTGTGTATTAACGCCACCGCAGTTATTTTTGCGTAAAGAGCAATCTTGTTCCCATCCGCAAGCAGTTATATTTTATAACGGTTATATTTCTAACAGCTGATTTGTTCTTGTTTGCTGATTTTTAGTGCTACGAAAATGCGTATTTAGGATTTGCCAAAAACAGAAGAACCTGCAATTTTGTTTTCAGTAGCGAAATATTTTACTGAAAAAACAAAAATGTAGCAATTCGCATGAAATGAAACTTTATTTTGGTCACCGTAACTTTTGGAAATGTCAATCAGGTGAAAGAGACTGTATTCAATCCATATTGAACTGTACATCGGCCCATTTTCCACCGAAATCTGATTGTCTACTTTCTTTTTAAATAAATTATTTTGGTTTTTAATTGCTCATGATATATTTCATTATATATTTATTTTCAATAATATTTATTAACTAAATAATAATTAATATATAAGTTAATAATGTTTATCAACTTATTATATATTAATAATATATATAAATTATATATTAATAATTATAATTATGTATCTTGGATATATTTTGTTTTTAAATAAATTCTTTTGATTTTTAATTGTTGATGATTATTTTTAAAATATTTAAATTCTAACCCCAATAAATAGATTTAAAAACTTTATCCAAGATAACTGTTATAAAATATAACTGCGGTGGCGTTAATACACAAAATACCAAAAATTTCAATACCATCATGCTTTACTTGTTGTTACTTTGACTTTTTTTAAAGCAAGAGTCCTATCGGTGAGTTTTGTTGGGTGAAGACTAGTTATATATACCGGATTTTATATATATATATATATATATATATATATATATATATATATATATATATATATATATATATAAAACTATATATAATATGGTTTCCTGCAGTAAAGGTAATTATTATTAACACTAGGATGGTTAGGCCTGGAGTACTCTCGGGGTACTCTTTGGTCCTGACACATTGATAATGAGCAGAGGAGCCCTGTCCTCGACCGAAGCGCTGGAGTTTGCGAGATTTCATCTGTAACCGACCCTGACTAGTAATTAGTCGCTTCAGCGTTTACGGTCTCGCTTCTGTACTAAATTATATCTAACTAGGAAGTAGGAATTAATTTATTTACATCATCCCAGTTATGATTAATTTCAAATTCGTTCTTCGGAATTCATATCGAAAAACACGGTCATGGATTAGAATAGGAACAGAATATAAAGGATTCATTTTCTATCTCTCACCTTAATACTCTCATACAAGACTGAAAAGACAATAAACTGCTCGACATTTTCGCCTACTTCAACATTTACATGACAGTTATCAGACATATTTGGACATACGGAGTTGAGCTTTGGGGCTCTACTAAACCATCCAATTCATCTCGTATCCAATCCTTGCAATCCAAAATCCTCAATGCTCCTTATTATGTCACAAACAAACTCATCCATCATGATCTTAATATCCCATATGTTGCTGATTTGGCCCAAACTAGATACCTATCCTTCCATGACAAGCTCCATACACACTTGAATCCGCTAGTCTCTCAACTTGCTTCCCATACTATTCCTGATAATTCTCCGAGGCGTCTGAAAAGAAGATGGCCTCGAAACCTTCTACTATAGAACTTTATTGGAGTGCTATATATATATATATATATATATATATATATATATATATATATATATATATATATATATATATATATATATATATATATATAATGGCTAACGTACACTTCTTTTTTTTATTTCTTTTTTTTTTTTAGATTAATTTACATCTGTTATAATATCACTTCTATATTAGTTTTTATTAGTTCAATAATTATTATTTTATTTTATACTTATATTTATTTTTTTTGCAGGTGAGTAATCTCTTCTTAATTGAAAAACTATTGTTACAGAAGATTATCGTAAGTAATATAATGTTGACATGAATTATTATATTTTGTAGTTCATTTTGATCGATAATGATGAAGTTATCTTAGAAAATTCTTATGTTCTTTTAAATGTAAGTGAACTCCTGGACGGTTGGACCGATTTTGATGTTTTTTGTGTTTATCTAAGTGGCTTCGAGAATGGTTCGAAATTCAAAGTGCGTTCCGATAGATAATGTTTTTGAAATAATTTATTTTCCTCCAAAAAAACTTCATTCGGGTCCGTTAGCCAATCTATAATACCTGAAATACTTTTTAAACATCAAAGTCTGTTGTTAAGATTTTTTTTTTATATATCTTATTTGTTTCATTTTTCTTTTCTTTATTAGCGTATCGAATACGTCTTGTAAAATGTTTTGTTTTAATATATTTGGTACTATGAAATTCATTTGTAGCATGCTACTATCGTAAATTGAATATACAGTAGAGCATCGATTATAATCGATAATTATCAGCACGTTTTATTACATATTTTATATTTTTATTACATATTTAAATGGAAAATGGTTAACTGGATAGATTGGTGTAAAATGGTTAGGGAGTACAGTTAACGATTAGACTAAAGAAGAAGGAATTACTTTAAAGTGCTTACGTCTTGGGCTAAGATATCTTCAGGGCTGTGAGGTGAAGATTCAAACTCCTTTCTATTATAAAAACTTACTTGAAACAGATACAGGGAGGGGTTGGCATTCCCATTCCTATGAGATAAGTTTGAAGGCGTCTCTTAGATTTTATTTAATACTTATTACTACACTAGAAATAATTAGAGACAGCAGCCATGAAGAAGAAGTTTAAATTTAAACTAACTAATATTACAACTTTCTTTGCTGTTTTCGGTTTTTCGAATTCTTTTTATCCGAACCAAGGGTTGTGGGGGGTTTGCCTGACAAAATTAGTTTGGATAATCAATCTACTATCTTTTTTTTATGTAAGGTACTGTAATAACCTATTTAAAATACGCTTTAGCTCTTTAAATTAAAAAGGTTTTAGAATAGCGCAAAAACATAAGAAAAACAAAAATATCGCGGTTGCGAAAGAAAATCTTCGATAGCCCCGAAAAGTACTTGCCTGGCACAAACTCAATTTGCATAATAAACTACAACAAGACACTCTAACCTAATTTGATATGGGGTCTTAGAGTTAGAGGTTTGGTATAACTTTAAAGGCCCTAAAATTTTAGGTAAAGATACTAAAGTATTGAAGGAGATTCGTTACCCACTTTTATGAGATGGTTATGGATTGGAAAAAAACAGTTTGGTAGCAATGTGCATAGAGCGCTGAGTAGCTTTGCTTAAGTTCCTGGGTTCAATCCGACTGTGGTTAATAAATTATTTTATTTTCAACAGCCATGGCTGGATCCTGTGGTACCGAATGATATCCCTAGGGTTACTCCAGTCTATGTAAAAAGGATTCCCTTGATTGGGGAAAAACCTGATGGTTGACCGTGATAGTGGGAAATTCATCCTCTCTGCACAAATGTTGTCTTTGAAACTAATCAGTCTCTACCATGTACTAAAATCAAGACTCTTCATGAGTTGTAGTGATATCTTTTTTTTTGTTTATTCATTTAACTTCACTTTATGTTCTACTATAGCTAATCGGACGGTGCTTCATTGGGAGTGCTCATTGTAGCCCATCCAAGTTTAATTAAGACTTGGAAAAGATTCTCATTTTACGCCCCTTCCGAAGAATTTTTAAACCCATCTACGAATTCCTAGGGCCATGGGATAGAAGGTTATTTATGTCAGTCACAAGTATCGTGTCTATTCTTCAATATAGATTACTCTAGATGTTGTAACAACCACTCGTGGCGCGTTATGCCATGAAGTGACAAGAACACTCAGAAGATTGTAGGGCCATTGTGGTTAGTCTCCTTAGAGGCGGCAGATACACAATTGCCTGGGTTCTATTGTCGCCGCGACATTTAGCTCCGCAGTAAATTATACTTAGCTCCTAGAGCCCTAATTAACAATCCAAAGCCTCCCCTCCCCCCCGCCTCCTCTCGACATCTTCATCTTCCCCAGTAGAGAGCTCCTTCCAGAAGACAAACACTCCCACTCTGGAACTGGAAGAAGCACGTAGCTCCTGCTGCGGGCATCCTGATAAGAGCTATTGTTACTTACTTATGTGTCATGTGTACTTACTAAAGGGAAGGTAATTATCGCATCCTGATATATCTCAGCCTATAGTAGAGTTTGGTATTCTGAAGGTTCCGCATAAAAAATTGACTTAGTAAATGGCATTATTCATATTTCCATGTTGAATTGGACAAACATAGTTCTGGTGTCTTTTATCATTGATCATATTACTTGATGTTATATTATCACTAGCTTTTACCCGCGGCTTCGCTCGCCACATAAAGTGGAATTTGGTCGGCCACATAAAGTTTCGTGAAAGATAATTAATAAAATAAATAAGTTAATTTTTTTTTAAATATAAGTTACTCGTGCATCCAAAATTTCAGACGTCTAACTTCAAAACTGACGGATTCTATACAATCTTTAAACCCCTATTATATTAAAGGAGAAACCCTGGGGGGGGATTATCCACATTAAATTATACAAAGAACTTATCTGCAAATTTCAAGATGCTAAGTTCCTGATTTGCCTTTAACTGTGTAATATAATGGATTCTCAACAGTACCTAAAAGACTGTCGGAGGGGGGACACGTGCTCCACCATAAATCCGCTTTTGCTGTAGCCTATGTGTTATTCTGATGTATAACCTATATTACTGTAAAGTTTCATCCAAATCCGTCCAGTAGTTTTTGCGTGAAAGAGAGACAAACATACAAACTTTCGCATTTCTAATATTATAGTAGGATTTATCATTGATCATATTATCATTGACTATAATAATTAATCAATATATTATATTGAAAATTACAAATAAATTTTATTTCTCCTGTACCTCTTTCACTTCTTCATGATAACCCTCCAAATCATATCGAATATACAAACTTTTCGAAGGGGATATAACCATAAAAACCAAGTAAGAAGCCTCACCACGGAGTTATAAATATAAAAAGTTTCTTGGAGTTCTTCCTCAGGAAGAGTTTACCAACTTTAGGGCCGTAAATACGACACATACTCGGAACATTAAGTACGCGCATGTTAGCTTGAAATAGGACTCCTCAGGACCTTAAGAGCGAGGACGAAGTTGAAGACATTGAGGACATTAGGGCAGGAGTTGGACCAAGAATTGGAATGTCTTCTCTAATTGTTTAACTAACTCTCGTCTTAAATGTGGCAATTTCTTACTTTTCTAAACTATTTCGCGCTCTGAAGAGGACAGAACTATTTTGCAGCTAATATTTCTGAAAAGAAATTCTTTTACATATATTTTCAGTTACTTTATGCTACTATTGCTAATACGTCTCATCCGAAGGACGTAACATACTTTGGTTCTTTTACATTGAAAAATCCTGAGGCCACTTTCTGGGCTTTGAACCCGTGATCTTGGGCTATCAAAAAAAGCCAGCAAAAGATTGCTATGATTAATTATTAAAAGCATTGTATAGGGATCAGTTCCTACCAATTTAAACTCTGTACCACTACAAGCTAAACAAGGATTTTGGAATGAGTACACGATAGAGGCTGTAGTTTGTAATACAACGGTTGTTCAGGGGAGTACTTTGATCGAGATCTCACTCAACCTGCAGGTCCCTCCCACCCATATTAAGGGTAACCACTTAACAGAGGCTGGGTAAATTCTGTAATCGATCTTACAGATCTTTGGTTGCTAAGAGAATAAAATATAAATTTATGAAATAAATAATATTCGTTACAGAAATCATATTTCCAACTTGTTTTTCGTTACTGATTTTCTATCTCTAACCTTAATACTCTCATACAAGACTGAAAAGACGAAACGTTTTCGCCTACTTCAACATTTACTGGACAAACGTTCTAACCTCCCAATTAATTACAAAAGACTCATTTACATGACAGTTATCAGACCTATTTGGACATACGGAATTGAGCTTTGGGGCTTTACTAAACCATCCAATTCATCTAGTATCCAATCCTTACAGTCCAAAATCCTTCGTAAAATCCTCAATGCTCCTTATTTGGCCCAAACTAGATACCTATCCTTCCATGACAAGCTCCATACACACTCGAATCCGCTAGTCTCTCAACTTGCTTCCCATACTATTCCTGATAACCCTGCGAGGCGTCTGAAAAGAAGATGACCTCGAGATCCTCTACTATAGAACTTTATTGGAGTGCTACCGATGGGTAGTTTCTCCACAATTATTTTTTTTTTTTTTAATGTCATTTGTTCATATCAGCAAATTTATTTGGTGTAATATTGTTACTGTTGTAAATATCAATTTATGCTACTATGACAATTTGGACATATGATATACTTATAAGTAGTATGTGGCCATGAACAAGCATTTTTTTCACCCTTCTATAAAATTCTAGCTGATACGAAACTGCCACTTTGGGCATAAAAGGTTTTTATACTCCTCACTACACCACAAGTAACATCTATTCTTAAGGTTTAATTAGAATAGGGATTTTTAACGAGTACCTGATACCGCTAAGGCTCTAGCTAACCTAATTTACGTTATTCCTGAAGGATTGCACAATCAACGAATTATGTACTCCCTTTGACAAGTCTTAAGGTCAACTGCCAAACTGTGATTCCGCAATATAATTTTGTTATGCTAGTGTCTACACCACATGTGACCCTTATTTTTTTCCTCTTATTAACGCAATGATAATTACATTGCCGTGAATTGAACTAGTTAATTATCATGTTGATACACGTTAACTGGTGATATTACCGTTACCTGTTACTGTTAACCGAACCGCTTGAATGTTTGAACGGATAGCCAATCCGACTCGGCCAGAGATATCAGGGTAATTAATCTATTAAATATGCAGCGCTACTAGGCAATTATTGGCCGAGGGCCGGACACCTGCCGCCCAATCAGCGGCCGTCATTCCGAATTGACCAATCGGATGGGCTAATGATTTATCTCCCGCTAATGACGGTGCCCTCCCATTGGCCGCACTATATATTTAATCAAGGGGGGATCCTGGACATAACTAATGCCCCCCCCTCTTCATCTTTAATTACCGCTATTAATTTGGATTACGCGACTCGCATATATTGATTAATATTGCTAATATGGGCGAGGGTTATAAAGTATAGGATGGATTTAATTTAAATCGTGTGTGTATCCAATAAGGTTCTTTTTTATTTTTGAATTTAAATCGACAGTGACATTTTATTCCAAAATCCAGTAAATCTGTCGTAAGGGTTTTAGCGTTAAAATATCGAACCTGGGTATCGAATGCATATTTTATTGATAGGTACAGTACATATATGTACAGTAGTTATGTATCAATAATGTTCATTTGATAATAGGATATGTGCAGTCGTAGTTGCAATGTTAGCTCTGTTAATTCCATGTTTGTATTATAAGGACGAAGTACTAACCGGAATTTCAATTTCTAGAATAATGAATAGCTCTATAAAACTTAGTACCTACGGTAGTGCAATTAAAGTAACGCGTTTACGATATGTAAAATGTAGAATTGTCCGCCGTTAGGCTAAAAGTAAAATAACTATTCTCAGATTTAGTTATCCTCTTTTCCCTTGTTGTTGAATAGTGTGAACTTTTTAATCAGTTTCAAAAAGTCTTATAATAGCAGCTACACATTACATTCAGGGGTTATTTTGCCCTAAAAAATGTTAGAGATGCTACAATCCATTAAGGGTCATGGCCATTTAGCACTTGGTAGAGACTGGACTATTTCCAGGACAACGTTTGTGTAGTTACCAAGGTTAATATTATAGAGGCTATGTGACCCCCATGAAGGTCGGTCTGTCTCACAGAATCCATTATGGCTTTAAATTGTATCCATCTTTGTCTACTTTAATTAGTTAATCGACGCAGTTGGAAGGTTGTCCTTTGTCTTGGATATAGTTGCAAATATATAATCTAAATATGTATTTACCTATGTAAGTATGTATAGGGTAAGGTATAGACAATTTTGTAACTGCAACAATATTTTAACACTAATTATTTTTGTGTAGCTTTTTTGTGGTATTATAATTAAATTTTTTTTAAAAAGTTATTTATTTATATTTACAACTGTATTACAATTATACAACAAGTAAATAGAATGCGTGTTACATAATGGCATGAGAATGACAAGTAGAGAAACTAACCACTAGTAGTACTCAAATATAATTAAATTTAAATTATTTTTTAAAAAAGGATAAAAAATGTAATATATTACGATGTAGACACTTAGATATAATTGTCCATAATAATCAGAAGCAAGAAACAATATATAACTATAAATAAATAAGACAGATCGTTTAATGTATTTTAATATGAGTAAATGCAAAACTATATATATGTATAAATGTATAAATAAATATATTTATTTTTACCCGACAGTTAATGGAAGCTAATCCAGACAAGGGGTCCAATTGGGACCGTCTGCCTCCCGGTCATCGCGGGTCACGGGGTCAGCATAGGTCTTGGGGGTCATCTGTGGTGCGTCCTGGTACAGGGCGTTCTGCATCTCGTCTGGGGGTCATCGGAGTTCGGTACATAGTGACTTCGTTACTGTCGGAGCGCCGATTCGAAGTTTTAATCCTGGATGATGAGTTAAAAGTATATTTCGGATCGACGAAATGAACCTCGACCGGTAAATTTTGGTGACCTATCATGATAACCCATCTTATATTTCATGACAGGAATAGTAATGGTTGCTATAACCCTTTTATTAAAAAAAAAAAAGTTCTGGCAATTTTAGCTGAGGTATTATCTAGAATACCTCAAATAAATAGAAAAGACGGAGTGGGGTTAGTGGGGGCTTAATCGTGGAGCGTAGTTCCAATCTAGCTGTAGCAGATAATTTATTTATGTATTAGCATACAAGGATAGATCCTATGAGATCTGGAGAACCTTCTAGGGCTTCTCTAGCGTATATAAAACGATTCCGCTTCTCTAAGTACAAGAAACTCATTTTGCAGAAAATTCGACTTAACCCCTTTTTCACCGGTGCTGTATGTATGTTTATATATATATATATATATATATATATATATATATATATATATTATATTATATATTATATCGTTCCTCTGTCATTCTTTTTAAGCGGCCATTTCAACCTTCTTGTTTCTACTGTGATGAGGATCGTTGTTTCCTGATCAACCAGTTGCCTTATTGTTCTATTAGGGTCATGCTGAATTCCGGAAATAGAAAAACAGCGTCTCAAGTAGTCCATCTACACGCCTTAATTAATTAATACACTTTTATTTTGTTCAATAAATATATATTTTTAGAAATTAATAAACGCCGTTTCAAGCTACTTCAACATTTACTAGACAAACGCTCTAAGCTCTCAATCAATTACCAAAGACTCATATACATGGCAATCATTAGACCAATCTGGACTTACGGAATAGAGCTTCGGGGCTCCACTAAGCCATCGAATTCCTCTCGTATCCAATCCTTACAATCCAAAATCCTACGTAAAATCCTCAATGCTCCTTACTTTGTTATTAACAAAGTCATCCATAATGACCTTAATGTCCCATTTGTTGCTGATTTGGCCCGAATCCGATATCAATATTTTCTTGACAAACTTCATTCCCACTCAAACCCACTAGTTTCAAACCTCACAACTTCTTCAATTCCTGATAATCCTCCTAGGCGCCTGAAAAGAAGATGTCCTCGTGACCTTCTAATCTGAATGTTTTATTTGAGTACAACCACTGGGTAGTTTTTCTACTTGCCTTTGTCTCTGGACATGATTTATCTTTCATTATATTTATTTAATGTATTGTATATACAGTTGTAAATTACATTAAATTTTTTTGTAAATAAATAAATTATAAATTAATAATATTTTAGATATGTCTAAAACAAATACCGAAGGAAGTGGATCACTTCAGTAAGTAGAGCGCTTTGCTTAAAAAGGCTGTCGTAATTATTTATTTATTGTGTTAACATTCCTAGTTCGACACTTCGGGATATGCATGCACTATTGGGGACTTAGACTCTATGAAGCATATTCCTTTATTCGGAGGATTGACTGCTAGAACCTAGCAGTTGACCGTGGACTCTTTCATATTTCTCCTCTACACAACCGTAGAGTACGATCGATTAAATGCTGTACCAAAGACCCTTAATGGTTTGTATTCATACAGGGTTTTAAAGAAACCCATATTACCCATTAAAACCGCTTATGGCCTATAATAATGAATTCCGGAAAATTATAACGGGATAAAAGAATATCTATTGCAGCATGCTATAGAGACAATTAATTGTAGCATGTTATAATAAAGTGCTGGTGCCAGTAGCGGTAGCAGTAGGCTGGAGGCAGTACATTAGCGAGCAAAGAGCGCCAGTAATGAGGCCCGCTGTTAAATCCAATTACACGCACAGTTTGATCTGATAATTTGTTCCGAATTACTGGCTTCACTATCGCAGTGGTAAAGCTTACAGTTATTCTCTATCATATTTTATCCTTTCTAACCAGAAACATTATATAAATGTCTGTATGTTTGAAATTTAATGCAAAGAAAACATATAAATTTATTTTATTGTTGTATGATATAATTTTTTAAAATATTTTATTTGAAAAGAAAAGATATGGCCAGGACCGGGGACCTTAAAAAAAAATTATATCATATAAAAATAAAATAAATTATAATAATATTAACGACTTTTAGTCAACTAGATCCAAAATAAAATAATGTTAAAGTAACATTCTCCCCGTGTATACATCGCAAATTGCGAGAACACGGAGATGTAGGATCTAGTGAAAAGAGGGGATATGGGTGGCCGAGAAGCGAAGCCAGGATGGCCGAGATGGTTGAGGCGTCACTACGGAGAGGTGAAGGTGAATTCAAATAAAATATTTTAAGAAACGTATAAATATTTGAATATTTGATTTTGCCATTAGTAATTTGAATAGATAGATACGTTGCCATAGACTGAATTCATGTCGAAAATAAGTAAAATTTATATTTTTAAAGTATACACATAGGGAAGTCTGAATGGAAATGGTCCTTTATATTTGAATATTAGAATACATCAGTAGCATACAAATATAGAATAAAATCAATTGAATACATTAAAAACTTAAAGCAGGGGTCACCTATGGTTGTCATAACCTACTAAGCCCAAGATCGCGGGTTCGTAGCCAGGCAGTTGGTCCTTGGATTTTTAAATGGGAATAGAAAATCCTTGGTTATGCCATCCTACGGAAAGGAGGTCCCGAGCCTGTCATAGACTCCGATCCTATCCGATGTCATAGACTTGTTAAAAATTTGTATACTTATTAAACCTGGATAGGCAAGTAGCATCGTACTATCAGCGATAGCATCATAAAGTGACATTAAATAAACAAACAACATCCTTTATTTCATAAAAAGTAGAAAACTGTTCACAACATTACTAGTTTGATTAGCACTGATCAGTTATTTTATCTATTTTATATTTTCACACAGTGTAAAAGTGTTATATTTATGACTAGCAAATCGATTATCGATATATAATTTGTAGATTTATCTAGAAGTAATGTATGACTATAGGTAATGGACTCTGGGGATCGAAGACGCTACAGACTGAATAGTGTTTCCGTGCCGGACTGCCTTCAATCAAATAAACAATTTTCTTCACTTCGTTTCCTTGGCGCTATTTCTCGACTTGGAAATGATAAAATATTACAGGGGCTTGTTATCTCGAAAATCCAACTTTATTCTCTCGAGTGCATGCCTCACCTGAGTTTTCAGGAACAGTATTTGCGAATTTATCTTTTTTTGCTAGCTCTTTTATTAGATAGTTTACCGTATTTAGGTTCGATATTTGGTTAAATCGATGTATAAGAAAGTATATAACTAAATATTATTAGGAGCTTGCTGTATCAATCAATGTTTAAAAATTGGCGCCCAAACCGTAACATCACCCTGAAAGCGATTGTTTGTTCTATACTGGTTGTTGTAAATAACTTATTTATTCTACCAAAAGTCATGAAGTGAAGCAATCCATTTATGATCTACAAATATCTCTGGAGCTCACTCAGCCTTTTTACAGTATCTTAAATTCGGGGAATCCTGGCGGTTTTCTGGACCATGTAATTATGGGAACTAGGTGATCACCCAGCCTACATAAAGTGTAAATATGGGTAAATAAAAATTTAAGTGAAGTAGGGAGCGGAGTATCTCAGTGGTAGAGCACTGAGTTGCCATGCAGAAGGTCCTGGGTTCAAATCCCGCTGCTGGCAAAACTTTTATTTAATCTATTTGCGGTCGGAGATGGATCCTATGGGATCTAGGATCCTTCTAGGGATCACCTAGCCTCCATAAAGTGGTCGTGATCCAGGACGAATTACGTCCCTACACAACCGTTTACCAAGAAACAGTACAGTCTCTACCATGTACTGATTCTCAAACCCTTCTCAGTTGAAGTGGTAGATTTTTTTTTCCTGATAACCTTCTTGCATGGCCGTTGGATTGAAAACAGAACAATTTTTTTTTTTTACCATATTGACCTTCTAAGTACTGTTCTCTCTTAGTTTCTCCTCTATTTCCTATGCCCATTAACTCCCCGTTTTTATCTTTAGTTTTTCCTGAAAACTCTGGCACATACTTTTATCCTGAGACGGTTGCATTCTTAGTCTTTTTCTAACCCTTCGAGTCAGGCTGGTGTGGTCTTATTTCTTAAAAATATCGGTATATTTTATTTTTAGTTAAATAAACTTTTGGCTTAAAAATCTTTAAGTAATAATTTTGTCATTTTTTAAAATAATATATTAAAACGTCAGATCCATTGGAAGGTCTTGTAACGATTAGAGGAGAGAGGTCATTCTATTCCGTTTTATTATTCCTTTTGTTCCTTGATGCGTTCATGAATGATGCAAGGGGGGGGGGAGCCTTTAAAGAGGGGCTAAAATACCACGCCTGCAGTGCCCTCTCTTATCAGTCTATTATCACAAGTTATTATATTTTTTTATGTATTTCTATTATATTTTTATTATATAAGAACATAAAACCCGTACCAGTACAACCCATTAAGGGTCTTGTGTTCAGTACATGGTAGAGACTGTACTGTTTCATGAACAACGGCCTCGCAGCGGTATTTGACCATATGACTTTCGGGACGGCCACTCAGTGCTATGCCAATGTGCCACTCCGCTCCCCATTTTATGAATGGACACAATATAAATAGATTATAAAATACAACATAAATAATTGACAATGACGAAGTACCTTCTAAAAACTATGTACTTTATCTCGGACTAAAGACTTACATGGAACGTACATACAAAATTAAAAATATAAGAACTGACTAGACGGTACAAACAACTATCACATCTTCTGGACTACAGGTCTTCACTTGACTTACGAAATAAATGACTAATTTATAACACTAATTGCTACTTTAAACTAAAACCTATTTGATCTTTGGGTTTCAGCAAAAAACGTCCAAACAGACAAGATACCGACAACACAGTAAAAAATCCTCAGTAAAATTGTTAATGCACCATGGTATATTACGAATCACACAATACACAACGACATGAACATTCCCACTATAAAATAACATTCCTCTCATCGACACAATATCACCCAAACCCACTCGTTCTTCCGCTTTCCTACTCCCTGTTACCAGGGCTTGATAGGAAAAGATTTAAAAGACATTGGCCAAGAGACCTACTCAACTATTGACATTTTTATTACAATACTTGATGTTCCTGTAGAAAAGTAAAGATAATTATACTTGAATCAAATCTGCTGGATGGGCAATCGCGAAGGTGCAAATGAAAATTATAGAATAAATAATCATATCCTACTAATGTTATAAATGCGAAAGTTTGTATGTTTGTCTCTCTTTCACGCAAAAACTACTGAACGGATTTACAAACCGGATCTAAAAACTATGTACTTTATCTCGGACTAAAGACTTACATGGAACGTACATACAAAATTAAAAATATAAGAACTGACTAGACGGTACAAACAACTATCACATCTTCTGGACTACAGGTCTTCACTTGACTTACGAAATAAATGACTAATTTATAACACTAATTGCTACTTTAAACTAAAACCTATTTGATCTTTGGGTTTCAGCAAAAAACGTCCAAACAGACAAGATACCGACAACACAGTAAAAAATCCTCAGTAAAATTGTTAATGCACCATGGTATATTACGAATCACACAATACACAACGACATGAACATTCCCACTATAAAATAACATTCCTCTCATCGACACAATATCACCCAAACCCACTCGTTCTTCTGCTTTCCTACTCCCTGTTACCAGGGCTTGATAGGAAAAGATTTAAAAGACATTGGCCAAGAGACCTACTCAACTATTGACATTTTTATTACAATACTTGATGTTCCTGTAGAAAAGTAAAGATAATTATACTTGAATCAAATCTGCTGGATGGGCAATCGCGAAGGTGCAAATGAAAATTATAGAATAAATAATCATATCCTACTAATGTTATAAATGCGAAAGTTGGTATGTTTGTCTCTCTTTCACGCAAAAACTACTGAACGGATTTGGATGAAACTTTACAGTAATATAGGTTATACATCAGAATAACACATAGGCTACTGCAAGAGTGGCTTTTTGGGGAGGCAAGGGGACACGTGCCCTCCCGACAGTATTTTAGGTGCTTTGGAGAATCCATTATAGTACATAATTAAAAGCAAATCACATGATAATAGTTGTTAAAATAACAGAATGAAAATGAGTGAAACTATTGTTTTTATATCCTACTAATATTATAAATGCGAATTTTGTTACTCATTCACGCAAAAACTACTGAATAAAATAGGTTATTCATCATATGCTACAGCAAGGGCAGATTTATGTGGGGGGCACGGGGGCATGTGCCCCCCCCTTTATAATACATAATTAAAGGCAAATCAGGAACTTAGCATCTTGAAGTTTGTAGATAGGTTCATTGTATAGTTTAAGAAAGAAATTTGGATAATTCCACCCCAAGGGTTTCCCCTTTAATATGATAGGGGTTCAAAGGTTGTATAGAATCCGTCAGTTTTGAAGTTTTGTTATATTAAATAATATAATATATTATTATGACATAATATTAAATAATTAAATTATTTATTTAAAATGATCTTTCACGAAACTTTATAAACTTTCAGACCAAATTCCACGCGAGCGAAGCCGCGGGCATAAGCTAGTTAAAAATAATTATATCTCTTGTTTTAAGAGAAATTATAACTATCAGTATTTTTGTTTCCCTTGAATACAAAACAACAACTGGCAAATCGATTGATGGGGCATTTAAATGTAATAATCGATTCTTCTTCTTTTACCTTTACAATATTATTCTCGATATGAGACTTCTTCTGAGTTATTCACTTTGGCCTGGTTTACTGACGTAAATCCTCCTTCCTTCCTGTAGACAATTTCTAAGAGAAAGAAACATGAGAGGCAAGGACTGTGAACTCATAAAAAAAAATATTCAGTTGCCTGAGTCGGCCATTGTATACAAAGGACTCAAAAATTAGGGCTGTAGGATTTTTTTTTTTTTTTTTTTAAGGAAAAGGAGTGAAGCCTTCATTAGAGAAGATGGCGGCCAGTGTATGAGACCTCGAGGAGGGCTTGTTAAAGAATGCAAGAGCACGGTTTTCTTTACATAGATTAATTAGTGAGGTCGCCTTTCGTCCTTTTCCTCCTTCAACGTCTACACAATATTCTTCTTTACACGGGAATTCTTTATTTACTCTGTTCTTGGACCGTATTGTAATTTCTGTTTGTCAATTGTTTTCTTTTTCTTTTTTTTTCCTTTTTTTTCAGTGTATTTTCTTTCTCGGATACAGGTTGTACATAATTTGACTTAGCTTAGTTAATGGAAACGCTGAAAGCTACCATTATTTTATCTCTGTGTCATATAAAAACGCTGAGTTGCTAGGCGGTAGGTCCCGCGTTCAAATCTGACTAAAATAGTAGATTTTATTAAATTACTAGCTTTTGCCCGCGACTTCGTCCGCGTTGATCTTAAATAGAAATCTATGTTGAGTTTAAACGGAGAGTGAATTTTGAATTCCATAAAGGAACTCTATATTATAAACAATGACTTAGAGCATTTGTGAATTGAGCCAGCCTACAAATGCTTATCCCTTTGTTGATATATTTTAATAAACATTCCTATTTAATATTAAATTGCATTATAACAGAACTATCGATAAGTTTTGTATTGAAATCCACCGTGTTGACAAAATTACCAAAACTGTAATATTTAGAGGTTTACTTTGCTCCTTTCAAAGCAAGCATTATTTTATCTCTGTATCATATTGTTGGGTATTAAAATTAATTAAGCTATTCCTTAATTAAAGATACTAATATTTATTTATTATAGTGATAAAAGAATACAATTAAACTATTAACAATTAAATAAGTAACAAATAAATTTACAATAACAATATTTTAGATATTTATAATCTAGGCCTAACTTCTATTTAATTATTACAATAATATAAGATATCATTACTAAATAGCTTAACTATTTACATAAGCTTGTACAAATCACATAAAGTTACAACTGCTACTTAACTAATTAGCACTTACAGTTCACTAATTAAAGTCCACCGACCGTAAGAATCTCTGAATATAACAAACTGAGACACAATTACAATCACAAACTGTCACTGACTTATTACACTGGCTTATCACTGATTCAGATAGATCTTCACCGTACCGCGTGCTTTAAAACTCTGTCTCCACTCGCGCCGAGAGGGTATTTAAATAGCAAGGCCGAGTCGAAAGGTCTGGAACCTCCCCGAACAGTTATCAGATAACTAACTTACCCATAAAACTAATATTTAAACTCGATTTACATCATTACGCTTACACAAAGATAATGTAAACATGTAACAAGAACGAATCTATCCAGTGGTCACATTAATATGGCCAGGAACTGTAGATTGGCACTAGGTAAAAGGTTGGATAGCATTATTTTTTCTTATTATGCATTTTTGTCTTAATATCATTATCAGATTGTTTTTAGATATTATTCTAAATATTTACGGGAGGATAACAACAATGGGTCCACTATTTATCTCCCCTTCCCTCCCCCCCAGAAAGGACCATTAGAGGCGGAGAGGCTGATTGGAGGAGAGAGAGGAGACTAAGAGGCTGTTTGTCCTGGGGAGGGCACTGATTAGAGGCGATTGGGATTCAGGTGGGGCACGGGGGAGGGGGGGGAGGGACTGGGGGAATCGTGGAGGGCCTAGTGCCGCTATTTTCCAGTCAACTTGATCCGGATAGCTCCTAGCTCCTGGTGGGCATTCCCTAATAGCGAGCTACTTCGTCTTCCTCCGCTTCTTATTCTGTATGTTCCATCTTACTATATTTCTTTACTAGCGACCCAGCCCAGCTTTGCTCGGGTAATTAGGTATATTATGCCTACATAATTTGTCTGTGTAATGTATTTTTTTTTATCACATACCGGTCACTAAAGACCACGCGAACATCGGTTAGGCTTCTTTGGGATTCCTGATTTTTTTTTTCTTCCCATCTCAGCTAATGTACTTTATTATATAGAAATTATAAAAATTATAATAAAAACAAATATTTCTTTATATACGAACTAGCTTATGCCCGTGACTTCGCTCGCATGGAATTGGATCTGCCACATAACAATTCGTGAAAGAGCATTTTAAATAAATAATTTAATATAAGTTACTTGTACATCTAAAATTTCAGATGTCTAACTTCAACACTGATTTCTTGATTTGCCTATAATTACTACTATAAAGGGGGGGTTCATGCCCCCGTGCCCCCAAATAAATCTGCGCTTCCTGTAGCCTATGATGTATAACCTATATTACTCAATAAGTTTCATCCAAATCCGTTCAGTAGTTTTTGCGTGAATGAGTAACAAACATTCGCATATATAATATAAGTAGGATATCAAAACAATAGTTTTACTCATGTTCTTTCTGTTATTTTAACAACTATGATCATGTGATTTGCCTTTAATTATGTACTATAATGGATTCTCCACAGTGCCTAAAAACTGTCGGGGAGGGGGGGCACGTGCCCCCCCTAAATCCGCGCTTACTACAGCCTATGTGTTATTCTGATGTATAAACTATATTACTGTAAAGGTTCATCCGTTCAGTAGTTTTTGCGTGAAAGAGAGACAAACATACAAACTTTCACATTTATAATATTAGTAAGATTTATTATCTTGCAAGTTAGATAATTGCACGGGATTAGGCAAGCAGCGTCTTCGGTGAAACCCATCGATATTCCAACCCATTTACACAAAACCTCGACAAATTATATTCCTAAACCTTCCTGGTGAATCACTCTATCTATTAGAGAAAACCGCATGAAAATCCGTCCAGTAGTTATTGAGTTTACCGCGAACAAACACGTCCGAGGACTTTTTTTAAAATAATATGTATAGATACCTACATCTTACAGATGAAACGGTTTTATATGTATCTATACTTATAACGTACAGACTGTTTTACGATTTTTTAGTGCAATCTAATTTTTAATTTCTTTTTGGAGGGGCTAATGGTCCCCTTGGAGGTCTAGTTAAACAAAGTTGGATGGTGACATTAAAGAAAAAGTCTATGTAAGACTGGAAAGAACGTTAATTATTTCCGAAAAATTATAATTGAATCTTGTGAAACTATAACATAAATCCAGTCCCGTTCTGTCACTGCTGCTGTTAATGAAAGATGCCGAGACTGTCTTAATCATCAAGGAAATCACTTGAACAATATTTAATATGAATTTTAATATTTAAATTTAACAAATGAAATAAGTTTTATTAATTTACTATGCCTAAATAATTAATAACAATAAAAACCTTTAGTTTATGAATATCACCTAAACAAAAACTTTTCGAGCATTTCTTTTTTTGAGGTCCTTAGTTCAAATTTTCAGTTGGGCTACTTAACTCTGAAACAACCTCCATTTATTTCTATAACATGGCTTACCATACCCAAAGGCTCGATGCTGAAATCACAAATTTTTGCTTACTAACTCCCTTATACCAAACTCTCAAAGATAAGGAATCGTTCATCCTACGCCTTTGTCTACCCCTGGGAAGTTTACCAATTAGCTCGGAGCTTATAATTTTTGGGTCTTATCTAGAAAACCCTCACCAGTTACATTTAGTATCAGTTACATTCATTAATAACTGTTCTAATCTAATAGAAATAAAAATGTAAAGAAAGATTAAATCATGTATGTATGAGAGGAAAATAGTTGACTGGATGATAAAATGTAGAACGGAGATAGTTGGGGGGTGCAGTAAAAAAAAACACTAAATAAGTACTAGACTTATATTTATGTGCCGACGTTTCGACCTACAGTGTAGGTCATCTTCAACAGCTTCTTCTCTCTCCAAATCGCCCTGAAGATGACCTACACTGTAGGTCGAAACGTCGGCACATAAATATAAGTCTAGTACTTATTTAGTGTTTTTTTTTACTGCTATCTCCGTTCTACATAAAATCATGTAGTTTACTTATAGTACATATGATTTACTCAGTCATAAAAAGGTGGTAATGGATATGGTAACCTTTGGATATTCAAGATGGAAATGCAGTAGACGAGAATGCAGAGGAGAGAAGGACATGAGAGCAGCAGGAACTTGGTTTGAGTGGAGTAAACTTGCTATAACATCATCTATTTTATTTATTACTCTTGGTGTCATGAATACACTTCTACAAAATTCTGCAAACGTGAATTAAATATGTCCAATAGTACAATTACTGACTGGAAAAACTTCCTGAGGAAAGTATGAGCTAATGACCTATTGGTTCATCCACAAATTATAGGAGAATGTGGTACCCATCGTACAATGATAGATTCGTACCTGTGTGAATATATTTGGAGAAGGAGGTACGAAAACTGGGATTTATTTGAGCAGATCCTGAAGAATATTGTGGATTTTGGTCCTCCAAATTGAAAATATATATCTATAATTGTCTTGGTTATTTGTTCTGTTTTAAATTATACATAAATACAAACATATGTTCTTTTATTTCTATTAGGTTATAACAGTTATCAATAAAAGTAACTGATACTAAAAGTAACTGGTTGGGGGTCTTTTAGAAAATACACTTATTTTTTTAGTAATTGTCTGTTACTAAACCCAACAAATTTATAAGCCTATCTCAATAATATACTTCGCCTAACATACGTGTAACTTTTTCCAGTTGATCGAACATTCTACACAGTAAATTAATTTCGACTACCTTAAGATGCTATTAATCGTACAAGGAAACAATCCACATTTCATATATATATATCAGTCGGAAACGTAATTTTTAATAAATGATATAATTGATAAGTTTTATTATACCTTCTCTCCTGGAGAGATGATATATAGGAAGTAATCCTCAGACATTAGTGGCCCTTTTGGAAGGAACGGATGGGAGATGGGAAGTGGCTTATTGGTGGAAGGGGGAAAGAGGGAGTGCGGTGAGAGATAAAACGTTTTGTCAACAAAAGAGGTCGTGGAATCGAACCTGCTCCTTCAAAGGCGATCCATTCCAACTTATTAAAAGGCCCTCTCGATTTTCCGCTAGCCTCGTCTCCGCTTTCTTCTATATATCTTACCTAAACCGTTTAAGTCGATTTTTATTTCATTCTTCTCCCTTCCATCGTTTCACATATATATATTTCTCCCTCTTGTCTCATGTGGCTTGTATTATATCCCCATAAGCGTTTATGAGGCATGTCATAGCTGACAGCAGTGATGTACAATGAATTAGGAAAATTATTCTGTCGCGACGTCTTTCATCGTGCTGGATCAGTTAAATAATTTTTTTTTTAAATTTATTTATTGATTTTTACAACTGTATTACAATAATACAACAAGTAAATAGGCTAAGTAATACATAATGACATGAGATAATGTAGAGAAACTACCCACTCAAGTTCTCTAGTAGTGCTCAAATCAAAAGTTCAACTATGGAGGTCACATGGCCATCCTCTTTTCAGACGCCTTGGATGATTATCGGGAATTGAAGAGTATGACTTTATTCTTAACAAAATAAGGAGCATTGAGGATTGCACGAAGGATTTTGGATTGTAAGGATTAGATACGAGAGGAATTCGATGGCTTAGTGGAGCCCCAAAGCTGTACTCCGTAAGTTCAAATAGGTCGTATGTTGGTCATGTAGATGAGTCTTTTGTAATTAATTGAGAGCTTAGAGCGTTTGTCTAGTAAATATTGAAGTAGCCTGAAACGTCGAGCGGTTGTCGAGGTGCAACCCTAAGTATCGGATCTGTTCTACGGGCACCAGTGGGATATTATTAAAGGATACTGAAGGGCAGGAAGTCATTGGTTTACGACGTAAGGTAAAACTGATTTTTATGCGATTTTTGAGAATTTATTTTAATTCTCCAGTTTTGACACCATTCTTCAAGATCAGTGACATGGGATTGTTGGAGGCTTTGGGATGCAATAACTGAATTGTTGTTGACTGATGATAGACATGTATTATCAGCATAGGTGGTAAGGATTTGTTTTTTTTAAATTTATTTATTGATATTTACAACTGTATTACAATTATACAGCAAGTAAATAGAATGCATGTTACATAATGACATGAGAATGACAAGTAGAGAAACTACCCACTGTTAGTACTCAAATCAAAGTTCAAATAAGAAGGTCACGTGGCCATCTTTTTAGACGCATCGGAGGATTATCGTGAATTGAAGAGGAAGCTAGGTTTGAAACTAGAGGGTTTGAGTGGTAATGAAGTTTGCTATGAAAGGATAGATACCGGGTTTGGGCCAAATCAGCAACAAAAGGGACATTAAGGTCGTTATGGATGACCGTGGTAAGGATAGTATTAGGATGAGTTGGGATGTCAGCTGTATAAACTGTATAAAGGATTGGGCCAAGGATACTACCTGGAGGAACAGTTAAATAATAAATTTGAAAATTAGAAATCTACTATTATTGGCATATTTAAAGTATAATATATATAAAATAGATTAATTTAAAAATAAAACGGCAATTAATTATTGTTTTATTAAAATTAACAATAGTTTTAGTGTCGACAACAAAGCGAAAAAAATGGCAAACCTTTCAAAATAAAATCCTACGGATCGCAGTAAACGCGCCTTGGTTTGTCAACTCCTCCGAGAGCTAAAACTAGATACGATAAAAGAATTTATTAAAAAGCGTTACACAAGGTTTAAAAGATGTACAGTCAAAGGAGATGTAACATTCAACATAGGCGAATCTATTTCATCCCCAAGACTAAAACCGAGACTCTTGAAAGATTTTCTGATGTGAACTCTATTACCTTTCTCACCAATTGTTTTAACAAATTGTAATATAATCCTGTTTCCTTTTAGTTTTCTGTTTTATAGTATAATAGTTCTGTTTTTTATTACATTGTAATTCTTTTATATGAAAAAAACTATTATATATTCATATCTTCTCTTGTAAATAAGCTGGTAATGTACAGTTATGGTATGAGGCGAAACCCACACTTTTACTTTATATTAAAGTTTAAAATTCATTATTAAAAAAACTTAAAGGCTAGGAATAGCCAATCTGGACATTAAGAATATATAAAACAACTATAGTTTTACGCCATTTTAAACTCTAATGACGTAGTTGCTCTACTGCCATGATCCTTAATAAAGGAAACTTCATAGCAGGATGTTGTGGGTTTGTGGGCGAGTTATGAAAAATAAATTGTTAAACTCGAGCAAACTTCCATTGTAAGGAAGAAAAAAAAAATGAAACTATTTCTTTCAACATTTTTTTTTGTTCGTAGAAGAGTGAAGAAAATGTTAAAATTATTAATAGATTCAGTTATTTCGGATTCTGGTTTGAATTAAATTTACATCTAAAGCGAGATTGTTACAGTTCTAGCATATCTGAGCATTACTTATGAATCGATTCGTATAGTACTAAATAATTTTTGTTTTTGAGAAAAATATATATATAAACGACTCGTTGAAGGGTAAAGGTCCCAGTTAGGAAGAACATTTTGTAGGAAGCTTTCGAAACCCCCCCCCCAAAAAAAAATAAAAAAAAGGTTAGGGTCTCTCGCCCGTGGCTTAAGCAGCAATGAATTTTAAAACGGGCCGTTTCATTTTCTTCACCTTAATAAAAAATGCCCTTCTTGATGGCCTATCTTTCCCCTCATTGCTAGAACATGTGTTGGCCATTTACTTATAGCCCCGCGCATCATTCTTGTATTTATTTAAATTAAAATAAATTGTAAATATAAAAATTAGAGGAAAAAGTATACAATAGAATGGAATTGGGAAAATATCAGAAACAAAGTCCTAAGCATTGATCACCACATAATATAAGCTACACTAACTATTTTTAATATAAGGAAGAAATACTTGGAGGTGCAGTCAATAAAAACACCTAAATAAGAGTAACTTATTTATTGTGTGCCGACGTTTCGGCCTACAATGTAGGCCATCTTCAGGGCTAAGATAGAGAAACAAACAGAAATATATAAAAAACGTTGCAGTAACAAGAATATAGTGACAAGTAATGTAGTAAAGTGGTACAAGTGTGGAAATTAAAATAGTGACTAGATATGATGAAATAGTAAATAGATATATGATAAATAAAGATAATGAATATAAGAGTGGTTACAGAATATAATAAACTTAAAATAGTGATAGATAAAAATAAAATTGTAGATGATGAACAGAAATTCAAATAGGGACAGATATAATAATTAAAGAATACGAATATAAAATAGAGAAAATAAATGTCCAGAAAGGATAAAATGTAAACATAATATAAAGGGAAAGAAAAATGAGGAGGTAAACGGAAAGATACAAAATGAGAAGATTAAAATATAGAAAAAGGGGGTGGAATATGAAGGATTTAGAAAAAACTAGTTTAATTATAGATATGGATATGATACCAGACATCTAGAGGTTACATAGGTAAAATGTAATAATACAAGCATATATAGAAAGAAATAGATAGATATAGATTGATACATTTCAAAAATTAAAAATAGAAAATAGTGTTTATAAATAAAAATAGTTAAATAAAATAAAATAGTTTATAAATAAAAATAGGCCTACATTGTAGGCCGAAACGTCGGCACACAATAAATAAGTTACATTTATTTAGGTGTTTTTATTGACTGCACCCCCAACTATTTCTTCCTTATATTAGAAGATACAGTCGACCAATTCTTCTCTAAAATAACTATTTTTAATTTTTTTATTGTTATAATTTTTAAATATTATTTTTCTGAAAAGAAAAGATTTAAAAATTATAACTATTTTTATTTAATAAACAGCTCCTAGTCAATCAGTCACGTCAACTTTTGGAAAGATAGGGATACGTTGTCTGATCAATGATAATATTCCTCCTTCAAAAGAACATGTTTGGTCGGTGAAGCAACCACAGCAACAGCAAAAGTAAATCTAATCAGAGAAGACAAAGTGCAGCACATTTAACAGATTCATAAAATAGAGACAACAATTTTTCTCAAAGATGCTCTGCAATCAACTTTTTTGGGGGTATGTTCTATTGGTGTATGTCCTGATGATGACTGGTTGTTTTTTCTTAGGTGTCAGTTACTCGTTAATTAACCTCCTGTAACGTTTAATAACATCTCACTGATTCCTGTAGAACAGGTCCGGTACTTAGGACTACACTTAACAAACGCTTAACTTGGAATCCTCATACTAGACTGAAAAGACAAGAAACAGCTCGACGTTTTAGGCTACTTCAACATTTACTAGACAAACGCTCTAAGCTCTCAATTAATTACAAAAGACTTATCTACATGACAATTATTAGACCCACATGGACTTACGGGATAGAGCTTTGGTGCTCCACTAAGCCATTGAATTTCTCTAGTATTCAATCCTTACAATCCAAAATCCTCAATGCTTCTTACTTTTGTTACGAACAAAGTAATCCATAATGACCTTTAAGTCCCGTTTATTGCTGATTTGGCCCGTAACCGATATCAATCTTTTCATGACAAACTTTATTACCACTCAAACTCACTAGTGTCAAACCTAGCAACCTCTTCAATTCCTGATAATCCTCCGAGGCGTCTGAAAAGAAGATGGCCTCGTGACCTTCTAAGTTGATCTTATTATTTGAGTATTACCACTGGGTAGTTTCTCTACTTGCTTGTGTCTCTGGACATGATTTATCTTTCATTGTATTTACTTGATGTATTCTGTATACAGTTGTAAATTTCAAAAAATATTTTATTTGGCTGTTTAGTGATATTTTCCTGCGATATTACCTGTATTCCCTTGGAATATTACCTGCAATACCTCTGATATTACCTGGGATACTACAACAACCCCTGAATAGTGACTTTTTACCTTTGCCCAGTAGAGAGGCACTATCGAACTGGGCCAAGGGCGGGAGATCGATCTGAACTAACGGAGAAGAGAACTTTTAAAATTGATCAGATGATCCCGCCTTAGCTCGCCTCACGCTACCTTATTTACGATCTGCCTTTGATGAATATTAATGATTCTCCGCCTGTAAAAATTATTTTTTACGGCTATAAATTTTAATTATTAGCTATTGCATTGATATACATTACGAAGTCATGAATGTAGCAATTATAGTGCTGATTTTTTATTTTAAAAAAACTGTACCGTTACAAGTCATGAGAGCACTTCGGATCAGTACATGTTAGACGTTGTACTGTTTCCAGTATAGCAGTTTTCCAGAGATGTGATTTGGTCTAAATAATTAATTTATTTATCTATCTCAAACTGATTTAAATAATTGGACTTCAGCACAACAACTCATCTCTCTACGCATTTAGAACTACCCCCCTGATTCTTAGACTTTATAACTTGCTATTATTGTGCTTTAATAACAGTAATTGGTACAGTGAAATCACGTGGTGTTCTTATCAAATCTTATCTCGGATTCAGTACATGGTAGATACTGTACTGTTTCTAAGGAAACGGTTATCGAGGGAGATGATTTGTCCTTGATCGCTCTCAATCGTCAGGTTTCCCCCCTCCCTATTAAGGGTAGCAACTGCCTGAGTCTGTAGATACCTTGTAGGCAGAGATGGCAAAGTGAATTCCATCTGAATCGTTCCTTTTGAGATAATTCATTCTAATTAACAAGTTAAAATGAACTACATACTTCATTTTTCAAAATAACTAGAAATGTACTGAACTAATAGAGGAATTGAACTATAGAAAAAGGGGTAGAAACTGAGAGGTCAAATGAACTAGAAAAAATATTGTTTCTAGAAAAAATAAAAAATCACTTCTATCTTATTTCTACATTTATTTTATATTATTCACATTTTTAATATTTATGATATATGTATTTGTTTGTTCATTTAACGTAACTTTATGATGCTATGGCTAATCGGACGATGCTACATTGGAGCTCTAAATTTTGCCTATCCAGGCTTAATTAGGATAGGGATTTTTAACGAGTACCTGACATCGTACAGGCTCGGGACCCCCGTTTAACGTCCCTTCCGAAGGACGGCGTAACTAAGGATTTTTTACTCCCTTTAAAAAAGTCCTAGGGCCACCCACCTGCCGGGCGGCGAACCCGCGATCTTGGGTTTACTAGCTTGTTACCCTAACCACTAGACCACAGGTGACCGTTTTATGATATATTTACATTAATTATGTTTATTTTCTATATCTTATTCTACACTATTTACGCTTATTATTTTGCATTACATTGAATAAAAAGAATTTTTGATAGTTTATTTAATTTGAGAATTATTATTGTCAGTATAAATTGCGATTATACATTTTAATAATAATTATTGTTATTACATGATCATAATTATCATGTGTATAAGTGCTTAAAATTATTACAATCATTCAATTATGTGAATTGTAATATAATTAAAATGAATGGTCTTAATTTAGTGGAAATGTTCATTCAATTACACATACACCGACTCGTACACAACACGATTGAACTCGAAAAATGATGAACGACATAACGACGAACTAAACCCAAGATCGCGGGTTCGTAGCCCGGCAGGTGGCCCTAGGATTTTTTTAAGGGAGTAAAAAATCCTTGGTTACGCCGTCCTTCGGAAGGGACGTTTAACGGGGGTCCCGAGCATGTACGATGTCAGGTACACGTTAAAAATCCCTTGGATGGCCAAATTTAGAGCTCCCACTGTAGCATCGTCCGATTAGCCATAGCAGCATAAAGTGACGTTAAATGAACAAACAAACGTAGTTCTCATCTCTACTGGTGAGTGGTGTGAACTAAAAAGAAATATAGTTCATTAAAACAGAGAGCGCTCTTTATAGTTCATTTTCCGGATCTTGTTAGTTCACGTACTTCTTATCATTACTTGTAGGTAGTGGTTATTTATTGCAGCCGGAGATGAATCCGATGGGGCACAGGGCCTTCCTGGGGATCTTTTAAGTAGAAACCGAAAATTGGGGGGAATCTTGCGGTTGAGTGTGATCTAAGATAAATTTCCTCCCTGCACAACCGTTGTCTCTACCAGGTACTTAACCCAAGATGTAGTGGTACATATTTTTAATTTTTTTTTTTATATAAATTTATGTTTTTTTTTTATCGTTAATATATAGTTTTATATAAATAATTAAATAAATGTAAGAGAGTGTAAATAAAAAACAGGCCGAGGAAGACAGGAGATAGATAACTAAGACTGAGGCAGGTGGTGGTGCTCGCTAATGAGCCCCCCCTACCTGCGCCGCTCCCAACCCGCCTCCAGCCTACCTTGGAAAAATTTAATGACCCTATACCTCCTCCAGGACCTCTTCTACCGCCCCCTCCCCTGTTCCAGGACCTCTTCTGCCCCCCTAACCCTCCTTTCCAGGACCTCTTCTAACCCCACCCCCCCCCCTCTCAACTTCTTTTTGTCCTCTTTAAAACTCCTCCAATCCCCCCTCTCTTACCTCTTCCAAAGCCGCTATGGGGTCTCAAATCGGACGGCGAAACATTCTTTCATTTTTATATATACATTGAATAAAATAAAATTATGATGTATAATTATTCTATTTATTTAAATTTATTCTTTTGAATTATATCTAATTAACAGGTGAGTTGTATAATTTATAATAATACTAGCTGTGCCCGCGACTTCTTCCGCGTGGAATAGTGACTTTGGGCAGCATTTTTAATTTTTTAGGCTAACTATTTTGCAAATAAAATACATATATTAAATTAAGTGTTTTACTGGAAATATCTTATCTAAGTACATTTTTATAAAAAAAACGTTTTAAGTATTCTCATTTTTTGCCAAAACATAGAGATTTTGCGGGTTTGATACAGGTAGGTCTGCCACATAGAGCATGGTAAAAACATTTTTTTCTAGATGAACACCTGCAACTTTAAGCGACTGTCCTTGAGCTTTGTTTATTCTTATTTCAAATGCTGTTTTCGGGGAAGCTGTACTCTTTTAAACAATGAGCACTTGTTAGTTTCTTATTCTTCATTTAAGATATACAAAGAACCTATCTGTAAATTTCAAGATGCTAAGTTCAGTTGTTTCGGCTGTGCGTTGACCGCTGGGTGTGTTAGTCAATCAGGTTACAGTTTTAAATAAACTTGGCCTGCGTGCTGTGTTGATAAAAAGTAGCTCATTGTCTTTTCCCAGGCTTGAGTTTATCCATACAAAATTTCAACAAAAATGGTTCAGCACACATGTGAAACATACATTGGCACTGATTAAAAAACGGGACGGACAGAAATTACTTTCGTTAACTGTTATTCGGGTCAGTAAAGGATTAGTATATAATGTTATTGAAAAGGATTACAGGAAGGATTAGAATAATGTACATATGTAGGTAATTTATCGATGTGTTTTTAGTTTTGGCGGTCCTACTTACTTTCTGCAATATATTCCTGTAAACTATGTTACTTGATTTGTTTCGTTCGGCGAAAATATGTAGATTTTGCGAGTAAGAAACACGTGAGCGAGATACTCAGGGGGGGGGGTCTATAGCGATGCTAACAATATTTAACAATTAAATTAAATAACCGCGATTTCCTACCAACCATATCGTCCCTACCATCGCAAAGAATGTGAAAAAAACACAGTTTTCGTTTTCGACTTATAGCAGTTGCTTTAGGATTGGTAATTGATATAAAATTAATATAGAGGCATCTATCAGTCACAAAAACGATGTAAAACGAATGTCATTGGACATGGACTATAGGCACTAATTTTATTGAACCTGGAAACTATTTTTTTTTAATTCTCCTCAAAATTACCGATTTTCACATTCGATAGTTGGAAATTGTAGGGACGATATCGATGCCTTAGTTCACAAATGTGTTAAGTGCAAATTGTTCAAAAATGATTTTTGTTATATATAAATAATATTGTAAAATTGTGATCAGTAAGTCATAGATCATATATTGATATAAAATCAATAGAGAAGCTGTGAAGTTTACAAAAATATATTGTGTGTTTAAATTTTAGCTGAATTTATTGTGTTTAAATTATTATCAAAGTTGACTCCTGTAAAATCCTGTTTTCGGCATTTAACCCCATATGTGAACTAAGGCATCGATATGTTGGAGGTAATATTGGTATATATATATATATAATTTTTTTTTTTAATTTTGAAGAGAATAGATTATGTCTTGGCCGGGATTCGAACCCGGTTCGGCCATGTTCGAATCCCGGCCAAGACATAATCTTTTCTCTTCAAAATTAAAAACAAAAAAATATATTTAAAAATATTTAAATAATTAAAAATAACCATAAAAATATATATATATATATATATATATATATATATATATATATATATATAAAAATTATATACAGTTATATATTATTATATTTTATATATATATATATATATATATATATATATATATATATATATATATATATATATATATATAGTGATATTAATAATATTCTTTACAAATATAAACGCTAATTTTAGTACCTGTTTAAATCCTTTAAATGAATCTATTGAATTATTTTCACTGAAACACTATTTTATTTACACCAAACTAATAAAATAAATTAGATGTAAATAAAATATTAATAGACACTATTATTATATCACTTATCACTCACTCTATTTGAAAATTATTTCACAAATTTGGAATTTTGAATAAGTAATCTAACAGAGGACCTTCACTAGCCGGCACTACCCGGCATACTAATGAGCGATGTTTTTGAAACAGAGATGGTACCAAAGTGACAGCCAATCAGAATCGAGTACTCTATTATCCGGCCTAAACAAATCCGCCACTTCCTTTCTAATATTCAGTCAGTTTTCTGCTTTTCTCTAGTCTACATCACACGTTTATAAAATCATCATAAAATATGTTTTCTCTGAAATGATTACTTTTGGTATGTATCTTTATTCATAAAATATATATAAATATAGAATATATATTTAAATTAATTAAGAATGCTGAATTTACTGTATTTTCGATATAAGATTTAATTAAAACTTATATTATTTTTATTAATATTTTTCAATTTTTTAATTAAAACTTATATTATTTTTATTAATATTTTTCAATTTTCAGATATACCAAATTTTAAAGGTAAAAATATAACACTCATACTTAAAATGAATTGAAGATATAGAAGTAAAAATAATACATTTAACTAACATATTTAAGAAATTTATTACCAATGAAATTAATTTTTTTAAATAATATTGTTATTATAAGTTTTTTAAAAAAAATTCTTTTCATTTTAAATAATTTGAGCTTTGTACCTAGATTTCCTAGATTATATCATGTGTATATTATTCTGTTTTATTATTATATTATTCTAATTTTGTTCTTTTGTAACTTTATTTTTATTGCAAGCCAAGAATTTAATGATGTTAAACGAAAAGCTGTACCACTTCAAGAGATTAGGAATGTTGGGTTCAGTGCAATTACGGTTTTGCAGGGAAGTGAATTTGTCGAGAATACGCTCAACAGCTATTTTGCGGATGTAATGTGTTTATTTATGAAGGTATTTATTTATTAAGTATAAATTATTTAGTGACAAGAAATTTTACTTTTAAAAATATTATTGGTTGATTCATCATAATGAACACTCAATATACAAATATGCAATTATATATATATATATATATATATATATATATATATATATATATATATATATATATATATATATATATATATATTTATATATATATATATATATATATATATATATATATATATATATATATATATATATTAAAATTTTAACATCGTGTATCCAGTAAGTAACCAATTTTTTATTCATTTCTTTTTTTTTTCATTTATTCTTGGAAATATTAAAATTATTTCATCATTAATAATACCATAAAGATTTCATTATAGCATTAACATTTAAAATATTAAATGCTTTCGATATTTAGAAATATTTATTAAACATAAATCAATTTATTATGACGATTTTTTCCATTTTGTTTACTAGCTTACATACGATACGCAATATTAATCAAATGTATTGTGTTTATTTAAGCATGGTGTGCATGTCCTAATAAAAGATCTCCACTAGGGGGTTACTGGGGGGGGGGGGGAGTAAAAATAATACATACAATATAATTTCAGGGATACTGAAAAAAGTTTTCAGAATTATGTATTTTAAATTCTCCGGCTTTAGTGGCATGAGATAAATTTATTGCCACAAAGAGTAGTTACGTGATTAAACTTTTTTAATTTTTTTTTTACAATTTTACATCAGTACCTTAACTCTAAAAGTACAAAGAGATATCTACGAGTACTGCAACAGCAACTCCTTCATCTTTCCGGGTTTGGGCTTATAGTAAATTTAAAAGAGAGGTTTTGCCAGTGCCTCCTGGAGCATCAAAAAAGAGCAACCTCCTTCGCCACTGGCAACTTTTTGAATAACTGAGTCAAAAACTAACCTTTTTTTTTATGAATTTAAAAGTGGAAGAGCTTCTGTTATTTGTTGCATTAAAGAATGCAATGATTATCAATCTCAAATAACCCTTTTGCCTCACATTCTTCTCGAAATTTTGAAAACTCTTGATTATCGAGCTTTTTGAGATCTTTGAAAGAGGTTGGCCCACGCACAGTGTGTAAAATCATTAAAACTTATGTTTATTATTTATTTCAAATTAAATCATCCCCTATTTCTACGCCTTACAACCATTTTTCGCATTAAAAAGTAGCATGTGTCCTTTCTCAGACTCTAGACTATCTCTGTACCAAATTTCATTTAAATCGGTTCATTAGTTAGTAGTATTAGGCGTGAAAGTGTACCAGACAGACAGTGCTACTTTCGTATTTATAATATAGCTTTTGCCCGCGGCTTCATTCACGTGGAATTTGGTCTACCACATAAAGTTTCTTGACAGATCATTTTAAATAAATAATTTAATTTTTTTTTAACTATATGTTAATCGTACATCCAAAATTTCAGATGTCTAATTTCAAAACTGACGAATTCTATACAATCTTTGAACCCCTATTATATTAAGGGGGAAACCATCCAAATTTCTTTCTTAAATTATAAGAAGAACTTATCTGCAAATTTCAAGATGCTAAGTTCCTGATTTGCCTTTAATTATCTACTTTAATGGATTCTCCACAGGGCAAAAGAACTATCTGGGGGACACGTGCCCCCTCTAATTACGCCCTTGCTGTAGTCTGTGTGTTATTATGATGTACAGCCTATATTACTGTAAAATTTCATCCAAATCCGTTCAGTAGTTTTTGCGTGAAAGAGAGACAAACATACAAACTTTCACGTTTATAATATTAGTAAGATTAGTAGTATATCAAAACAAATAGTTTCACTCTTGTTCTTTCTGATATTTTAACAACTATGATCATGTTATTTTCCTTTAATTATGTACTATAATGGATTCTCCACAGTTCCTATAAAACTGTCGGGGGGGGGGGGCACCTGCCCCTGTGCGCCCTCCACTAAATCCGCGCTTGCTATAGCCCATGTGTTATTTTGATGTATAACCTATATTACTGTAAAGTTTCATCCAAATCCGTTAAGTAGTTTTTGCGTGAAAGAGACAAACATACAAACTTTCGCATTTATAATATTGGTAGGATTATATGCACAATATTTTTCTTTTATTTTATTATTCTCCTTCTGCTTCATTGTACGCCATTTCCAGCGTCGAGGAGCTTCCTATTTTGTTTCAATACTTATGCCCCCTCAGGAGAAAGGGGCTGTACCCCCCGATACTGGGTTCCCCCAACCTGGAGGACCAATGGCTAATTACAGTCAGATAACTTGGCGATCTTTATGGATTATTATGATATTATTTTTATTAATAGATTAAATAGATAGGGGATAGGGTCACCTGTGGTATAGTGGATAGCGTAACTAATTAATACTATGTAGTATTAACTTGGCTATGAGAAACTTGTAATTAATCCAATATTAAGTACATAAAGAAAATAAAGTGAAATATTTGTATTAATAAGTTGAAGCGCATTTAACTTCAGGATTACTTTATTTCTTCTGGAAGCAAAAGTGATTTTTCTCGGAGATAGCTAATTGTCTAGCTTCTCAGAATAACCTCGCAAAATTTTCAGAGAATTGCTTAGAACAATTTAAAACATTTTCTGAGAATTCGCAACACGTAAATTAGAGTATTAAAGTTTATTAATGGTATTGTTTTTTACTCTGTAATATTTTGTTCATTTGTAAAGCTATTTAAGAAATCTGCTTCTTCAAGGATAACAATGCCACAACTTTAAGAATTTTTATTTAAATGAATTTTTTATTACCAATCTTGCAAGACTTTTCTGTAAATGCTAAGATTACTATAAGGAAGACAATTCGTAATCTCTGAGAAATGTAGCTTTTACATCGACAGCCCAGTTTTCCATCCAATTAAGGTTACTTACCCAGGTTAACCACCCAATTAAGGTTACTCACCCAGGTTAACCACCCAATTAAGGTTACTCACCCAGGTTAACCACCCAGCCCCCTCCCTCGACAGCCCTGAAGATGACTTGCAAAGTGGGTCGGAACGTTGGCTATTTAATAAACAGTGCTCCCTATATAAGAGAAATTTATTGACCTCCGCCCGGACAATTTTCTGGTATTTTTTATTTTTTTTTATTTATTGATATTTACAACTGTATTCCAATAACACAACAAGTAAATAGGCTAAGTTATACATAATTACTTGATATAATGACTAATAGAGAAACTGCCCACTGGTAGTACTCAAATCACAAGTTCAAATAAGAGGGTCACATGGCCATCTTCTTTTCAGACGCCTCGGAGGATTATCGGGAATTGCAGAGAAGCCAGGTTTGAAACTAGAGGGTTTGAGTGGGAATGAAGTTTGCTATGAAAGGATAGATACCGGGTTCGGGCCAAATCAGCAACAATAGGGACATTAAGGTCGTTATGGATGACTTTATTCTTAACAAAATAAGGAGCATTGAGGATTTTACGAAGGATTTTGGACTGTAAGGTTTGGATACGAGAGGAATTCGATGGCTTAGTGGAGCCCCATAGCTCTACTCCGTAAGTCCAAATAGGTCGTATGATGGTCATGTAGATGAGTCTTTTGTAGTTAACTGGGAGCTTAGAGCGTTTGTCTAGTAAGTGTTGAAGTAGCCTGAAACGTCGTGCGGTTTCTTGTCTTTTCAGTCTTGTATGAGGATTCCAGGTTAATCGTTTGTCAAGGTACTACCCGTAGCTAGGTTTGAAACTAATGGTTTTCTTCCACCAAAACTCGAAGAACATGTGAAAATTGTGCGGAAATCTAGCTATGATATCTGAGTAAAGTCTGAATTATTTACAAGTAGCAAAATTTTACATTTTTGTTTGAAGGAAGATTAATGTGTTTTCATTGATAAAAATAAACAGGTTCGACAAACATAAAAATTTACTATTTGGAGGAGTATTTTAAAGAAAACACAGATTCCGGCATCGGAAAAAGGGGGCGGAGTGGCTCAGTAGTAGAGCACTGAGTTGTCATGCCCGAAAATCCTGGTTCAAATCCCGCTGTTGGCAAGGCTTTTATTAAGTCTGTTATCAGCCGGGAATGGATCATATGAGATCTAGGACCCTCCTGGGGTCAGCTTCTAAAAGTAGGTACCCAAAATAAGGAGTAAAATTCAGGCGGTCGAGCGTGATCTAGGACAAATCAACTTCCTGCAAAAACAATGTTCATAAACAATACTGTCTCTACCATGTACTGAACACCAGATTCTTCATGGGTTGTAATGTTACAGGTTTTGTCTTTTACATTTATAAAAGTCATAAGTCCAAGAAACATTAAAAATGTACAAATATAATATAGGATAGATAATATAAGTGCGTTTTACTATATTTGTTGTAGTATTGAGTCCATTTTCAATTGAGTCGTCCTACTGCAATAGCCCTAAATAATACCTGGAATGTCGGTCGAAACGTCGGCTATTTCTTGAACTATACCCGGGCCATTTTCTTCCTCATATATTCGTTATATAGTGTACATAACGTAAGTGCACTAACGTACATAACCGTAGTATATGACGTTTTACAATATAGATATAATAAGTACATTATATTACGACATTATTACATCTAAGCGGATCCGCTCGGCTAATTAGAAGCGACTAATCCCCGGACTTCGGTCGGGTGAGCTCAACTTCTTTGTGGTAACTTGAACCCGGCACTTAATGCCCACTTTAATTACACTTAAGTTCCGCCCCCGCCCCCACTAAGTTCCCTCCGGCAAAGTCCTACTTCGGAATTTATTATAAAAACCTTGTGAGGTCGGACCTCTCCATTACTGCTCTCTTCATCACTGGCTCTCTTGCTAATCGAAGCTTAGTCTCTCTCCTGTAATGTCTCTATTGTTTCCATAACGAAGGAAGTCAATTAAAAAATAAAAAAAAATAAACGCCTAATATAAAAAAATAAAAAATAAAAAATGAAGGGTATCATTGGCTGTTATATTAGAAAATAAAGACGAAAATGAGAAAAGGAAAACAGTGATATTCGTGTGGTATTGAAAAAAAATAGGTATCAATTCCGCAGGTTGTCGCTTTGAGGTAAATCACAATTAGTTTTAACTTTATATTCATTTATTTTATATCCAAGTTCTCGATGAGGTTTTATAGAATGTAATCATGAGAAATGTGCACGTTTAGGTTATCGTTTAATTATCAAATGAACGTTTCAATAAACGCTTCGAAATATTGATGATGATATAATATACTATATGCAGTCTGTAATAGTTACAACATACAGGCAGTAATAAAATTATTTTTATTTTTTAGATTATTATTAGAAAGGAAACGATTAACTTAATTAAACTGCTTTTGACTTAAATCGAATCGACTAACTACGGAACTGATACCGAATAAAGTAACATAGCTAGGCACTCTGATTTTTAGACAATAAATTAATTCTTTGCTTGGCTGCTGAACTAAGGCAGAGGCTCAAAAGAGGACTAAATCACTGATCTTGAAGAATGGTGTAAAAACGAGAGATTTAAAATAAATTCTCAAAAATCGCATCAAATCACTTTTACCTTTCGCCGCAAACCAATGACTTCCTGCCCTTCAGTATTCTTTAATAATATCCCTCTGGTGCCTGTAGAACAGATCCGTTACTTAGGGTTGTATTTCAAACAAACGATTAACCTGGAATCCTCATACAAGACTGAAAAGACAAGAAACCGCTCGACGTTTCAGGCTACTTCAACATTTACTAGACAAACGCTCTAAGCTCCCAATTGATTACAAAAGACTCATCTACTTGACCATCATACGACCTATTGGGAGCTTTGGGGCTCCACTAAGCTATCGAATTCCTCTCGTATCCAATCCCTACAATCAAAAATCCTTCGTAAAATCCCCAATGCTCCTGATTGTAATAAAGATAAGAATAAAGTCATCCATAACGACCTTAATGACACATTCGTTGCTGACTAACCCGCTATCTATCCTTTCATGACATACTTCATTCACCATTCAAACCCTCTAGTTTCAAACCTAGCTTCCTCTTCAATTCCCTATAATCCTCCGAAGCATCAGAGAAGAAGATGGCCACGTGACCGTCTTAGTTGAACTTGTGATTTGAGTACTACCAGTGGGTAGTTTCTCTAATTGTCATTATCATGTCATTATATATCACTTAGCCTATTTACTTGTTGTATTATTGTAATACAGTTGTAAATATCAATAAATAAATTTTAAAAAAAATCTCCTATGACTAATTACATGATATATACAAAATAATATCTATGATTGGTAAAAAATGATTCGGTAGAAATCTGAACATAGATTACTTATTTATGCTTTTACTATGATTCTTATTTCGGTTTCCAGGTTTTTCATCTCCCGGTGTATTTCCTGGTAGGGTCTTAACCTATTGTCTTCCTTCGTTTTCTTGGGCCCATAAATTCTCCTCAAGACCCATCCTTCTCGCTATTTCAAGTAATTATTCTAGTTTAGGGAGACATGATGTCTTCATCCCTTACAAAATCGTTATTTTTATAACTATATTTTAGTGCCTTATTTTTGCGATATAGGATAGGTCCTTCTTATCAAAAATATCTCCTGTTGCGATGCCTAATTTTTCTAATTTTGTGATTTTCTCATTTATGCTATCTTTTTCCAAACCATTGCTCCGTAGTTTTTCACCTAGATATTTAAATTTCTTTCTTTTTTATATAAAACTTTTATTTTTCCTTTTTTGTCTCTATTAGTTTTTTGTCTGTTATCCTAAATTCCGTCTTTTCATAGGTAATGTGCAGGCCTACTATTGCTTTGGGTATTTTTTTTTTTGGAGGGGGGTATTTCTTTGACTAATTATCTCTTCTTCAGTTTCTGCTTGGAGGCCTAAATCTTCTGCAAAGGCTAGGCAGCTCACATTTAGGTTCATTAGTTTTTATTTATTTATTTTTTTCACCTATTAAGTTATCCTCCCATGCTGCTTTAATAACTCCTTCACTTGAAGGATTACACAGGGCAGGCAATCCTTGCCGGGGGGCGGGCTACGAGAGGTATTGGGGCGCTGTGGGGGCGGTGGTACCAGAGCGCCCCGTCCCCAGCTAACGATCCCACCTTATCTCGTCCCCCAGCCTTCACCTCTTCCCACCGCCACCTCAACCTTTACCTCCACCTGCATCTCCAATAGTACCAATAGTATTAATGTATATTGGTACTGCAGAAATTCATTTTATGTAAGCAATTGGGACCCCCCCCTCTCAAAAAAAAAAGAAAAAAATCCTGGAAAAAGTGCTTGGTTTTGTCCTGTATTTTTTGTATTGATATCGATTTGTCTGAAAAATAATGCAGGATTTCATGTTTTCTTTAAAACACTCCTAGAGAACTGTTTTTGATTATTGGACTGTTATAAATGTAAACCCTTATCAATCCTCTTACAACCTAAAATGCTTGTCAAACTCTGTAACGTTTTGCTACATTGAAACAATTTAGTCTTTACTCTAAGATTTCAAATCTGGTTTTCGCATACATTTTTTTAAGTGTTAAAAACCGGCCAGAATAAGGACCAAATACCAAATTAGTCTGGGGAAAAGTTACTATTAGTGAGTGCACTGTTCTAAGATAGTTCCAGAGATTTCGAGAATGCGATTTGAGCCTTGAAGATAAAGCCGTGAAGAAAATGTTGTTACGGGCTACTGGGTATTAAAATGAATTAAACTACTGCTAAATTAAAGATACTATTATTTATTAATAAAATGATAAAAAAGAATATAATGTTACGGTCACAGACAGGAAGACGGAAGCAAGGGATTAGCGGCTTAAATCCGTCGGCGGGTGAAGTTAGGATTAGGACCTTCTTGATCGTCTCCTTTTGTCGGAAAAGGATTAAGTAGATTCCAGAATTGTCTCCACCCTTCCGTGTTCTAGAATGTTCGGTCTTGCCTATTTAAATACCTCCCTCGCCTCGAGCGAGTCAGTCTTAGTCTAAGAGTAGACCACGCACGGTGAAGATCTGTGATAAGTGAGTATCAGTGTGATAAACTAGTCAGTGTTGAACCGGCCAGTGTAATAAGTGTATCAGTGAACTGTGGCGGTCTCGCGAGTGTAATAAACTGTTTTTGTGTGTCAGTTTGTCATACTTGGAGAATCTTACGGTCGGTGGACTAGTGAACTGTAAGTGTTAACTATTAGTTATACATTTTAGTGTAATTTTGTAATATTCATAGAAACTATTGTAACTAGTTAAGCTATCTAGAATTAGTAATATCTTATATTATTGTAATAATTAAATAGGCCTAGGTTATAATTAATATTTAGACAATAGTCATTATAAATTTATATTAGTCTAATAATTTAATTTTTAATAATTTACTTGTTTCCTTTTTATCACTTTTGTTAATAAATATTAGTATCTTTAATTAAGGAATTGTTTAATTCATTTTAAGACCCGGTAGCCCGTAACAATAATGAAGTTACATACAATCAAATTATTAAACTAATATTAATTTACAATAACAATATTCTAAATATTTATAATAACCTAGGCCTATTTAATTACTACAATAATACAAGATGTTACTAATTCTAAATGACTTAACTAATTACATAAATTTGTATGAATACTATAAAATTACACTACAATTTACAACTACTAATTAGCACTTACAGTCCACTAATCAAGGCCACCAAGCGTAAGATTCTCCAAATATGACAAACTGACAGACAGTAATAAACAGAAACGGTTTATTACACTCGCGAAACTGTTACAGTCCACTGATACACTAATTACACCGGTTTACCACTGAATAGTTTATCACACTGACAATCACTTATCACTAGTTCATCACAGTGCCTGGTCTGCTCTCAGATTGACTCGCTCGAGGCGAGGGGGGTATTTAAATAGGCAAGGCCGAACATTCTAGACCGCGGAAGTAGAGGAAGAATATTCTGGGATTGTCGAGAACCTTCTTGATCTCTTCCGACAAATGGAGGCGTTCGAGAAGGTTCTAATATCTTAACTTAAGACGCTAATCCCTTACTTCCGTCCTTCTCTCTGTGACCGTAACAATATGTATTGGAATGCAATTGCAAAAACCAAAAAAAAACAAGGCTTCAAGTCTCTAAAATGCTCTATAACAAAACAACTAGTATTTTAGAGTGGTTTATTTTTTTCCATTAGTTAATAAATTTGTTTTGATGATTTTCCTATTGTATTTTTTGAGTTTTTGCTGATTTTTATAGTGTTAATAAATTATAAAAACTGGTTCACGCATGTCACCAACTAATGTCGGATGCTCGGCTAAGCAAAATTTTTTATAATCAAAATGCACTCTAAAAGCGAAACAATCAATACACCCACTCGTTAAAAATTTTCTAATAAATGTTTTAATGGTTAATTAAAAAAATTCATTAACATCATTACTATAGGAATGCTTTGCTTTATCAAAACCAAAATTTTTATTTTTTTTAACTCACATGAATTTTCAAAAAACTCTGTTGAAAAATTAGTTTTTTTGAATTATGACATTGTTCTTTTGAAGGAGTGACATATTGCCTAGTAGATGCTTCGACCTAACATCCCGCAAAACAGATTATTCCAATACTATGCTTCAGAGTGGGTTACACTATGACAATTGTAATACTGCCTCTAGTGTTGGCAGCAAATGTCACTGCAACTCTAGTGGTGTTAACTGGTATGACAATTGCGGTCAGGATCTTGACAGTTAATAGCTGTCGTAATGTTTAGAATGGTAGTTACCTTATGGTGTCTATCAATTTATGTAATTGCTTTGCTATATGATATGAGGTAGTATATTTGTGATTGTGAATAGTAGCAATTTTTTTTTTATTACTTTATCAATTATAATTTTATTACAACGTACCTAATATACAGTAAATTTATGTATCATACCTAATAGTCAGAGGTATGATACATAAATTTACTGTCAAGATATCTTACTAATATTATAAATGTGAAAGTTTGTATGTTTGTCTCTCTTTCACGCAAAAACTACTGAACGGATTTGGATGAAACTTTACAGTAATACAGGTTATACATCAAAATAACACATGAGCTATAGCAAGCGCGGATTTAGGGGAAGGCGCACGGGGGCAGGTGCCCACCCCCGACAGTTTTATAGGAACTGTGGAGAATCCATTATAGTACATAATTAAAGGAAAATAACATGATCATAGTTTTTAAAATATCAGAAAGAACAAGAGTGAAACTATTTGTTTTGATATACTACTAATTTTATAAATGTGAAAGTTTGTATGTTTGTCTCTCTTTCAAGCAAAAACTACTGAACGGATTTGGATGAAACTTTACAGTAATACAGGTTATACATCAAAATAACACATGAGCTATAGCAAGCGCGGATTTAGGGGAAGGCGCACGGGGGCAGGTGCCCACCCCCGACAGTTTTATAGGAACTGTGGAGAATCCATTATAGTACATAATTAAAGGAAAATAACATGATCATAGTTTTTAAAATATCAGAAAGAACAAGAGTGAAACTATTTGTTTTGATATACTACTAATTTTATAAATGTGAAAGTTTGTATGTTTGTCTCTCTTTCAAGCAAAAACTACTAAACGGATTTGGATGAAACTTTACAGTAATATAGGTAATACATCAGAATAACACATGGGCTATAGCAAGCGCGGATTTGGGGGGCGCACGGGGGCAGGTGTCCCCCCCCGACAGTTTTATAGGAACTGTGGAGAATCCATTATAGTACATAATTAAAGGAAAATAACATGATCATAGTTGTTAAAATATCAGAAAGAACAAGAGTGAAGCTATTTGTTTTGATATACTACTAATCTTACTAATATTATAAATGTGAAAGTTTGTATGTTTGTCTCTCTTTCAAGCAAAAACTACTAAACGGATTTGGATGAAACTTTACAGTAATATAGGTTATACATCAGAATAACACATGGGCTATAGCAAGCGCGGATTTGGGGGGCGCACGGGGGCAGGTGTCCCCCCCCGACAGTTTTATAGGAACTGTGGAGAATCCATTATAGTACATAATTAAAGGAAAATAACATGATCATAGTTGTTAAAATATCAGAAAGAACAAGAGTGAAGCTATTTGTTTTGATATACTACTAATCTTACTAATATTATAAATGTGAAAGTTTGTATGTTTGTCTCTCTTTCAAGCAAAAACTACTAAACGGATTTGGATGAAACTTTGCAGTAATATAGGTTATACATCAGAATAACACATGGGCTATAGCAAGCGCGGATTTAGGGGGGCGCACGGGGGCACGTTCCCCTCCCCCCCCCCCCGACAGTTTTAGAGGTACTGTAGAGAATCCATTATAGTACATAATTAAAGGCAAATGAGGAATTTAGCATCTTGAAATTTGCAGATAGGTCCTTTGTAAGATTTAAGAAAGAAGTTTGGATAATTCCACCCTGAAGGGTTCAAAGGTTGTATGGAATCCGTCAGTTTTGAAGTTATACATCTTAAATTTTGTACGAGAAATCTATAGTGAAAAAAATTAAATCATTTAAATAATTAAAGTATTTATTATTTTAACTATTGTTAAAAAACACTGTCAAGAAACTTTATGCGGTAGTCCAAATTCAATGCGAGCGAAGCCGCGGGCATAAGCTAGTAGTGTATATAAACGTAGAAAGACACAAATGCAAATATAAACTATCATATTAAATAGTACCTTTTAATAATTGAAAAAAAAAAATTGGTCGAAAATTAAACAATTAAAAAATTAATAAAAGTTGCAAAGGGTGCTAGAATTTTAAGTAACAATTGTAATAATTTAAGTAATGTTCTTAAACGGTAGGCGCAACCTTGAGTAAATTAATAAACAATATACCAATTAAGGCTATCGAGAATAGTTTAATAATGACATGGAGGAGTTAATAAAACATTCAATGAATGATCGATGAATTAAAGTCAGTATGGATAAGTAAAATTTTTCAGTGTTTTCATGTTTCATGTTCAAATTTTCATGTTTAAAGTTATTTTTAGTGATGCTTTTTCAAAAAATAATTTATTCAATAAAATTTACAACTTCATTATACTAATACAACAAGTAAATAGTTTAAGTGATACATAATGACATGAGATAATGACCAGTAGAGAAACTACCCACTTGTAGTACTCAAATAATATGTTTAACTTAGAAGGTCACGTGGCCATCTTCTTTTCAGACGCCTCGGGAGATTATCGGGTATTGAAGAGGAAGCTAGGTTTTCAAACTAGTGGGTTTTTAGTGGGAATGGAGTTTGTGATGAAAATATTGATATCGGATTCGGGCCAAATCAGCTACAAATGATACATTGAGGTCATTATGGATTACTTTATTTGTAACAAATTTTGGAGCATTGAGGATTTTACGAAGGATTTTGGATTGTACGGATTGAATAGGAAAGGAATTCGATGGTTTAATGGCATTCCAAAGCTCTATTCCGTAAGTCCAGATGTGTCTAATGATTGTCATGTATATTAGTTTTTTTTTTTAATTAATTGAGAGCTTAGAGCGTTTGTCTATTAAATGTTGAAGTAGCCTTGTCTTTTCAGTCTTGTATGAGGATTCTAGGTTAATCGTTTGTCAAGGTGTAGTCCTAAGTATCGGATATGTTCTACTGAAAATTTAGTGAACTGCATGCTAAAGTCGGATGAACAGTGGGCACGGTTGAAAAAATTCGTCACAGGGGTCCTCAAAAGACTGAAAGAGGAGGAAAGGGCAAAGAGAGAAAATCAGTAAAGACTGGTGCCTTCGTGAAGAGCAAGAATTTAGAACAAGAAGCTACAAGATGGAAATGGCGGCATGGAGGCGGCACACATCCATTCTCCTCCACGAAGTAATGCCTTACATCGGTCCCGTGGGGTGTGGAAAACAGGTGTAGGGAGTTGGTTTTAGTGGGTAATCCCACACACGGATAGGTATGGGCCTAGCCGCGTCTTTTGAAGATTTCCAACTGCTCACGTAAAAAACACACACACGTATATATATATATATATATATATATATATATATATATATATATATATATATATAATAGTTTATAAATCGGTAGGCAATTTAGGAGTGATAATGTAAGCTACAACCAACTAGTGAAGTACAAGCTTTCTCTAACATATGTTTTTTAGTGTTTTGTTTTAACTTTTCAAGTGTCACACATCATTTTTTTCTAATTGTATTTTCGTATTAATTTTTGTCAGTTTTTAATGATTTTTTGTTTTTTAAAATAAATTTTCAGACATTTGGATATTTAAACTGAAACTGCGTCTTATTTACTAGAATCAGATATACAATAACAAATTCTAATAGACAACACAATTATTTACATTATTTAATTTCTAAATGACAATTGAGCAGCTCTCAATATAAATATAAGATAATAATAATAATTGGCCGATTGACCGCAATATAATTTAATAATTTTGGCATGTAGAGAATTAATATATTTCTGATATTGAAATTACAAAGTGGATTTTGAATTTATTAATATATATATTTATATATATTCCGATTTTAAACGGATTCCCCTGTGTTTAAATATTGAATAATTAGTCGGTGGTTTTGTGGAATGATTTTGTTTGCTTTTCTCTACCGCCTCGTATAGGCTTGGTTATTATTAAACAGCGGAAATTTTTGTTTATTTAACCCGTCGGACACTTAATTTGCATTTTCATATCCTATTATGAAATAATTAATTAAATAATAATTGCATATAATAATAAAAATATAATTTTTAGGTGGGCTTCTTCTTCTTTTGTTTGCCTATTTTTTAAGTATGTTAAAATTTTGCAAACTTGTGTAATTACGATGTATTTAGAGATTTAATATATTTGTAGGTATAAAAGTATATCTTATATATATATAATAAATATCGCATAGTATTTGTTGTAAGTGTAATTTTTTAAGGTTATGGTTAGTCAGGCCGTGTTCTGAAAAGAATTTCGCCTTTTTTTATATTTATAGTTTAGTGGGTCAGTATAACACTGAAAATCCAAAAATTGTAAAAAAAAGTCAATTTTTGGATTTTCAGTGTTATCTGTTTTTGTTACTGAAAGTATCATATATATCATATATATACAATAAAGAGAAAAATAAATTAAATAGGGGGTCACCTGAGATGTGCTGTACTATAAACCTATGCTACTACAGCCTATTTTGGGAACATTGGGTTTAATACATGGTAGAGACTATATTGTTTTAATGCAAACCAACTGTTTGGCAAGATGATTGGCCAAGATCACTCAACAACCGATAAAAAATAATTTAAAAAAATGATTATTCTACTTTTTAATGGCTCGAATTGCCGCAACGCAGTGTTGTTGTTTGTTCATCTAACGTCACTCTATGCTATGGCTAATCGGACGACGCTACAGTGGGAGCTCTAAATTTTGCCTATCCAAGTTTAATTAGGATAGGGTTTTTTAACGAGAACCTGACATCGTACAGGCTCGGGACCCCCGTTTAACGTCCCTTCCGAAGGACGGCGTTACTAAGGATTTTTTACTCCCTTTAAAAAACCACTAGACCATATCTAGCCCCTGAAAGGCACTGTGGTCCGAGAGTATTGTTTCATTTAAGGTTCAGATCAATTAAATTTACTATTAAAATTAACCGATTTGGATGACAAGCGGAGCACGATGGCGTAGGTACCCACTCCATCCTTACAGTAAAGCTGAATATTAAATGCTCCGGTAAAATTAGTCCACTTTGGGAGAGTTAAAGGCGAGTTAACCGGAGTTATTATCCCTATCTCTTTTATATGACCCCTTCTCGGTCCCTTAACTATTCCTTCGTTCCTTAGCTTTATCACTCACTTTATGCGACCTTTGACCCTAGAATAAATAAAGCTCAATAAAGGTACGAAGGTATCTTCAATAATGAGGTACCCTCAACTCCTAAGGTGGCTCATTGCTGAACCTCCTTCGTCTCAACCTCTTCAGCAAAAATGTAAATTTAGATTGTTATTGACCCTAATGCAACAAGATAACAACTCAGGAAGGTTAATATAAAAATACAAATGTATAAATTATAAATATTACTAAGCATAAAAATAAATTGGGAGTACATATTCAGTAATTTTTTCTTGATTTATTATTCGTTTTTGCTGTTTGTGTTTAATTTTAAACCATGATCTTTTTTCTTCATTTTCTTTTTTTACACGAATGTAGGTAGCTAGGACCACGCGAATATCACTTAATAATTTTCATACTCTCCGCCTTCCTTCTATTCCAATACTCTCTCATCTTCTTGGGCTGTTCCTCTCACTCTTCCTTAGTCCATTTTCTTCCAGGTCTCTCCTTCCTTCCTGCAAGAACCCAAACTTCTTTTAGTTTTTTTCCCGAACAGCTCTCTATCCAAGCAGTCCTTATCCTTTATTTTTAGTCTATCCAGCTCCTCTTTTATACCAGACCAGGCGAATATCACTTAATAATCTTCTTCACACTCTCCGCCTTCCTTCTATTCCAATACTCCCTCATCTTCCTGGACTGTTCCTCTCGCTCTTCCTTAGTCCATTTTCTTCCAGGTCTCTCCTTCCTTCCTGCAAGAACCCCAACTTCTTTTAGTTTTTTTCCCGAACAGCTCTCTATCCATGCAGTCCTTATCCTTGATTTTTAGCCTATCCAGCTCCTGTTTTATTTGTTTCACATATCCACCTATACTCCTATAGCTTAAGACTTTATTGAAATTTTTTTTGTTCAGCCTCTTATTGTTCATTCTTACCACGTGGCCATAGAATCTCAGTCTCCTGGTCCTGATGAACTGTTTCAAGCTCTTCCAAATTTCTGTATATTTCTTCTTTGAATTTTCGCCTATAGCCCTCTTGGTTTACTTTGGGTCCATGAATCCTCCTCAGAATTTTAGTCTCAATCTTCAGGACTTTCTCTAGACTCGGAAGGCTGACTGTTTCCATACCATATAGTATTACTGGACATGTTCCTAGTGGCAAAGTTCAGTCTTACCAGTTTGGCTATTCTTTCTTCTACGGATGCCCCCCCCTACCTGTTCCGTTGTTACATATAATCTCTCCTAGGTATTTAAACTTCTTTGTGACTTTTATTTTCCCATATTTTGTGTTCAATATTTCCTTGCTAAAGCTGGAATCCGTTGTCATACCTCTTTCTTTTCATACGAAATCTGAAGTCCCGTTTTCTCAGCTATTTCTTTCAGGGTGTTTACCTGTTTTATAGCTTCCTCCTCTGTTTCCGCTAGCAGGGCTAGATCGTCTGCAAAAGCCCAACACTTTAATTTCCCATTTTACTTTTCTTTTTATTATTATTATAAATATCTATGAAAGGTATTGCGTTCTGTAGATGGTAGAGTATGTACTGTTTTAAGTACAACTGTTGTTTAGGGAGGTCATATGTTTGACCGCTAGAATATTCCCCCAAATTATGGGTGCCCAATTTATAGAGGCTGGGCTAGCTCCAGGAGGGTCCCCAGATCTTATAGGAAATGTTTACCACCATATCACTCAATAAATATAGATTCTTATAAAATTATATTACCACGTATCCTGTGTTGATCTAGACTTAGAAATTGCGAAATGTGTAATGTTGAATTTGTTCTAATAGAGTGTGGAATTGACATACTTTAAAATAGTACAAATTATGTGATGTAGTTCTCATATTCATCCAAAACTGCTTTTTGGTGGATTCGCCTCTTGTCTTTGGCTTTTAGTAAATTTACTACTAATGTTTATATTTTTCAATGTAATCACTGTTACAGCATAAATATTAGAATCTAAAAATCTAGAAACGCCTCAAAAATACAATTTTTCATATTTCTCTACTAAACCTCAAGAACTTTTTTTTTTCAATTTAATTTATTGATATTTACAACTATAATAATATTACAACAAGTAAATCTCCTAAAATGTTCGATGTGATATGAAAAAAAAAAAAAACCTTGTGGAGAAACTACCCGTCGGTAGCACTCCAATAAAGTTCTATAGTAGAAGGTCTCGAGGCCATCTTCTTTTCAGACGCCTCGGAGGGTTATCAGGAATAGTATGGGAAGCAAGTTGAGAGACTAGCGGATTCAAGTGTGTATGGAGCTTGTAATGGAAGGATAGGTATCTAGTTTGGGCCAAATCAGCAACATATGGGATATTACGATCATGTTGGATGAGTTTGTTTGTGACATAATAAGGAGCATTGAAGATTTTACAGAGGATTTTGTATTGTAAAGATTGGATACGAGATGAATTGGATGGTTTAGTAGAGCGCCAACTCAAGAACTTGAAAAACATTATTTTAATTAGAAGAAAGACCATTATGTGCATGACCTCATACAAATCGTTACAGTAAGAATTTTCCTTTATATAACTTAGCTCTGAGTTGCCATGTCGAAGTCCTGGAGTTATATCCCGCTCGCTGGCAAACTTTTATTTAATATACTAGCGGCTGGAGATGAATCCTATGAAATCTAGAAACCTCCTGGGGCTCACCCAGCCTCTATAAAGAAGTTACTCAAAAAAGGGGGGTCTCACTGTTGAGGGTGATCTATGACAAATTTCCGGCACAACCGATGTCAAAGAAACATTACAATCTCTACCACTACTGTACTGAACCCCAGATCCTTCACTGGATTGCAATGGTACAGGATTTTGTTTTTTACTTAAGTATTTATAAAAAAAAAAGGAGTTTTAATTATATATTTAAAACTGTCTGGGACAAAGGTGGTTTTATAGTTAATGCTGTCTATTGTAGAGGTTGGAAGACATGAGAATCCTTTACCCTATAGTAGTAGCAGTACTATAACCTCCCACTGGAGCAGCGCTTGCTCCAAATCCGAGTTTCATGCAAATGTCCCCGGTTCGATCCTCGCCCCTGATACGGCTAAGCTAAAGATGCACTTGGTATTCAGCTTCACTCCCTCGCACTTAATCCAAATTAGCCGCTATCTGGACGACCGCAGGGGACTTAGCTCGGCTTGGGATATTGTGCCAGTGCTTCGCGGACTTATCCTCACGGTAATGGTCGCACCTGTATATTTGCAAGTGTAAATTAGTATGAGCAGTCGAGGTTAAGCTTGAAGGCAAATATGTATTCAGGAATTTTATATATAAACCTCGGGAAATAAGTGGTTAAGTGAAAATTTCTACAAAATGTGTTTCTTGTACTTAAGGAACTGTGTTATTTTTGTAGCGAATAAGTGGCTAAGTCTGACATTAGTTTGAAAAGGAGTTATGGCTTATATCACAAGCCAAACCACAAGAATTTTACCTATTTTATTCTGTAATATTTTCTTCATTTGTCAAGCTTTTTAAGAAACCTTCTTTTCCGACGATAAAATTTCCATGTTTCTAAGAATTTACGTTGGTTTAAATTCCTTGGGGAGCGGAGTGGCTCAGTGGTAGAGCACTGAGTTGCCATACCGGAAATCATGGTTCAAATCCCGCTGCAGGCCATGATTTTTATTTAGTCTGTTTGCAGCCGGAGATGGATCATATAGGATCTAGGACCCTCCTGAGGCCCATCCAGCCTCTTTAAATTATTATAAAAATAGGGGTACCCAAAATAAGGGGGGGAAATCTGGCGGTTGTGCGTGACCTAGGACAAGTCACCTCCTTGCAGAACCGTTGTCCATGAAACAGTACAGTCTCTATCATGTACTGAACCCCAGACCCTTCATGGGTTGTAGTGGTACAGGGTATATGGCTCAGTTACTGTTAGGGCTCAAATCCGGCTGTGGCGGACTAATTATTTTATCTGTTAAGAGCTGTAAAAAAATATTATAATAAATAAACTTGAGGTAAGTATATATGTTTTTTATTACTTTTAGTAATTTTGTCTTTCATTACGATAATTCGGTCTGAGGGTTTAGAGGTGCCCGCTACACCACACCGCATCTTTTCATTAATATCTTGCTTTCAATATCTCTCCACTTTTATCATCTTTCCCTCAAAAGAGAGAGAGTACTTCAGTAATTACTTATCAAAATTAAAACCTCCACGTTTACCATTTACACGTACCGTTTTAATTAATGTTATTTATTTCCATATATATATATATATATATATATATATATATAATCTATAATTAGACTGACTATAAGCAATAAAAAAAGTTTTTTTTTGGGCAGATTAACGACACACGCATCTACTTAACAACTGAACTTTATTTCTCTCACCTCTCGTGTATGTAGATGATATAATGTTTATAAGCTAATGACAACAGAGCTTAATCTTTACTGTCACCAAGATCGCGGGTTCGTAGCCCAGCAGGTGGCCCTAGGATTTTTTTAAGGGAGTAAAAAATCCTTAGTTACGCCGTCCTTCGGAAGGGACGTTAAACGGGGGGCCTGAGCGATACGATCTCAGGTACTCGCTAAAAATCCCTATCCTAATTAAACCTGGATAGGCAAAATTTAGAGCTCCCAATGTAGCATCGTCCGATTAGCCATAGCAGCATAAAGTGTCGTTAAAGGAACAAACAAACAAACAGAGCTTAATCCTTACTTATTACATTATTTATCTTTAGCGTCTATTTATCCTTAGAACTTATAATATATATGCATATGTATCTTGGTATCAGAATAAAAAAATAAAAGGTATAACAAATAAATTCCACTTTGTATATTAATTATATCAATTTATTCTTTAACTAAATATTGTACAACATGATATAAAAATGAAAATTACAAGTCCCGCGTGTTAAATAAAATATTTCTGCAGTTTAATATTTTATATTTATAAATCGGAAGAAAGAAAATGAAAACTCCCAAAGAAGCTATATTATATAGAGATATGTTCCAAAAAAATTTATAAATCTTCAAAACATATGTTTATTTACTTTTAAATAATTAATAACATGTGATCGTATTTATATAAATTAGTCTTACGTTTCTTTCATTTATGTTTTTCATATTATCTTCTTCAATGCCAAAATTATAGCATATTTTATAGAATAATTAATTTTAAATTTTCATAATGATTGGCTTGACTTCCGTTTTACTCAAATTTTCTAATTCCCAGGTAATATTACATTTTCATCATATCATCTCCCCAGCGAAGCGAAGATAAACAAGTCTTTGATAATGGATCAATTAATGATATAGGCAATATAATATAGTGGGCAAGTTTCAATTAGGACAGGGTATGGTATACCATATCTTTGATGGTATACCATGAACCATGGTTCGGTCCGGTCTTTGATCTCGCCTATAGTTCACGCTCCGCCCGTTCTCGGCAAAGTAACGTTTTGCAAACAGTGTCTTGCTCCTCTCCCATATAGCTAATGACATATACTCTTTGAAATACCTTATAGCCTAAAATATCCTTTTTATATTATTATCCCATAAAAATGATTAAATATCCTTTAAATATAAAGCTGAATTTTATATAAAGAAACCTCATTTAATTAATATCCATAATAATAATAATAATAATAATCTATTTATGATTTTGGGAAAAGTTCGTGACAATTAAAATTATAATTATCATTATTATTTAATCAAGCAGTTAAATAAATTATGATCTTAATTAATTAATTAATCATTAGCAACTTCACATGTTTCGATCGCAAAATTGATTTACTATTTTGTATATCCTGAGAATCGAATGGATATGGATTTATCATTTAATTTAATAATTCTGTTGTTGTTAACATAAAATTATTTTTAAATTTGTATGAATTAAGCACTTTTTTATTTTTCTGTGTAAATAAAAATATATATATATATATATATATATATATATATATATATATGTATATATATATATATATATATATATATATATATATATATATATATATATATATATATATATATATATATATGGCCATTACTTTAATATTTTTATATCGTAGAGAAGATTTTAATCATAGTTTTTCTTCTATTAAACTATACATTTTTAATTATAGTTAAATCAACTCAAGCTCTTTGAAATAAGATAATAAATATAGGCGTGTAATATAAAAAAATATATTAAAAATTAAATGCTTAAAAACATTACAAGTATATTATAGTAAAATGTAATAAATGATTAAAAATAAGTAATTATCGTAACTCTATTTGATCTTTAATGCAAATATTATCGGGCCATAGTACGGAGGCTTTGACATATATACCATCTTCTGAAAAAAATTGTTGACATTGAAATCAATTCTTAATTAATTAACATAAATAAAGTTTGGGTAATTCTCTTAACTACTCAATTACATCCCAATATAAATAAGATGATATTGTTTCTTAAAGGACAGGAAACATATCAATTTTTTTTAAATGTTATTTTACAAAAAAAAAATGAATATAAAAGTAATTTATAAATAAAAAAAGATATATATATATATATATATATATCTTTTTTTATTTATAAATTACTTTTATATTCATTTTTTTATATATATATATTTTCTTTTTTCAACTTACTAGCACATGAAACGGAGCTCATACTGTATGAACTCGCTCCCGGCACAAACTATCAGAGTTTGCTTTACTGTATCGGATTTCGCTTGAAAAACTTTTGGATTTATTTTAAACTCATCCATTTCCATCCAATCCTTCTCCATTCCTACCATCCACCAAATGGAACAATGATTGACGTATTTAAAAAATCGTATTGGTATTTTTTTTTCTTTTTAATGTGTTCTATATTGGTTTCAACTTCTGAGTAATAAAACAAAAACCAACTTCCAATCTCTTTTTTTTTTGAACGGTTAAAATTAAAATATTTGCCGAACTTTTTTTTTGTTTAATTTCTAAGTAAATTATTTTTCCATTTGAACTTTTTTGACTACAGCAACGCTCGATTAATTCCTTTTGTAAACAATTGATACATTTAATTGGTTGATTTTTTTTATTTGAGTATTTGTTTCATGGAATGATTATATATCAACGATAGAGGTTATTTCAAATAGTCTAGATCATAGATAATAGTTTTTTTTGTTTTGTTTTTCTCACGGAATATGTATATATCTGCAGCATGTATGTATCTGTATCGCAGTATATATGTATATATATTTTTTTAGAGACTTATATTTTTTTAATCTGGCGGTTGAGCGTGACCTAGGACAAGTCACCTCCTTGCAGAACCGTTGTCCTTGAAACAGTACAGTCTCTACCAAGTACTGAACCCCAGACCCTTCATGGGTTTTAGTGGTACAGGTTTTTTTTTTTACGACCTTAGAAACCAGGCGAATGCCATAATTTTCACTTCATTCTCTCCTTTGTTCCCATCTTTCCGATTGTTCTTTCCTCCTTTCCTCGGTCCACGCTATTTGTTTTCTCACATCTCTCTTTCCCACAAGGACCTTTATTTCTTTTAGTCTCTTCCCATGATCATCCCTAACGAAAAAGACTTGGTCTGTTATTTTCAACCTCTTAATTTCTTCATTTATTTGTTTGATGTACTCTCTCCCCTCCCCCCCATAGCACTCTTATATCCTCTCATTTTATAGAAGATTTCTTTATTTAATCTCTTTGGCTGCATCCTCATCATGTGTCCGTTGAACCTTAATTTTCTTATTTCACTAATCATTTATTTAAAAAAATATATTAAAATCTTTTTACAAAATAAAAACAAATTACATTATGAAACCTTTGTAATATTGAATATTTCATAACTAATCTACCTATTATATGGAGATCAAATATTTTTTATAATGCAAAAGCTGGTTGCGTATTACCTTCTTTTCAGTTGTATGTTGAACGTCTTGGTGGTGGGGTGCTGTCTCATGTTTGGAGCCTGTTTGGGCTGTTGATCGTTGGGATGTATTGCACCTTTTTCTTCGAGATGTGATTCACATAACCCTTTTTTGTTTTGTGTCTTGATAATGCCTGAATAGGCGAAACGTCGATTGGTAAGTGGGTGTATTACTGGATTTGAAACATAAGGCTTTGCATTGTGGTTTTTCCCAATTGCATTATAATAAACAATAGTGTTTCTTTTTGAGTTTTTGGCTCTATTTTAGTGAGATCAAATATTTATTCCATGATCGGATCTGAATCGAATCTGTTCGATTTTGGGGCCCTCTAAGGGCTCATTCAGCCGCCCCCCCCCTCTCTCTCTCTCTCTCCTTCTCTCTCTCTCTCTCTCTCTCTCTCTCTCTCTCTCTCTCTCTCTAAGTTGTAAAAAAAAATATTATATCTATCATTTTCGTAGGGATTATTTATCCTCCCATCGTCAATTGTCTACTTATTGACCATGGGATTGATTAGTAGACAATTGACCATGGGAGGATAAAGTATCCCTACGAAAATGATAGATGTAATATTTGTTTACAATTTTATTAAATTTGATTTATAACTTTTTTTAAAGTTATATTTTTTAGTAATTGTTGATGTATAATTAAATTTGAAAATGGCATGTGAATGCCAAAACGTAATGTTAAAAGAATAAAAGATTTTATGACAATTTTTTTAGTGACGTTTATTAATTTATTTACAATATTTAGCATATGTTATTATTCAATATTACTTTTAGTATTTTCTTGTGGCTCGTTTATTTTACGCTTAATGATTGGTAATGGTACATACATTTTATTTAATTAGTTTTATTAATCATAATTACAATCTGAAATTCTAGGTGTTATTTATTGAATCCATTAATTAAAATGGCAAATTTTGATCTACACGCGCATCCATTTCTTCTTAATTGTATGGTGATACTCTCTAAAAACTTGCATTTTATTATTAATATATTGATTATTAATTATTATACATTGTTTTAATAATAAATAATACCTTGAGCATTTTATGAGTAGTAATGGTAAAGGTTTTTCTTTTGTTTGTAGTATTTATACATCTTAACAAGGCAAAACTCCCTCGATATCATTAATATATCGATTGTTATGGACTATTTAATCGATATTGAATACTAATTATTATTTTCTCAAGGCCTGTTTGTATTGAGGTCTTAGATAGGAGTGTATTGACTAACGTGGCAGATGTAACAGAGCGTTAACACGACGGCTACTCGCACACACTAACACTACACCACCACTACATTAACACTACTAACACTACTAATACTAATTGGTTAGATATCTGCCGCGTATAAACAGCATTGCCTTCATTAACAGGCTTCGCTACTGCTTTAATTACAGAATCCACTAATGGGCTATGGACGGGGATCAACTAACAGCTCTGGGTCGATCTTAATGTTATATTTGAGGGTCCGGACTCTGCTTCTGATGAGGATAATAGGGTCGACGTGCAATGTTCCATCTTTAGTCTAATATCGGGAGAAATATAGTTTTGAAGTTTTATGAAAATTAACATTTTAATAAACGGAAAATTGAATTAATCGAGATTATTAAATCAGAATTTATAAAATTATCATCCTGACTGACTATTAGTGGTATTTTGTGAAATAAAAAATAACGTCTTTAGGTATTCAAAAATAAGTTGTTTCGTCAAATATTCTGACTAAAAAATAATGAGATTTCTGGAGTATTTAGGAGATTACACAACGCGGATATTGCGGAGCAGGTATATTACGCCGTAAGTATTTCCTTGCATCCTTCCTCTATCAAGTTATCCAATCCCGCCGTCCATTATACATATATGAGCTCCTCAAATTTAAATCCTCCATCCATTCCCGTGATAGCCGTTCACACCCTTCCGATTTGTATATAGAGGCCAATCGAACCGCTGCTTTCGACAGATCGTTCCTGATTCGGTACTGTTCCCTGTGGAATTCTATCCCTTCTTCCATCCGCTGTTCCAAGACCCTTCCTACCTTCAAATTCCGCTTATTTGATTACTTTCTATCCCTCCAGTTCCCCGAAAGTGCATACATAAAATTATCCGTAGAATGTTATTTATTTTGTTTATTCATTTTTATTTTTATTTTTAATGTGAAGTAATGTAAAATCTTCATTTTTTTCATTTTCATAAGAAGCTATTTTTTTATTTATTATTATTTAATCAGCTTTATAGATTGACTTTTCTACTTGTTTTTTTTTTCTTTGTACTCTAAGGCTCTAAAGCCCACAATAATGTACAGTTACGTTATTCTAAAGGGACTTGTCCCAGAATAAATAAAGAATTTATTATTATTATTATATTATTTATCACCCTTAAAACTTTTCCAAATAAATGTGAAACATTTCCACGTGAATGTGATATCCTCTTAACAAACTTGAGAGAGAAGTGTTAATATCATTGATACAGAGATCTCCATTGAAATTAATATAGACCCAACTGTTGGAGAGAATCTATGGAAATATTAGGAACTAGCGACTGAACTGAATAAAAAAAAACAACTCGTGTGTGAAAAGCGTAGTGTTAACGCCAAGTGTAATAGTCATAAATGGACTCATCCATAAATTCACAGACAACTGGAAGATGCGGCATCTCCTAAAGGATGCGGTGACTGGAGTATTTAGGAGATTACACAGGAATCACGGAGTATGTTCCCAGATAATATTATAAAATTAACAGCATCGGAAAGATTAGGAGAGGCTTTTATGTTAGAGAAGAATTGGTCGACTGTAACTTCTAATATAAGGAAGAAATAGTTGGGGGTGCAGTCAATAAAAACACCTTAATAAATGTAACTTATTTATTGTGTGCCGACGTTTCGGCCTACAATGTAGGCCATCTTCAGGGCTAAGAGGGAGAAACAAACAGAAATATATAAAAACATTGCAGTAACAAGAATATAGTGACAAGTAATGTAGTAAAGTGGTCCAAGTGTGGAAATTAAAATAGTGACTAGATATGATGAAATAGTGAATAGATATGATAACTAAAGATAATGAATATAAGAGTGGTTACAGAATATAATAAACTTAAAATAGTGATAGATAAAAATAAAATTGTAGATGATGAACAGAAATACAAATAGTGACAGATATAATAATTAAAGAATACGACTATAAAATAGAGAAAATAATTGTCCAGAAAGGATAAAATGTAAACATAATATAAAGGGAAAGAAAAATGAGGAGGTAAACGGAAAGATACAAAAGGAGAAGATTAAAATATAGAAAAAGGGGGGTTGAGTATGAAGGATTTAGAAAAAGCTAGTTTAATTATAGATATGGATATGATACCAGACATCTAGAGGTTACGTAGGTAAAATGTAATAATACAAGCATATATAGAAAGAAAAGATTGATAAATTTCAAAAATTAAAAATTGAAAATAGTGTTTATAACTATGAACTCTAAAGTATGAAAAGAAAATAGAAAATATAAGTAAGGGAAGTTAATATATAACTGTATACAGTTAGAAAGAAGTGGCATTAATACAAAATAAGATGTGAATATAACATAAACATATAGAAAATAGGTAAAGAAATAGAGGCTTTTATGTTGTTGGGCTCGGTGACGAAGGAGTTCATAAAAAGTCGATAAGCGCCAAAGCGTCTGAGAAGCGTCTGAAGAGTCAGCCGAGGCGTAGGTGGGAAGATAGCGTTAAGGGTTTGGGTTTTGGTAAACTTCTGTGGACGGAAATTTTTAAGCATATTGGTGATATCGGCATTGATCCTTCGGGTTTGCCAATTATGGTTTTATTATCATTATTCCGATTAATAGCATAGAGAAATATCTCACTAGTAATGACCTTCCTATTCATCTGAAAATAATACTAGGGAAACTCTATGTATTCGCTGTATGGTGCGGAAGCATGTACAATGTCGAAAACACTCTTGAAAAAGATTGACCCATCTTTCGTAACGGGGGGGGGGGGGCCTGAGCGATACGATGTCAGGTACTCGTTAAAAATCCTTATCCTAATTAAAACTGGATAGGCAAAATTTAGAGCTCCCAATGTGGCATCGTCTGATTAGCCATAGCAGCGTAAAGTGACGTTAAATGTGCAATGTAGAATCATTTGAGATGTAGATGTACTGATGTATACTCCGAAGTTAATGTAACATCTCTAATTTAAATTTTTATTATTAAAAACTATTATTATTATTTATAAATTTAAATAATAAATAAAGATAAATTAAAAAAAAATATTTTACTTATAAAATTACCTTTTTGTTACAGATCGAAGACGCAATGCTTATGTTTGACAAACAGACTAACCGGCACAGAGGTAAGTGGATATATAATTTTTCTAATTTATTTACTAATAACATTTTACTATACAGTTTATTTATTATAAATGATTTTCTTGATTTTTTTTTTTTACTTTAAGTGTTCAATGCTTCATCACTATAATTTAGGAATATTTTTTATTTCTCTTTATATCTTCATCCACACTTGTCGGATAAAAAACAATGGCAATCAGGAGATTGGCTGACAGTAAAATAATATACAATGACATGAGAGGCATGAAGGAGAACAGTAGCCAACAGCTACCTCTCCCTTGGCTTGATTCAGTTTTCTATAGTAATAGATCCCTCATCCACGTTCTTTTTAGTCTCCTCCTAGTGTTCTCTGGCGTGAGAGTAGTGGCCATTTGTTCTATTAATGGGTTTGGATGTTCGTTTAGTTTTTCTTGAAAGCGTTTGTAGTATGTTCGTATGTGTTCGTCAACCGTTTGTATTTTTAAGTCCGTATGCGAAGTGATGTTATTGACGTACCATGGTGCTTTGGTGATATGTCCAAATACTTTTGACTGAAAAGTTTGCAATCGTTTTCTGTGTGTCTGTTTAGCGATGCCGTAAATTTGTAATGCATTTCTCCAAACTGGTTTTAATTAAGTAAGTACGCGTGTTTAATTTCTGTCTTAAATCTAATTTGATTTTTTTCTTGAATAGCGATTACATTAATCTGAGTTTGTGATTTACTGATTGGCGTTTTCATCTTAACGTGAGTACCCCATGTTATTCTCCTATAAAATGTTAGTCCAAGGTAATGTATTTTGTCTGTCTGTGGGATGAGTTTTTTAGGTAGATTTATTTATGAAATTTGAAATAGTAAAATTATAGGGGAAAATATTATTCTGGGTCTACATTTATTTATACAGAATAACAATATCTTATTTCATTATAGTAGGATGACGTTGAAGCGTTTAAACGTGACGACATGTATTGTATCTTGAAACCTAGCCTTAGCTATTCACGTGGATTGAATTGTATACTGTAATCTTCCATTCAATGCATTTATAGCGTGCTTGTACTGTCTTTAGTAATTTTTAAAGACCTTTTTTTTTTTTGCTCTGTAATAAATCTTGGCTATACGCAACTATGAACCGGTAAATAAATAAATAAGTAATTCGATTAATGTTCTTCCACCTGATTTTATTACATATACATATAACTATGTAACTGCAGTATATATATATATATATATTTTATTTTTTATTTTAAAGAGAAAAGATATATATATTAGTATTTATATATCTGCAATATGTATGTATCCGTATCGCAGTATATATGTATATATATATATATATATATATATATATATATACTGAATACCAAAATATATATATATTTTTTTAATCTAGCGGTTGAGCGTGACCTAGGACAAGTCACCTCCTTGCAGAACCGTTGTCCTTGAAACAGTACAGTCTCTACCATATACTGAACCCCAGACCATTCATGGGTTTTAGTGGTACAGGTTTGTTTTTTTTTACGACCTTAGAAACCAGGCGAATGCCATAATTTTCACTTCATTCTCTCCTTTCTTCCCACCTTTTCCTCATTCTTTCCGATTGTTCTTTCCTTCTTTCCTCGGTCCACGCTATTCGTTTTCTCACATCTCTGTTTTTCCACAAGGTCCTTAATTTCTATCTTTTATCTATTATATCTATTCTATCCTTTATTCTATTCCCATAGTCATCCCTATCGAAACAGTCTTGGTCTGTTATTTTCAGTCTTTCTTCATCTTCCTTCATCTCCTTGATGTACCCTCGAGCATTCATGTATCCTCTCATTTCATAGAAGATTTTTCTATTCAATCTCTTTGGGTGCATCCTCACCTTATGTCCGTAGAACCTTAATCTTCTTATTCTTATGTCCGTTTAGAAATCATTTATTTCAATATTTACAATTACAATTACCGCACTATATTATAGTAATAAATACGATAAATAAACATTTCAAATATATTTCTATCCAATATGTTTGATTCTTAAGTCGGAAAATGTCGGTGAAAGTGTTCAATCACACTTTATTATTCATCCTCGAACGGCCGGCCGATATACATCTCATCAATCTTTAAATCCCTCGGCCACTTTGAATAATTTAAAATCGGTTATTTTTAACATCCCTCTCTCTCTCTCTCTCTCTCTCTCTCTCTCTCTCTCTCTCTCTCTCTCTCTCTCTCTCTCTCTCTCTCTCTCTCTCTCTCTCTCATACACACACACTCACACACTCCCTCTATAACATATTCAATACCTATTACTCTAACATTTCAGCTATCTACGATGACCTGATAAAATTTGCAGTATATTTTCAGATAGTGTTACATGAACTGTATATTTACTTGTTTCGGTTATTTACTATATTAAATTTTACTCTACTGGACTAGTCAAGTTTGTAAATCTTTAATATCTCGTTTCGTTTCCCCTACACTTGTTTTTATTATTTTATTTCAAAGAGTATCTGTTGATAAAAGTACAGTTGTAAATATAATATATATGATTGAAGAGATGAATATGTTATTGATCAGACTTGAGTAATCGTAACCGATTGATTGCAGTATATTTTTGGTTCAAATTATATCGTATGGTTTTGTTAGTAATTTGCAAAATAGTAAAACGAAGTTTCGTACTTCTCAAATTATGAAAAATGCCCTAAGCTGATACGAAATCAACTAATTCAACAGAGGCCAATAATAAACCCCTCGGACAGAATAATTTATAAAGCTAAACCCTACAAACCTTCCAGTTTTACCCAAATCCAATTCGAAATGGTTTGAAAAAACCTTTGTAAGCCATGATGAGCCAATAAAGTCAAATAATGAACCTTCTATAATGGATTACTTTAAAGAAATTAAGAATATGTTTAGCACATTCAATTCTAATAAAATTTTAACTATATTTCAAAGTATTATGTCAGAAGTGAAAAACACTGACGATCTTATATTAGAGATTAGAGATTGACCATGGAGAATAATGAAACTCCAAGTAAGAAATTTTAAAATTATAGACATCTATATAAAGAATTTGTAGAATAACAATTCTAATATGGACTTATTAGACACTAAAAGTTATGCTTATGAAAAAAAAAAAGAAAAAATAGAAAACGACCATGTAGTCGAAACGTTTTCCAAATAAATAAAAATTACTGGAAAATTGTTTTACCAAATTAATAAAATAATTACAAATATATAGTCCGGTGGCATCCGCATTAAAAATTAAAAATGAAAAACTTATATGATCTTTGTATCTTTAAAGTTCTAGATTAGTTGTATGTAATTATGAACTATTTATTTTACTGTATTTAATTTTTTTATGTATTAAAATATTTTAAACTATATATAATACAACACAAAAAAGGGGTCACATGTGGTCTAGTGGTTAGCGTAACAAACTACTAATCCCAAGATCGCGGGTTCGTAGCCCGGCAGGTGTCCCTAGGATTTTTTAAAGGGATTAAAAAATCCTTAGTTACGCCGTCCTTCGGAAGGGACGTAAAACGGGGGTCCCGAGCCTGTACGATGTCAGGTACTCGTTAAAAATCCCTATCCTAATAAAACCTGGATAGGCAAAATTTAGAGCTCTCACTGTAGCATCGTCCGATTAGCCATAGCAGCAAAAAGTGATGTTAAATGAACAAACAAACAATACAAAAAAAGAATCTTTACATTTTTTTAAATTTTTTATTTAATCGATTTAATCAAATTATGATATTTTATAAAAAGACTTATATGGAAAAATTAAGATACGAGAAGGCTATTTGTAGGTTATAGGGTCAGGTTAGGTTACCCAACCAAATATGTTTACAAAGCTGAATCTTATGTACTATTGTTTCTTCAATGTTAAACTAATAGAAGATACAGCTTACTTTTTACATGCCTGCTGCTTTTCTGTCATTAAATACATTATTTATTTCATCATATCTATGTAGTGGTTCTAGGAATTGCAGAAAGGCATGATTTAAATCCTTTTTCACAACGAAAATAACATGATTGTGCTACCCTAAATAAAAGAAACTCTTTTTGGATAAAATATGACTTAACCGCTTATTCACCGAGGCTGTAGATATAGCCATTGTTCGGAGCACCTGTATGTGAAATCCAGAATAATATTAAAAATTTAAATTAAAATAATTTAGACTATGATTGATTTAGAAATTCAAAAAAGATTGCAGTTATTCCAAAGTTTTGAGTTTTAACTTTTGTCGAAAGTTCTTATAAAGTTATATTATATGTTACGAAAGTTATATTATATGAGGCATTGAGATGTAAAAGGGGGTAAATCAAAATTTGAAATTTTTTCAGGAAATACAAAAAATATGCATAATTCAGGTGAATATTTGGGACAATTATTTTTAGAAAAATTAGATTGGATTTAGCATATTTTGAATAGTGAACCATGTACCGCCGTATAGAGGGCGCTAAATTTCTGAGAAAATATTTTTAAAAAAAATATGGATTTATCCCTTTTTGAATCCCCACGCCTCATATGACAATTATAATTTTATATATAACTTCATTATACTCTATAACATTATATAAAGGTATTGATTGAAGTTGAAGTCTAGATTTCGAGGTGGAATGGAAGAGCAGAAGGTAGCCTGAAGTAGGGGATTTATTGGAAGGGCGGTGGGGACTACACGTGGATCGCGTGACCATCTCCTTTTCACTCCCTCTCCCCCTCCCTCCCACCATCCCTATGTTTCCTCCCCATTTCTAGTTCTCCTTTATTGCCAGTTCCTTAGCCCTTATATACCTTGTCATTTAGCCCTTCTTTACTACACGACTATTTTCTTTACCGCTGAAATAGTCTGTATTAATTATACTACTAATACTGCCCTTGTTTTATTAGCGCAATTAACTTAATTGTTGTTTACCTAATCGTCCCTTTATCTTGTATTAATTTAAAGTTGTCGTATAAATTTATTTTGTTACACAGTTCGTTTTGTTCTATTTTTCTTTTTATTGCTTGTTTTTTTTTTATTTTATCTTGATGTCGCTCTATAATTAAACTTCATGTAGTTCTTTTTTGTTTGTTTGTTTGTTAATTTAACGCCACTTTTGCTGCTATGGCTAATCGGACGATGCTACATTGGGAGCTCTAAATTTTGCCTATCCAGGTTTAATTAGGATAGGGATTTTTAACGAGTACCTGACATCGTACAGGCTCGGGAACCCCCCTTTAATGTCCTTTCCGAAGGACGGCGTAACTAAGGATTTTTTACTCCCTTTGAAAAATCCTAGGGTCACCTGCCGGGCTACGAACCCGGGATCTTGGGCTTAGTAGTTTGTTACGCTGACCACTAGACCACAGGTGACCTTAGTTCTTTTTTAATTTTGCATTAATGTAGCGATATTGATCCACATTGTTTGAGCCTTAAAAGCCTTGTTTAAAAAAAAAAAATTAAATATCCAATTTAAACATCCTACAGAAGTGAAAGCTCAAAATTTTGGAATAATTATTTCTCTTAATCAAAAAATATGAGGTACTGCAAAATATCAATATTTTAATTTTTTTTTTTTTTTTTTTTTTTTTTTATTATCTTTATATTTTCATCTACATCTGTCAAATACAAGTAATTGGCAATCAGCGGTTGGCTGTCAGGAAAATAATACAGACTGACATGAAAGGCATGATGAAGAACAGTAGCCAGCAACTACCTCTCCAATGGCTTGCTTTAATTTCCTACTGTAATAGATCCCTCATCCACGTTCTTTTTAGTCTCCTCCTAGTGATCTCTGGCATGAGAGTAGTGGTCATTTGTTGTATCAATGGGTTCGTATGTGTTTGTCAACCGTTTGTATTTTTAAGTCCGTATTCAAAATATTTGCTAATGGCATACCAATTGCTATTGGTGCTTTGGTTAAAAAGTCTTCAGTCGTTTTCTTTGATTCTGTTTAGAAATGCTGTAAATTTGTAATGCATATGTCCAAAATGGTTTTAGTAAGAAAGTGTACGTGTTTAATTTCTGTCTTAAGTCTAATTTGGAGTTTTTCCCGAATTGCGAGTACATTAATTTGGGTTTATGATTTAGTGATTGGCGTTCTATCTTAACGTGAGGACCCCATGTCATTCTCCTATCAAATGTTAGTCCAAGTTATTGTACTTTGTCTCTCTGTGGGATGGGCGAGTTATTAAAGTAAATGGGGGGGTAAATATTTTAATTTAAATAATAAATAGTTGTATTATTTCTACAGCTCCGGTGAATAAGTGGTTAAGTCAGATTTTGTCCAGAGAGAGAGTAATCGGAATCGTATCATTCTCGTAGTTTTTTGCTTGAAATGGAATTGTAATATAAGCAATAACCCCTTCTCAAGTCAATGCCTTACTTAGCCCCTTATTCACTAGGAAAATAACTCGATTCCGCTTACTTAAGTACAAGAAACTCATTTTAGAGAAAATTAGACCTAACCACTTATTCACCGGGGCTGTAGATTTATACATTTTATTATATCACTTGTACTTTCAACCATTTCATAAAACAATAAATTTAATTATTACAAATAAAATATGTTGAAGGTTATTATAAGTGTCAGTTGTAAGACTTTTTAGATTAACTTAATTATTCTTGTCTCAAAGGAATTCTAACCTTTAAACTAAAGTTGATTAAAAGAAATTGTACAACTCATTTGCAAGGTGTCTCGAATTTCAAGCATGTTGCCGACGCGAACCCACACGCTTTTTCCCTATCAAAAATACCTAAAGGAAGACATTAGTTCGTATGATAGATGCTCTTCTGTACTTAATTCTTAATTGCTCTCAATAATTGTTTAGATCCTGTTTTTTTTATTTTATGGTACTTTTCTGCTTTTAAACTTTTTTTAATTTTGGATCAGAACGATATTGATCATAATATTTAATGCCAGTTTTATGAAATCGTTGCTTCTCAAGCAGATGTTCCTCTAAACAGCAAAAGAAAAGATGTTCTCTCTAGAGAGTTAAGGATGCGGCTGAGTCTCAACTGTCCAAGGTAAATGTTGGTTTTGTGGTGACCATTATAAACAGCTAGGTTTTTATGCAATTTAGGTAACTCACATAGGTTCCGCATCAATATCACTCTCTGCCGTTATGCTTTTCCTCCAATTAAGAATATAACCCTAAAGAATATAATCCCAAGAACCTTCAGTAGTTGTTAAGGATTAAAGAAAAAATAAATCGTGGGAAATAAATATTGATATTATGTTAAGGGTTATTGAATGAAATTTATGAGCCAAACCCAGCCGATGAAGAATATATTCCTTTTTACTGCTATTTGATTGAACGCACACCCCACACCAGCCATAAAGCGCAGACACGAGCCCCCAGGCCGCTCCACACTCGAGATATGTTGGGGCGGAAGTCACCCCATCTTGGACTCCATCATTCAATAACACTCTGCAGATTATCATGGCGCTTCCCCCCGTACGCCGGAAATGACCTTTTACCCGATTACCGTTTCTTCCTTGCTCGTCCAATGGCGTGCCTCTTTGTCTTCCCAACGAGGTTTACGAGCCGGAAGGAGGAAAATACGGAGCCTCCGTGGAACTCAATTCCGGCTGCATCTCCTCTTCGATTCCTTCAATCTTGCTTCCCTTCGTTTATTTTCTCTTCTTACATGTTGTTGTCGTGCGTAGGAATTTTCTGGAGGAGAGGAAATATTCAGGTTTACACTATATAGTAAGAGGAGATACTCCTTACATTTATTAATATATTCTATTTTTGTATATATTTCACTCAGTAAATATAATTCTATGTGCCGTTGGAGATAGCTAGGTAAAAAATATTATTACGGGCTACTGGGTATTAAAATGAATTAAACTATTCCTTAATTAAAGATACTAATATTTATTAACAAAAGTGACAAAAAGAATACAATTAAATTATTAAACGGATATAAATTTACAATAACAATATTCTGAATATTTATTATCTAGACCTAACTCCTGTTTAATTATTACAATATTATAAGATATTACTAATTCTAAATAGCTCAACTAGTTACACAAGCTTTCATGATTTACACTACAATTTATAACTAATAATTAAACTTACAGTTCACTAATCAAAGTCCGCCGACCGTAAGATTCTTCAAATATGACAAACTGACATACATTAATACACAGAAACGGTTTGTTACACTCACAATACTGCCACAGTCCACTGATACACTTATTACACTGACCGGTTCAACACTGAATAGTTTATCACACTGGCACTCACTTATAATCACAGTGCCTAGTCTACTCTCTGACTGGCCCGCTCGAGGCGAGGGAGGTATTTAAATAGGCAAGGCCGAACATTCTAGAAGACGGAAGTAGGGTAAGAATGTTCTAGGATAGTCGAGAACCTTCTTAATGTCTTCCGACAAAAGGAGGCGTTCGAGAAGGTTCTAATCCAATCTTAACTTCTCCCGCCGACGGGCTTGAGACGCCAATCCCTTGTTTTAGTCATTCTCTCTGTGGCCGTAACACTATCAGTTCTTTACACATCAATGGGAGTGAAATGGCTCTGTGGTAGAGCGCTGAGTTGCCAGAGATAGGCTCTATGTGATCTGTTACTATGCCCTATTGATTGGACACCCAAATTAAGGGGGGAAATCTGGTGGTTGAGCGTGATCTAGGACAAATCACCTACCTGCACAACCGGTGCCCACGAAACAGTAATGTCTCTACCACCTCATACTGTTCCCGAGACCCTTCATGGATTGTACTGGTAAAGTTTTTTTTTACCTCTTAACTGTATACCACTGCAAGCCATGAAGATATTAGAATCAAGATATAGAAGGCGCCTTTCTATTTCTTTTCAAACCCCATTTCCAAATTTTATTCAACTAAAAATAAAATAAACATGTCCATTAATCAATTAGTCTTTAGTCGTGATCGATCAGTTAAATTAATAGGGTGTAAACAAAAAAAATGACCGTTTTATCAATCTTTATCATTTTTTTTTCAATTTTAGTATTATTTTTATTATAAAAAGCATTAATATTTATTAGAAATTATACTGCATTAAATATTGTAAATTTTAAACATTTTCATGATAATATAAATGTTAGGTAAAGTTTGTTTGTTTATTTAACGTCACTTTATGCTGCTATGGCTAATCGGACGATGCCACAGTGGGAGCTCTAAATTTTGCCTATCCAGGTTTAATTAGGATAGGGATTTTTAACGAGTACCTGACATCGTATAGGCTCGGGACCCCCGTTTAACGTCCCTTCCGAAGGACGGCGTAACTAAGGATTTTTTAATCCCTTAAAAAATCCTAGAGCCACCTGCCGGGCTACGGACCCGCTATCTTAGCTAGGTAAAGTAATGTAGTAATTTATACACCCTATTATAAATGTTTTTAAAAGTTCTCAAGTTACAAAGCACTCAAAATACATAATCTTAACACTGAATAATGCATCGATTTAAAAAAAACAAAAAACAAGCTACATCTGACTCAAGTATTTCTATTTTAGGACTGTTATTTCAATATACAGTGAAATAAAATATGCTATTTTTTTTTCTGTTGAACAAACCTAAAAAATAAAATAAGAAGAACATTTTTTTCGAAGTAAAATACTCAATATCTCGAAGATGTGCTAAATGGGTACTAATTCTTTAATAGGCTAATTACGTGGGGAACAATATAAATACTAAAACATACTTGAATGTCTAGAATATTATCGAAGTAACCATTAATAAAACGTTACATCCCTAATGCAGGATATTTAAATGAACATTGGTATATTCTTTGGATTGGGAATCGATCCAGGGTAAGCAGGAATTAGCTACCCGCCAAGTATAAAAATTTAAGGTGTATAAAAAAATGACCGTTTTATCAAATTCCATAGTTGAAAAGTCTCTAAATATTTTAATGCTAATGTATCTTTCGACACATTTGACTCAACTTCCTTCAGAAACACATCAATATCCATTGATGGTCGCCCGAAGCCCTTCTTCCTTTCCAACGTCGTATCTCCACTGCTAATTTTTTCAAACCAACGCTGGTCAAGGACACCCTCTCCTTCATATTTAATAATTCCACGAGTTGCTTCAGCTGCTGTAAATTTTTTTTCCCTAGTAATGTCTTAAAATTGTGAGAATTTCGTAGGGCACTATCATGTTTCTTCTTTGAAATTAATAACTAAACTTAGGCTTTTTTGGAAAGAAGTCCAGTGTTAGTAAACAAGCTTAGAGAATGCTTTAATGGGATTATTAAGTGTTGATAAATAATAATTAGTACTAAAGTATTTACAGACTTTTGAACTTTGGAATTTGATAAAATGGTCATTTTTTTTTTTATATCCGTGTTTTGAAGTCTCTTAAATTCTCTACTTGACTCATCCTTTTAGGACATTATCCTCAGATAAACTTGTAAAAAAGTAGTTTTTCCAGGTTTTCCTTATTAAATCAAAGCAATGGGCAAGGAGTAGTCTTCTTCTTTAATTATAGTCAACAAAGAAAAAACAGAAGTTTGGATAATTTGCCAATAGATAACTCTTTTCTTTTTTTCTACATTCGGGTTAGGAGAGTGTTGGTATGAAATATTAGAACTATTCCACATATCGGATCGATAAATGATAGACGTGAAAATTGAGGAATTATCCGCTTTCTATGAACGGAGTGTTATTGGGCCCTTTGGATACTAACAAATATGGAATGCCAGACGTAAAGTGAAAGACTATTGTCGGATAGGGAAGGACAAAAGAGCACAAGATGGAGGACCGTGGGGTGGTGGTGTATTGTTGTCCCGGCAATGATATATCCAATCACCTCCCGTCCCCGGCAATCTTGTTATTTTCTCATCTTTCTCTTCATTCTTCCTTCTTCTTCTCTTATCCTACTTGTTCTTATCCTTCAGTGGATGGAAATCGAAATGGCCCTTCTTTTGTACGGAATATAATTTATGCCGATGGACGTGGGGAATTATCGACCCCAGTAATGTTCCTATTCTCCTACCCCCTCACAATAGGGTCGTCCGGACATTGATGGTCACTGAGAGCCTCCATATGGAAACAATAATGCGAAATTTCTATGGCGAATGCTCCCTTTTTTATTATTATTTCCTCTTTTTTTTCCTTTTTTTCTTTCTTTTTCTTTCCTACCTGATGTAGAAATATCATTGTAATCCTGTATTTACTTCTAGTTTTGTATGAGACATAAAAAACACAACCCATACTGTTTCCAAGGTAACGGTTGTACAAGGAGAGAGGTTGAGTCAGTATCACACCATAAGGTTTTCACTTAATAATGGTAACCTGTAATATCGACTGACCCTCCTGGGGCTCAACCTGCTTCTCTAATTTCACCTGGCGTTCGAGGCCTGTTATTGGTCAAATCACCTTAATTAGCAAGCATTGTGTTAGATACAGTTCAGTCTCTAAGGAAGCCAAGAAACTTCATCGATTGTAGTGGTTATTTTTTTTTTATAGTAGGTATTTTAAGTATATCATTTTTAACGGTAGGACTTTCTATCATATGAGCTATTTATCACATATATACACATGTATGCTTAATTTTTTATTTACGAAGAATGAAAAATGGGACATGGGAGATTAATTTTGAATAACAACAGAAAACTATAGGCTATTTGTGCCCATAATTATGAAAGTGTCTAAGTCAAGATTAAAAAAAAAATGAGTTTATTAGTTATTTCACACTACATTATTTTAAACTAAATTTATTCAATGCAATTTTTACGATATCGTCAAAAATGATCATTCAGATAGTGGTTGTAATTTTAACGTTACACGGAATTTAATTTATTCAAATGCAATTCATTAAATATCTCGAAACAAGAAATATATAACTTAGACTACTTTCATAATTATGAAAAGTAGGCACATTTGGGGCTATGAGAATTAAAAATATGCATTGATGGCGAAATATGCAACCTATGTATAAGATGGAGGAAAAGACATTGCGGTGAGCCCTTAACCAAGGGTTTTTCACTCTCTTTTTAAAATCCTAGGGCCATATGCCTTGCTGCGATACTACGACTTTGAACATAGAAAGTTGTGCTAACAGTCAACTAAAGCTAGGGCGGAACTAAACTAAAGAAATATAAATATATAAGATATCCTGATATATTTTAATGTTAACCCTGCGACATTTTTATGCCCACCTTAAGGATAAACTAAGGATCCTCCTTTAGGTGCGCCATGTAGGACATTTTGCTGAGAGCGGAAGTTAGATATGGCCCAATCGTGACGCGATAAAATTTAGAGGGCGTTCCCTCTCGTCTCTCGAGGATGGATTTACGGTTGGATGGTGGGGGGGGGGGGTTAGCCATCATCTTCCCACCTTAATACTTCTTTTACATTTTTTTTCTCTATTTTCTCCTCCTCTACGAATGTTTTTATTATAAATTTATTATAGACTAAACGAAATATTTATATCTAGAAAAAAAAAAGATTTTTTGTTTTCAAAGTCCTTAAAAAAAATCCTTAGTTACGGCGTCCTTCGGAAGGGACGTTAAACGGGGGTCCCGAGCCTGTACGATGTCAGGTACTCGTTAAAAATCCCTATCCTAATTAAACCTGGATAGGCAAAATTCAGAGCTCCCAATGTACGTGTAGTATCGTCCGATAAGCCATAGCAGCAAAAAGTGACGTTAAATGAACAAACAACAGCAACCATTTTGATAATATTTGAGTATATTTTAACTAGTTTGTTTAAGAGGTAGGTACGTTCGTCCAGCTCCACCATATCAAAAAAAGAAAACCCTAGCCTCAACATAGTATATCTGCAGTCTTGTGTACGAGTGGTTAAGTCGAATTTTTTTTTCAAAAAACGTTTTGTTTTACTTAGAGATGTGAAATTTTATTATGCTCGTGGTGAATAAGGAGACAAGTCAGACATTGTCCTCCATACAGCTAATTCTCTCTAGGCAATATTCGACTTGACCAAACCAACTGCACAGTTAATCCTATTAAATATAAACATGTGAAACAAGAATGCTTTATTTATTTAAGAACTTTATAAACGAAACCATCTGGATTAACGGTCACCTGTGGTCTAGTGGTTAGCGTAACAAACTACTAAGCCCAAGATCGCGGGTTCGTAGCCCGGCAGGTGGCCCTAGGATTTTTTTAATGGAGTAAAAAATCCTTAGTTACGCCGTCCTTCGAAAGGGACGTTAAACGGGGGTCCCGAGCCTGTACGATGTCAGGTACTCGTTAAAAATCCCTATCCTAATTAAACCTAGATAGGCAAAATTTAGAGCTCCCACTGTAGCATCGTCCGATTAGCCATAGCAGCATAAAGTGACGTTAATTGAACAAACAAACAAAAAACCATCTGGATTATTAATCAGAACACTTTAATTAAAATATTTTAAGAAAATTAAATCGATTCCTCTTTCATTTATATCGATTATAACGGAGGTACGATACAAGTATCTATAATACCGTATTCATGTACCTAAAAATCTTAACCACTTTAAAGCTTTTATTAAATGGTAGAGCCTATACTGTTTCAGAGATGACGGTTTTACAGGTAGGTAATTGGCTCGAGATCACGCTTAACCGCCAGAATTTCCCCCCCAAACTCAGGGTTACTACTAAGGCTGGGTGAGCCTCAGGAGGGGGGTTATCTATGTGGCTTAATATAAGATAGACATATATAAGATAAATATATTTATCACAATTGAATTCCAACTTTAGAGAATTCAATGCTCTACACAATGAGCTATCACGCTCCTTAATGCATTAATATATAATTAAGACTTTTTTTTTTCATTTAAATATTTTTAACACCGTTTTGTATGTTGAGTATAAAATCTTATGAATATTATAAGAATATTTTAAGATAATTAATTATTAAAAATAAAAGTTTAAAAAAAATATATAATGTAATAATCGCGGTGATTACGGCGGAGTCCAATCAATAGACTTGCAAATTACAGGAGAATAAAATCGAGTTAAGGCTCCTAACTTATTCAATTACTCCTTTTAGTCTATAATTGAACTCTTGACCTTCAGTTAACCTCCAGCGCCGTTAATTGTTTAGAAACCTCAAGGCGAAAATTAAAAAAAAAAATCTAAAAAAGTGGGTTAAGCTGTCATTAACACGGTACGATTTTAGTTGAATCGGATTTTAGAAAAAAAAAAATAGCGAGGATATGAGGACATGATGCACTGAAATTATTATAAAGACAATACATACAATAAAATTTAAAAAAATTAAATTAAAAAAGTAATAAAAATAAAATAAAAAATATTAAAAAATAAAATTTAAAAAAAATAGCTAAAAAAGTGGGTTAATCATATATTATAAAGACAATATATATAATAAAATTAAAATATTATAAAGACAATACATATAATAAAATTTAAAAAAATATATAAATAAAGTGGGAAAGTGGGTGCAATTATTATTTTTTATTAATTGTTATAATTTTAAATATTTTATTTTGAAGAGATATAATATGCCCAGTGCCGGGATTCGAACCCGTGTATCCCACATTTCCGTCGTGGTGCTCTACCAACTGAGCTACCCTGGTTCGTACCTCGGTCATGGTCGGCATATCCATTCTCTTCACTGATCCTATATCCCCGTGATCATTCCATGTATCCGCTTGTAGCCTGACGGAGGTACGAACCAGGTTAGCTCAGTTGGTATATCTTATAAAGTATATATAAAGAACCATATTAATAACCAATAATTATAAATAAGTGGAATTAAAAACAATAATATAATTATATATTTTATCATGATAAAATAGATATACTTAATAAATAATCATCACCTTGATTACGAACTAAACTTACCAAAATAGATAAACCTAAAGCCCCTTCTCACACAGTAAATATTAGAGTAAAATATAATTCATAGCCAAAATTGTACATTACTAAAAATAAAGAAAAAAATACTATTAAAACTATAATAATCCAGACTTAAAAGTGATAATAATAAATGTTTAAGAGTTGAATAGAAAGCAATTATTCCTCTAAATAAATTTAATAATAAAATATATTCTAGTAAATTTAATTATAAAGTTTTAATAGTTTTATTTAGGGTAGGAGAAATAAAACCGTTTTCCAGTTGTTGTTTATTCATTAATTTTCACTCTTTAGAGACGTTTCGACACTATGGTGTCATTCTCAATCTTTTCTTCTCCTGCATCTTTTAACTTTAATAAATAAATTAACAATAATTGCATTACTATAAATAATTTAACATAAATGTCCAAAGATAACACACTATAAGTATAAGTACCTGGAAAGTCATACTTTAAAAAAATTCTTAGGAGATCATTAGTCCTCCATGGTCAATAAATAATATTGCATTACAAAACCAAATTTTGATCTTTGAACCATCAGATCCTTTTTCTCATTTCTATGAATCATTTGACTTTAGTATAAAGTAACAAAATATGTTCTAACAGCACATCAACAAAAATAATACAAAGTAAAAAATTATTTTTTTAATTTATTTTTTTTTATTATTATTTTTTTTAAATATTTCTCTTACCCTAAATAAATGAAGAATTAAATCCAGTTTAAAAAAATAAAATTATAAGAATGAAGTTTTAATAGTTTAAAAAATAAACAATGATTTTGTCAATCATAAATAGGATTAATCTTTAAAGCTTCAGTAAAGAGCAATGCTCATCATTAATCCCCAAAATTAAAATTTTATTTAAACTATTTAATGATATAATAAATATGATAGTATCAATAATAATTACAGTATCTTTAATTTTATTAACCTTAATTCACCCTTTAAGTATAGGTTTAATTTTAATTCTACAAACTCTTACCACCTCAACAGTAATTGGGTATATATTAAGTATATTCTAGGAAGAGCACCGCGACGGAATTTGAGATACACGGGTTCGGCCCTGGTTAAATAAAAATAAAAATAAAATATTTAAAATTATAACCATTAATAAAAAATAAAATTAAATAAATTATAGCTTTTTTTACTTTACTTTATTGAAAAATTGTCTTTTTTGAGTAATGACGTTTTTTTCTTTTTTAGGAGCGATTTATAATGTTATTTTAATTATTTTTTTATTCATAATCTCATTAATTTAGTAAGACTTTCAATGATATTTTCCACCATAATATGGAAATCTGTCTAATACTGAAACGTGAAAAGAGGAGTGGAAACTGATAGGTTTTTCCTTTTTCTTTTTTCTTCTCACTCTTTTCAAAAAGTATGATGGAATATGATGGCTGAAAAGCGCTCAATAACAAGATAAATGTTTCATGTAATGTGGAGGGGGGCGAGGAATTGTGGGGGGTGTCGCTCCGATGGCAACTTGTTTTTCCTTTCCCGAACGTTGGCAGCCACACTTTTATCACAACAACTTTCAATAGAAGTCGCAGGAGAATTTTCGCCATGAGAAAATTTCTCGTTTTATGTTTTCTTAGTGACAGAAGAAAGTTCTGAAAGCCATTTTATAAATAATATCTCTCCCTCTCCCTTTATCTCTCCCTCTCTCTCTCTCTCTCTCTCTCTCTCTCTCTCTCTCTCTCTCTCTCTCTCTCTCTCTCTCTCACCCTCTCAGCTTACTTTCGACTTTAACTTATGCCTCCCTTTTTACTATTCCATGGATCTTTATCACTCGATAGTGGTTTCTTATGTTCTATTTTTTTATTGTTGCTTTAATTCTTTTTTAAAAAATAAATAAATTATTCATTCATTCAATCTACAACTTTATTATACTAATACAACAAGTAAATATAATGAATGGTACATCATGGCATGGATAAAGACAAGAAGCTACCTAGTGGTAGTACTCAAATAATAAGTTCAACTTAGAAGGTCACGAGGCCATCTTCTTTTCAGACGCCTCGGTCGATTATTGGGAATATAAGAAGTAGCTAGGTTTGAAACTAGTGGGTTTGAGTGGGAATAAAGTTTTTCATGAAAAAATTGATATCTGATTCGGTCCAAATCAGAAACAAATGGGACATTTTAAGTTCATTATGGATAACTTTGTTTGTTATAAAGTAAGGAACTTCGGTGATTTTACGAAGGAATTTTAATTCCCAAAGTTCTACTCCGTAAGTCCAGATGGGTCTAATGATTGTCATGTATATGAGCATCTGTTCGGGAATTTGGGATTTGAGAATTTATTAGGATATTATTAAAGAGGTGAATTGCGGTGTAGTGGTTAGCATAAAGAGCTAATTTAATAACTCAATTCCGCAGCCGGCAGAGGGTCCTTGTCGATTTTTAAAAGGCAGTAAAAATCCTTCGGAGACGTAAATATGGGGTCCCGAGCCAGCTTCTGGTTCTTAGTACATGTACACCTAAGATAAACTGTTGTATACACTATCATAGTACATAAATACATAGTATATACACTTAAATAAATCCATGTACATTATACTCTTCAAAATATTAGCTTTGTATCGTCCTCTTCTGTTCCCAAAACTTCGTCATTCTTTCAGAGCTCCATGAACCAGTTTTTCTTGGGTTTTACTTCGGGCAAAAGTAGTTGAATAATTGTTTGATTATTCTTATCTCTGATAATATTGATATGTACTGATTAATTTTCCCCATAGACCACTTTTTTAGGCAGCGATCTCCATTTTCCGTATGTCTGATGGTTTTTTTATTGATGATTCTTCATATATGTATCTCGTGATTCTTCTTATATATGTGTGTATGTACATACATGCACATATATAAGAATATATACATAGTTACGCAAGAATACATACGCACGTGGGTTAGGGAAAGTTATGTAAGATATATATAAAGAGATGAGAAGAGAGTAGATCCCTGCGAGCAGCTCGCGGAGAGAGAAGATAATATTGATCGAAGCCCCGAAGACACCTGACACGAGCCATTATCCTCTGGTCAGCAGGCGGTGTGCCAACCTTACGTCTAAAAATTTACCAGGAGAATAATGTGGGAATATAAAATATATAATTATAATGTACAGACAATTCTACCGATGCTAAGCTACTAAAAATATTACGTACCTATTTATGCATATGTGCATTGTCTTTGCAGATTTTTATAATTGAGACACATTTATTTTTTAAATTAAGGTCCTATTATATTTAATTTTTACATTTGGTTTTAATGGTTCAATTCAAATTTAAATTTTTTTTCCGAAAATGGTATTACAATTTTTTAAGACCGTGGAAAAATCTATGTTACATTTATGTAAGGTCTCTTTTTTACTTTTCAATATTAATATTACAATTTTTTGTTTAATTTTTTTTTATATAGGTACGTTCTCATTTAAACTTTCATAAATCCTCTACTTATGAGTTTTTCGAATATTTAATGTGTTCTAATCACTGGGATATTAAAGATTATAAGGAATGATATTAAACATGATTATAAATTTTGGTTCTAAATTTAATAGATAACCCTAATATGTTATAGACTAATATGTTACATAAAAATCACTAAAGCATATTTGATATGGTTTAATAATTTTATTATTAAATTGAATATTATAATGGACAGGTTTCTGTATTTTTTTTTGTTGTTTAAAATGACACTGCAATACATTCATCTATTCTAATATGTATTGAGGAGGATATACGTACTAAAAAAACAAAAACATATATATTAATTTATTTCGTTTTACTTTAAGAATTAATTAATTAATTTAATGTCACTTTTCCTCCTTTTTTTCTCATTTTTTAGTCTGGTTCGGGAAAATAAAGCATTAATTTATTAAACTAGCGAAAAATGTGAAAAAGTAAATTTTAAAAATTTGTAATTATCCTTTTCGGATCCAGTTTTTCTATTTTCATTAAATTTCCTTTTGGCAACATTCTGAGACTTATCTTGTTCTCATATTGATATCCTAACGGTGAAAAAGATAGGTTTTTAGTGAATCATAAAAAAACATTTAATATTATAAATAAAAATTTGACTTTTTTAGGATAAGAAGACAATGTTAATACACAAATTGTACTTGAAAATGTATAATATTTTCCACTACATCACAAAAAATATATGTTTATATTCAAGATGTATAAAGTTAGGTTTTTAATTTATAAGCAGGAGAAAAAAATTTGAAGTAAACTTTATCACAAAGAACACCAAAAATAGCGAACTGTGTTTTTTTTTCTCGGAACGAACTTAGAGAACACGCGAATGTCATTTCACTTCATTCTCGCATTTCTCTCTCTCACAAGGACCTTAGTTTCTTTTAGTCTCTTCCCATAGTCATCCCGATCGAAACAGTCTTGGTCTGTTATTTTCAATCTTTTAGTTTCTTACTTCATCACCTTAATGTACTTCCAGCATTTTTGTGTCCTCTCATTTTATAGATGATTTTTCTATTTAATCGCTTTGGAAGCATGCTCACCATATGTCCGTAGAACCTTAATCTCCGTTTCCAGATCATTCACTGTTTCGTATATTTTCTCATTAGGTCTCAACCTATAGCCTTCTTGTTCCTTCTTTGGGCCGTAAATTCTTCTCAGTATTCTTCTTTCTATATCATTTTCCTTAGGCTGGGGAGGGAACCGGTATCCATTCCGTACAGTATCGCCGGTTTGAGGACCGTAATGTAGTGTCTTATCTTCCTATTTGTTGACAGATTTCTTTTGTTATATAAATCGCCTGTCTTGAGCTTAGTCTTTCCAATTTAATTATTTTCTCTTTTATGCTTTTATTCTCCGACCCATTGTTACATGGGTATTTACAAATATGTTTTATTCAACTTTATTATTATTGTAATAAATCAAGTTATTTATTCATTTTTTAGAACTAAAAATTAAAAAAAAATTTACTCTAACTCTGCCTTATTAGTTCCTCACCCCAACTGTCACTAATTATAAATACCTGAAAGAGGAAGGGAAATCTATTATTCATAACCCTTACAATATTATGCTATATTATTTTATTATATAATTATGGTACTATAGTAATGAGGTTAAGAGGCAAAGAGGGGTTTTGAGGGGGATAATTTTATAATTTGGAGGGTTGCGCCTAGCGGAGAGTGGTTAGGCTCAAGCCTTCATAGGCGTGCTGTTGTGCGGGCTCTGCGAACTCTCTGCATTGAAGGCGTTCTTGAAGGGTGGAGATCTTTTTCCTATAAGGAGAATAAGGTTCTCTCTGTGGTCTTGTTGGGTTTATGGGTTTATTCTTGAGTGCCCTTGAGGATGAAAGGGTATTTTTTAGCGTAAAATAAGTGCCTAATAAGTCTATAAGTTCTTTTTAGTGAGTTGGTGTATTTAGAGTAATAAAAATTGTCTTAGTGTAGTTGTGATCAGTTAAACTGAAAAAAAAAATTGCTTTTATGAATATTAATTATACATGTAAATTTTTTTATAAACTTAAATTAAATTTTAGAAACCGATAGTAGTTATAATTTTATTATTTAAAAAATGTGTGTTAATGATGTGTGATGTCAAATTATTTGTATTATTTATTGTTGTAACTTAATGCTGTTAGTGGTCACTTTATAAAGCGGAGTGGCTCAGTGGTGGAGTAGTGAATTGCCATGCTGAAAAGCTGGTTCAAATCCCGCTGGTGGCAAGACTTTTATTAGTCTGTTAGCAGCCTGATATGCATTATATGGGATCTAGGACCCTCATTTAAAAAAAGGGGAAAAATCTGGCGGTTGAGCGTGATCTAGGACGTATCATCTCCTTGCAGAAACGTTGCCCATGAAACAGTCCCGTCTCTACCATGTACTGAGCCCCAAATCCGTTAACGGGTTGTAGTGGTACAGTGTTTTTTTTTATGCTGCTATGCCTAGTCAGAGGCATTACATAAGTATAATTTATGTAGTGACGTTGTCTTTATAATCGTACAATTGTCAAATTTATATTTAGACTAGTGTGTAATTTAATAAAATTCATTATGAGCCTGTATTTCACTGTTAAGGCATGATTATGAGAACATTACAGTCTTGAAACTTCTTGAAAAAATAGTTTTTCTATAGTACGTCTGAATCTAGAGAACTTATAGAGAAAAAAAACTTATGTGTATGTAATTTTAGAGAGGAAAATAGTTGACTGGATGATGAATGAAGAATGGAGATAGTTGGGGGGGGGGGGAATGCAGTCAAAAAATAGCACCAAATAAGTCAATACAAATAAAAATAAGTCTTGACTTATTTGGTGTTTTTTTTTTTTACTGCACCCCCCAACTATCTCCATTTTTCATGTATGTTATTTTCTTTAGTATCGTCTTTCTGTATACAAATAAGATACAGAATGGGGATGATTATGGATATGAGAACGCAATATAAATATTATTTATAATATATTTTTATTTTTTTTATGGTGATTATTTTTAATTAATAATTATAATTATTATAATTAAAAATATAATTAAATTAAATATAATAAATATAATTAAAATATAATTATTATTATAATTAATAATAATTATTTTAATTGATAATATTTTTATTTTGAAGAGAAAAGATATTTAAAAATAATATTTGTTTGTTTATTCATTGAACGTGGCTAAATGCTGCTATGGCTAGTCGGACGTTGCTACAGTGGGTGTTGAGAATTTTGGCAATGAAGGAATAGTTTCGAAAGTGATCTTACAAACAACTTATTGATAATCATAAACATCTCCATTACTAAAAATAATTCTACATTTTTTCTAATTAAAATTTACTTCGAACCCAACTTTTATTGATTTTTTTTTTTAAATAATTTACATTTCGAACATTTTTTAATTTTGATAAAAATACATCCGGTATGCAAAATAAAATAAAAATACATGTTTTTAAAGCATATTGGACAGGATGAAGGGTTGATATAAATACAAAATTTAAACGGTCAGTTTAGAATTTAGGCGAGGCCCCGATAGCCTCCCCTTCCTCGAGGGACACATTGACCACGAGAGTATTAATTGTGCGCCCTACCCACGGGACCAGTTGTGTCCTGTCCCTCGCCAAATTGCCGCATTTTTCCAACAAGATGTCGGGCAGTTGCCTTGTCCCTGAGGGGATTGTCGCTCACCTCCGACATGCTCGCTTCATTTCGTGTAACAGTTTCGTCCATCCACCGCCTATGTCCTTACCAAAAAAAAAAAAAAAAAATGGTAAAAAAACCGCCGCTGAATAATTCTAAAATTGAATTGAAAAAATTCGACCTTTTATATTTTTGTTTATTTAACGTCACAGCTAATCGGACGATGTTTTAGCGGGAACCCTAATTTTTTTCTAACCAGGTTTAATTAGGTTAACATCATCATTGATTAGAAGGACAACTGTGATTGACCATTGCTTTTTCGTACAACAGTTAGAAAATGCTGAACGTACAATATCTACCACACACTTTAAAGGTTGTAGTGGTAGAAGTTTCCTATTTTTAACAATGCCAAGGGGGGCCACCCTGAAGGGGGAAAATTAGAGATTATTTTGTTTGTTCATTTAACGTCACTTTATTATCGAACGATGCTACAGTGGGAGCTCTAAATTTTGCCTATCCAGGTTTAATTAGGATAAGGATTTTTAACGAGTACTAGACATCGTACAGGCTGGGGACGCCTGTTTAACGTCCCTTCCCAAGGACGGCATAACTAAGGTTTTTTTACTAATGGAGTGTATTATTTAAAATGTATTTTAATTATTCAGGTAAACCAAGGTCTTTTGATGTGCCGCCACTAATTTTATGAAATTTGATTTCGGCAAAAAATATACAAACATTAGGAATTAGGTTTCTGGTTCACAGAATCTTTTTTAAATACCTTAATAAAATCAGTTTATTGCATTGAAACGTTCTATTATCCTGGTATGTTATGTTTGGATAAGCACCCGCTAAGAAGGTCCTATCTATTAATTCTGTTGATGTGGGATGAGCGATTGTCAGTAGCGGCAGACTGAGACTTTAAAGCTTGCAATATTGAAGCGTTAAATAATTTATGACTTGGGCAATCCATCATGTCGGGTCTCGCCGCCAGCAGATTTTCCTCTAAAGGACTCTATCATACCTCCGCTCTACGTCTCCTGTCTGCCTTCTCTTCATTATTCATCTATTGTCTCTTAGTATATATTTTGAAATTATATAATGTATATATATATATATTCATATATTCAAGTATAATGATAAAAACAAATTTTTATATGATCCTTACAAAACATAATATTAGTATGGATCCCACAATGTCGACCTATGACTGTTGACAACTTAAATAGTTTTTAAATGTAATGGTAACTAATATTTTGTAAGTAATAATACATTTTATTTTAATGTATTTTTATCTATTGTAATTTTAGTTTTAGTTTAATTTAATTAATTTGAATTTTAGTGAAATTATCTATGCATATAAAATTCTTTGTCCTGAATGAATGAGGGATCAACGCACAGCCTAAACCGTTGATCGTAGAGACCTGAAACTTGGAGGGTGCGTTCTTTGTATGACGTAGGCATCCGATAAAAAAGGATATTCCGAAATTCTAAGGGGGTGAAAAAGGGGGACAAAGTTTGTATGCTCGCAAAATCTAAATATTTTCGCTGAACAAAACAAATCAAGTAACATCGTTGACTTCTCGCTGCTGCCATTCGACAAGTTAAACCGTTATACCAAGTAATCCGTTTCAATAAATTCAATAACATTACATAATAATCCTTTACTGACATGAATAACAGTAAACAAAAGTAATTTCTGTCCATCCTGTTTGTTAATCAGGGTCAATGTATGTTTCGCGCTGATCCGTATGTGATGAAATTTGATATGGATAATCTCAAGCCTGGGGAAGGACATAGGCTACTTTATATCAACACACCACACAGGCGAAGTTTATATAAAACTGTAACCAGATTGCCTAACACACCCAACGGTCAAAGCACAGGAGAAACAACTGAACTTAGCATCTTGAAATTCGCAGATAGATCCTTTGTATAGCTTAAATGAGCACTAAGAAAGGAATTTGAATAATACTACTCCCAAGGGTTTCTCCCTTAATATAATAGGGGTTTAAGAATTCGTCAGTTTTGAAGTTGAACATCCGAAATTTCGAATTTACGAGTAAGTTATAGTTAAAAAAATTAAATTATTTATTTAAAATAATCTGTCGCGCAACTTTATGTGATAGACCAAATTTCACGCGAACGAAGCCATGGGTAAATGCTAGTTACAAAATATAATATTTAAATTTGTAAATAATACGATTTTTACGTGAGAAAATAGTTTTTAATCTATTATATCATTGAAGCAGATTAATTATTCAATATGTTGTTTTCTGTTTAATAAACTATATTGGATTGCTGAAAATAATAAAATATTATATAGTTATTGTTATTTGGTGGTGACTATTTAAATATTTTTTATTTTGAAGGGAAAAGATTTGTCCTGGACAGGATTCGAACTTGGGTCCTCCGCAATTCTATTGCGGCACTCTTCCTAACTAACTAAACTATCAGGGCTCGTAAATTCAATTCATTCTCTTCACCGATCTGGCCTGCTTATGAGCCCTGGTAGCTTAGTCGAAATGCTAAGGACCCGGATTCGAATCCCGGCCAGAACAAATTTTTTCTTTTCAAAATAATAAAAGTTATTAAATAGTTTATAACGAATGCAAAACGGTAGGCGAACTGACTATAGTATAGTAAATTTATAATGATGGTTAGAGACCGAATTCGCCCAGTGGCGAATTCCCAGGACCGAATTCGCCTGTGACCGTTGAATTATCTAAGCTGTTAAGGCTAGTTATTGATCAGAAGACCCCCCAGGGCTCATCACGTGTCTACAAAATGGGTACCCTTAATTAGGGGAAAACATCGCAGAAGAAACAATTCTGCCAAATCATCTCCTTGGATAACCGTTGTCTTTGAAAATATTTACCATTTATCGAGCCTAAACTCCTTCAATTCTTACAGTTTTGGAATATTGTATAAAAATATATATAATTAGTTTTTAAATTTATTTCATGGCCTTAATGTTCCACATGTTACCGATTTAGCACATTCCAGATACCTATCATTCCATAATAAACCTCAGACCCATCCAAACCCACTAGTTTCCATCCTTGCATCCGATTCCATCCCGGACAATCCTCCTAGGCGTCTGAAGAGAAGATGGCCTAGGGACCTTTCATTATAGAAATGTTATTAGGGTGCTGCCAGTGGGTAGTGTCTCTACATGTCCTATCATGTATTATTTATTCTAGTAGCAATTGTACTAGATGTATATATTACAGTTGTACAACTCAATAAAATAATTATATAAAAAAAAAATTATTTTAATCTTTTATGATTAGAAATACTTAAATTTCTGTAAATGTTCTGATTTATTTTCCTTCTATATGCTATTAATTAGATATTTAATCTTATATTTTTTTCACTAAAATAGAGCCAAAAACTCAAAAAGAAACACTATTATTTATTATAATGCAATTGGGAAAAACCACAATGCAAAGCCTTATGTTTCAAAAATACACCCACTTACCAGTCGACGTTTCGCCTATTCAGGCATTATCAAGACACCAAAAACAAAAAAGGGAGTTATGTGAATCACATCTCGAAGAAAAAGGTGCATTACATCCCAACGATCAACAGCCCAAACAGGCTCCAAACATGAGACAGCACCCCACCACCAAGACGTTCAAGATACAACTTGAATAGACGAAACGTCGACTGGTAAGTGGGTGTATTTTTGAAACATAAGGCTTTGCATTGTGGTTTTTCCCAATTGCATTATAACATATTTTTTTAATTCGAGCTCTTTTTTTTTTACCAGCTGTTATTTTTTTCAGTTACGGACTATAATAAAACCATTAATCTGATTTACTATTTATTTTTATGTTCTTGAAATAATCCATATTTACGGGTTCTGTTAAAATTTATTTCTTAGTTCATTTTCTTGTTTGTAAGGCTATGAAAATTACAGAAAAAAAAGTATATGCGAGTTTTAAATTTATAACTTATCAAAATATTTATAAAGTTGTGCGCATAATTCATCTAAACTTTTTTCCATCGACCTCGACAATATTTTTTTCTATTCCTTAGAAAGAAGAAGAAGAGTTAAGATGCAAAAATAACAAAAGTGAAGAATAGAGAAGTTATGGCTGACTGGTTTGGAAAGTTGTGGAGCCCTTTTGGAAGAAGAATAGCACGGCCCAGGATTTAGGGCCCAAGGGAAGTGTTTGCGTCGCAGTAGTTTTAATTCGATTAGTACCTTCGCCCTTCAAGGATAAATCTCTCCTGCAGCTCCTTACAGGATCCAGGAGCAGGAAAGGGAAGGAAACAACACACTTTTTCACCGGAAGAAAACTTCCTAATTGCGGCCTAGTATGAAGTTTTAGGCCCTTAAGGTAGAAATTATATGGCTTACCCAGCATCTTGAGGGCTGTATGAGTATATGCAGAGTTCGGATACAAGTATTTAGAAATTATCTATGATCTTAGGACACTCCTTTGATTCACGTAGCCTATATAAAATGTGTGGTTATTCTTAATTGTAGTTTGACCTGACGGTTCTTGGCCACATTACTTCTCTGCACAACAGTTTAGGTGAAGTGATCCACAGCACAGTGTTCTCCTAATCTTGTACTAAACCAAACACCACCGTGGACTGTGATACATATTGTAAGCTTGTGTTTTAAGTATTTTATTGTGTCCGTAAGTAAAAAAAAAAAGTGTGTAAAGGGAGGATATAACTGAAGTAATAGCAGCACAAAGGTTTAAACGGGCTTACAAAGACAATTAGCTATGAGCCGAATGATATACGTCCTGGAGAGTAGACTTAAGCGTAGGTGGGAGGATAATCTCTAAGGGTGATCTCTGTCATATCATCCTTTGAAACCGTTGGCTTAGGGGCTTTACAGACTTTTCTACACAATAGACTTTCATAGTAATGACCCTTCATGGATTGTTTTAAATTTAATTATATGTATTAATTTTATTGCCAATATTATGTTGATCATATGATAGTCTTGCTTAACGATGTACTAGCAATTTTTTGTATAAATTCAATTTGACCTAGATTCGAATTCGTATTTTTTTCAGCATCTTAATGAAAACTTCTCCGAAGCACTTCTTCACGAAATTCTATCGATTAGTCTCTAAGTAGAAAAGAAACTATATTGAGGAAGTATTTAAAAGTTTATTTCATTTCGGAAAATGATTGTATACACGCAAAGGATATTAATAACAATTACGGAGCCTTGAACATATTATTATGTAACAGAACCGTGGCGGGACTGGCCGTAAATAAGTTTAATTAAATCATTTAGTCGAGCGATCGTGGGGCTGAGCCGTCAAGGATGCTGAGGTGGCGTCTAGACGGTGGCCCGCGTGGGAGAGGGAGATCGCGATCGCTGAGAAGTCAGTCAGTCTGTCCCGTGTGCAAGGAGGTGTAACGTCGCAGTGTGAGAGGTTGGAGACAATTGGTGTTGGTTACTGCGGAACCGATCAGATGGGAGGATCGCTACACGTTATACAAGGTACATGTGAACAATTTAATTTCTGGGGATAGACTCATTGATTACCGTGGAGTACCAGGCTATAATTTTTGTTCTGAGACTTATAATATTCCCTTATTGTTTTTTTTATTTTCTTGTCCTAGCAAATAAGTGGGGGAACTGGTTGTACCAGTAGTGTAGTAATTACAGAATTGTTAACCATTCTAATATTTTCAACAGTTTGGTTTTATTATTAAGTTATCAAACATTTTTCTTTTATATTTGTCAATAATTTGGTTTTATTATTAAATAAAAATAAATATAGTCATTTTATTTATATTGCTTAGTTCTTAGTAAGAGTAAGTTCTCCTAATTTTCTTTATTCTTCTTATGTGTTACTATTCTTTCCTTCCTTTCACAACCCCATTCCCTTCCAGATAAGCCGGGGGTGTTACAGTGGTGTCAGGTGTGGGGTGGTTGCAAAAATACCACAAACTAAATTCACGTTTTTAAAATGACGGCTGAGAGTCAATTAAGGGCTAAATTGGATGAGGTGTTAAAACTAAACGAGGAGTTTCAAAAGCGGGAGGGGGAACTCAAGCAGCAGATTGTAGAGCTAGAGACAAATCAACCAGATGCTAAACTGGTTGTTAAACCACCTCGCAGAGATCTATCGTTACAGTCACTAGTGAAGCCATGGGGAGGGGAAGCGACTGCGCGGCCAGTGGAGGAGTTTTTGGACTACCTGGAGGAGGTAGCGGCTTGTGGGGCTTGGGATGACGGAGATAGAGTGCGGATATGTCGGTTAAAACTTCAGGGACAAGCGGCGACGTTCGTAAGGGGCGCTGAAGAGCTTAGGGGTGAGGTTACGTTCCAGCGACTTTCGGAGGTATTGAAGGAGCGGTTTGGCGATCCAAACACCTTCGAATATTACGGCAGAGTGCTGCAGGACATGAGCCAACAGTCTAAGGAGAAGATACAAGAGTTTGCCGACCGATGTATTACGGTGGGTGGAAAGATGGCCAGGCCAACCTTAGCCGGAGACGAGGGAACGTGGTGGGCGAGGGAGGTAGAAAGGAAGGTGTTAGAGGCGTTCACTAGGGGTTTGACTGGGGAGGTAGGTAAGCAAGTATTGTTCGGCCGCCCACAGACCTTAAGGGAAGCCCAGAAAATGGCGTTGGAGCTGGAACAGGCCCTACAGGAGCATCAACGGGGAAAAAACATATATGTGGTAAGAGAACCACAGGTAGAGCCGATGACGGGCGCACAAGAGGTGCAACCACCCGTATGTGTTTGCGCAAACTACCGGCAGCCCGGAAGGAACGAGGGGCGGGTAAACGCTCGGCCACCACTTTCGGAGGTCCAATGTTTTAACTGTGCTAAGAGGGGGCATTTGTCGAGAAATTGCCCTAACAGAGTTGGCCAGACCCCACAGCGAACCAGGAGACGACCAGACTACCCTGGAGCTTGTTTCAGATGTGGAAGAATAGGACACTTCGCTTCGCATTGTACCACCGCCGCTCAAAATGGGAGTGACCCAAAAGCCTAAGGCCGCCCTTTTGCCCCGAAGGGAGGCCCCAGGAGAACAAAAGGGGTAAGCTTGGTTTAATTCCCTGTATATCTGGCCAGGAGAACGACGGGTTAAGTCTTGAGGTTGTGATAGCCGGGCAAAAGAAAATTCTGCTGGTGGATACGGGGGCTCAGATCTCCTTGTTAAGGGAACCGGTCCAAGGTCATAAGGTGAGATGGTCAAACCTGAAGGCCAGGGGAGTAACGGGAAGGGCCCTGCGTATAAGAGGGGAACAGGAGGTTGAATGCCAAATAAAAGGGAGAAAAGTAAGCCATCGGTTTACAGTCGCGGACATTGAAATGGCGTACGACGGGATATTGGGGTTGGACCTTATGAAGAAGGTCGATATGGAAATTCACGCTCGGTCTAACACTGTACTGGTTAGAGGGGTGACGGCTGAGGCAGTCAAGCGTCAGACAGGGAAGAAGTGTCATCGGGGGAAGCCAAGTCCTAGTGAGTCAGAACCGCTTCAGAAGCCACAGCAGGAATACACTGTACGGGCCGTTGCGAGGTCTATAATCCCAAAGTACGCTGAAGCCATAATAGCTGGGAATCTGGCAATGATGGACGGCAAAGTGGTCATGGTAGAACCTGAAATCCAGCCGCAGAAGGGGTTGAGAACGGGGAGGGGCGTTGGCAGAGTGGAAAAGGGGATGGTGAACGTCCGGGTGGTCAACTTGACCGGAGAACCGATCGTGGTTGACCGCAGACAAACCTTGGGGAGGGCGGTTGAGGCGGACGTCTGGGACGGGGAGGAGACCGTGATAGGAGTAGTGGGACTACACCAGTCTAAGGAGAAAGTGGACCAGCGGAATTGGGACGCTGAGCTTGGTCATTTATCACCGAACGATAGATCGACTATTGAAGAGGTGTTAGAGCGGTATGGGATGTTGTTCGACCCACCAGATGAGAGGGGTTGCACCCTAGGCGTCGAGCACTCCATTGAAACAGGCGGCGCGTCACCAGTAGCAAAACGACCGTATCCAGTACCCTTCCATCAGAGACCTATTGTTAAACAACACATCCAGGAAATGCTGGATAAGGGGATCATCCAGCCATCATCGAGTCCCTGGTCGGCCCCCATTGTATTGGTTAGAAAGAAGTCGTACCATGGGGAAACCAAGTTTCGGTTCTGTACTGATTTTCGTGGTCTCAATGCGGTTACAAAAGTGGATGTTTATCCACTGCCATTGATAAATGAAACGTTGGAGCAATTGGGGAGAAGCCGGTACTTTACGACGCTAGACCTGGCAAGCGGTTACCATCAAATATCCGTCGCGGAAAAAGATCGGGAAAAGACGGCGTTCACCACAGAAGGTGGCCACTACGAGTACCGTAGGATGGCTTTCGGGTTGGCTGGGGCTCCTGCAACATTCCAAAAATTGATGGATTGCCTATTAAGTAGGCTGAAAGGGGTAGAATGCTACGTGTACCTGGATGACGTCATTGTTTACAGTGCGACTATTGAGGAGCAAGCACGTAGATTAGGGAATGTATTCAGTAAGTTGCAAGAGGCTAACCTCAAGGTCAACAGGGAGAAGTGCCGCTTTGTACGGAAGGAAGTTGCCTATCTTGGACATGTGGTGAGTGAGCATGGGGTAAGAACAGATCCCACAAAGATAGAGGCTGTGAGAGCCTACCCTCGGCCAAGGAGCGTGAGAGAAGTAAGGTCCTTCCTGGGGTTAGCAGGGTATTATCGCCGGTTTGTAGCGGGATTCGCGGGAATCGCTCAACCACTGACTGAGCTCACGAAAAAGAATGCCACTTTTAGATGGACGTCGGAGGCAGAGGATGCTTTCAATGAGCTAAAAAAGCATTTGGTGTCTGACCGGGTTCTAGTTTATCCCGATTTCCATGACCCGTTCATCTTAGCAACCGACGCCTCCTCGATGGCATTAGGAGCAGTGTTGTCTCAGGTGCGCGATGGGGAAGAAAGACCCATATGCTACGCCAGCCGGCAATTACGAGGCCCAGAAAAAAATTACTCGGCCACCGAATTGGAACTGCTAGCGGTCATCTGGGCAACCCGCCAGTTTAGGTGCTACTTACTTGGGAGGGAATTCAAGCTTGTTACTGATCATTCGGCTTTAAGATGGATGCTAAGCTTAAAGGAGCCTTCTTCTCGGTTAATGAGGTGGACACTAAGGCTCCAGGAGTTCAATTATGAAGTAGAGCACAAGGCGGGAAGGAGGCATACGAATGCTGATGCCTTGAGCAGGGCGGTGCGGGGAGTACAAGTGAAGACACCGGGGTTTAATGAGAGCGAGCTACGGATAGCCCAGCGGGATGATTCGTGGTGCCAAGATCTAGCACAACAATCAGGATCAGGAGGAAAGGATGCACGGGGCGTATTGTATTGGAAAAACGGTAGTGACAGCATGGGGGACTGGAAGTTGGCAGTACCAACAGTTTTAAGAGGGGCCATTTTACAGCAGTGCCATGAAGCCAAATGGGCTGGACACCCGGGTATAGAACGTACGACGTCGGTAGTACAGCAGGGGTATTACTGGCCCACACTGGGTCCAGACGTAAGGGAATACGTCGCGAGGTGTGATAGCTGTCAGAGAAGGAAATCCCCACCAGGTTTGAAGGCCCCTTTGGAAGCCCCTTTCTTCCCGACCAGACCGTTTGAGCAAATTTCAATGGACATCGTCGGTCCGCTTCCCAGGAGCGGGCGAGGTTATAAGTACCTGCTCACCATGATCGACAATTTCACGAGGTACGCCGAAGCAATACCCTTGAAGGAAATCACAGCGGACGAGACGGCAAGGGCCTTAGTAGAGGCAATAGTAACCCGGCACGGAGCCCCCGATCGATTGCTGACTGACCAGGGGAGAAATTTCGTTTCCTCCCTATTGAAAAATACATGTCGGCTGCTGGGGACACAGAAAATTCAGACAACCCCCTACCATCCAGAGGGCAATGGAATGGTGGAAAGATTACACCGAACTCTGGCTGAGTCGGTGGCTCATTATGTACGACGGGACGGTCGTGACTGGGATCAATGGGTACCCTATGCCCTGATGGCTTATAGGGCCATCCCGCACTCGTCCACGGGATACTCGCCAAACTACCTTCTGTATGGACGAGAAGTGCAGATGCCTGTGGGCTTCAATATCATGCCACTGGACGGTGAAACGCCAGCAGAAGAGTTCGTGGAACGGCTGCAGGAGAGATTAAGTCAGGCTTATGAGGAGGCATCGAAGAGGATGGAATTGGCATGGACCCGTCGGACGAGGCAATGGAACAAGGGGCGAAAACACAGAGAACTCGAAGTGGGGGAGTGTGTGTTCCTGCATGTCCCCATTACAAAGCTGGGACATTGCAAGAAATTTCATCGTCCTTGGACGGGACCGTATGAGGTAATCAGGAAGATCTCCCCAGTCACGTATGAGTTACAGTTGGGATCGGGCCGAAAAGTAGTGGTACACATCAATCGGTTGAAACCAGCTATAGGTGATAGGCCTACTGAGTTAGGAAGGGAGGAGGAGGAGAGTGGAGACGAGAGTGACTGGGAGGAACATGAACATCGGGACGAAAATGAGAGTGAGGAGGAATGTCCCCCACACTGGAACGAGGACAGCGAGGATGAAATGGAAGAAGTCAAGGACGACAACCGAGAGGAGAGTCAAGCCGACGGAGCTTACTCAACTGTCCGCAGGGGGTCCCCGGTAACGGAGCGAAGGACGCCAGAAAAATTGTCAACCCCCCGGGGCATAGTCGATCACGTTACTCCTCATTGGATGAGGAATGACCCGAGTTCACCAGAGGATACCCAAGAAACAACCTGGGCCCGCACAGAAGATGACCCAGGTACACCTGAGGACCCACGTGACACCTCGTGGGCCCCGGAGGAGGATGATTCCCTGGTCACCCCCCGATCCCCCATACTGCTGAGGCCAAGAAAGTAATCTAATGTTAAACGACAGTGTTCACAGGATGGCTGGTGCTGCAGTTGGCCCTGGGACACAGCGGTGTGAGGTTTTTGGATGAAAGGGACGTAGTAGTGAGCAGTGAGCGATGGCGGGTAATAGTGGAAGTGAACGTGACTCGCTTGTGTGGTGAAGCACTACGGATGAGGGAAGTAATAGAGGAAATAGAAGCTGAGTACCGACGGACACTGAACCATATCCCTGAACTTAGGGGGTACTGGGACGAGGTGGAGAGGACCAAGGAGATGGTCGCAGAAGTGGATGAAGCTGTTTTGTCCATCAGGAATCTGCTACCGGTTCAACGAGGGAGTAGAGGGCTGCTAAACATTGGAGGGAAGGTGATTAAAGCGGTGTTTGGTAATCCGGATGCTGACGACTTAGAAGGGATAAGGGACGATCTGGGGAAGCTAACAATGCAACAAGGGCGATTGGTCCACTTGGCCACGGAGCACCTCACAGTCACACGGAATTTGGGACAACGAACCGAGGAAAATACGAGGAACCTAGTACGCTTCGCGGGAATGTTGAAGAAGGAAATGGAAGCTACCCACCGGCGGATGTTAACCCTAGAGACACAAGTAGACCGGCTTTCCCTTTATACTAACCTATCCTTAACCTTGATATCCAACCTCCGAAATATGGAGGTGACGGCTCTGAAAGCCAGTGGTGATTTGAGGGAATTGTATTTGGGATTAGAGAGGGTATCATGGGGGGCAGTGAGTCAGGCCCTTCTGTCTCCCCACTCCTTGAGTGAGATTCTCCAAACGGTGGTCAATGTGCTGCCCTCAGGAATTGGTTTGTTCACAGGTACTCGTCCCGAGGATGCCCACCATTATTACCAGGCCGCTGCAGTCCATGGAGTGGCCACATCCACTTCGGTGCATGTTGTTATAGATCTCCCTTTGATTAGGTCAGGTCAAGCCTTCAAGCTCTATAGGGTACAACCTATGCCGATACGGAGTGTGGATGTGCCGCACAAGGTGGTATTAGAGACGTCAGTGGACAGTTTTCTTGTGTCAGTGGATAGACAATATTATGCACTTCTGCAGAAAGGGGACCTGTCACGGTGCCGGACATCCCAGCCGTGGGTGTGCCCCGCGCTGTTTCCGTTGATGGTGCGGAGACGAGTGACCTGCTTAAGCACTCTCTTCTTTGGGGATGAGCAGAGTGGTCAACCGCTGTGTAAATGGAGGGCACTACGTGACCCGCAACTGGATACTTGGATTTGGGACGAGGCAAGAGAGAAATGGCTCTTTAGTATCAACGAGCCAACCAAGGCAACGATAGATTGCAGAAATCAGCAACCCAGAGAGATTATTTTGGACGGTGATGGAGAATGGGAGGCAACAGAGTCTTGTACACTGAAAACAGCAGATTACTGGCTGCTCCCCCGCTCCAGAGGGACGACGTACACGACGTTGGAGAAGGAAATACAGATCGTGGACCCTATATCTCTACACATAGGGTCAGAAAAAAACGACAATTAGGAGGGAAGACCTACCAGAGGCTTGGAAGTCCTTGGAGCAGCAAGGAGACCTGGGAGCGGGTCAGTGGGCCGCTGATGAAGTTCGGGTCTTGGCCCTTCGGCGTGCGCTTGAAAGGATACAGGAAGAACGGGTTAACCGAAGATGGTGGACGTGGAGTGCCACAACGACCTTGGCGCTATTGTTGCTGGGTGTCCTTGGAACATGGGGCCTACGCAAGTGGCTGGGGAACAGACAGTCCAAGGCTACTCAACGAATACAAGATGCCAGAGCTCTGGAAGAATTGACAACCAGGACCATACATCGACCCGGTGGGCGCACAGAAGCCAGCACCAACTGACAGGAGTGTATATAGTGGCAGTGTATACAGTGTAGTGTAGGATTAAGTTTCAGCCACCATTGGTACTCCACGGCGTATTGTATGAGTGGACCCCGTGGTTCCACTCTTTTGTAAAGGGGAGGGTGATGTAACAGAACCGTGGCGGGACTGGCCGTAAATAAGTTTAATTAAATCATTTAGTCGAGCGATCGTGGGGCTGAGCCGTCAAGGATGCTGAGGTGGCGTCTAGACGGTGGCCCGCGTGGGAGAGGGAGATCGCGATCGCTGAGAAGTCAGTCAGTCTGTCCCGTGTGCAAGGAGGTGTAACGTCGCAGTGTGAGAGGTTGGAGACAATTGGTGTTGGTTACTGCGGAACCGATCAGATGGGAGGATCGCTACACGTTATACAAGGTACATGTGAACAATTTAATTTCTGGGGATAGACTCATTGATTACCGTGGAGTACCAGGCTATAATTTTTGTTCTGAGACTTATAATATTCCCTTATTGTTTTTTTTATTTTCTTGTCCTAGCAAATAAGTGGGGGAACTGGTTGTACCAGTAGTGTAGTAATTACAGAATTGTTAACCATTCTAATATTTTCAACAGTTTGGTTTTATTATTAAGTTATCAAACATTTTTCTTTTATATTTGTCAATAATTTGGTTTTATTATTAAATAAAAATAAATATAGTCATTTTATTTATATTGCTTAGTTCTTAGTAAGAGTAAGTTCTCCTAATTTTCTTTATTCTTCTTATGTGTTACTATTCTTTCCTTCCTTTCACAACCCCATTCCCTTCCAGATAAGCCGGGGGTGTTACAATTAATGAAGAAATCGATTCAGTAATAAGTGATCAAGGATGAGCAAACTCGAACTTAAGGTTTGAGGCTTTTGAAGTTAGTTCGATTAAAACTTAAATTTTTTAAAAAATCAATCGTCCATAAAAAAAATAATGTTTTTATTTAACAATTTGTTTTAAACGAAATTAGACTATTAACCGAAAAGTCAAGTCAATTTATAGACTCTGATCTTTTTCTCCTTTCATTAAAGTGTGGTTGTGCAATAACCCTAAAGTATTGTCCTGAATAGATAATAGTGCATAATTTAAATCATGTTTTAAAGTATTTGGGTATATTATTGAAACTATGAATCTAAGCAATTTATTTTACATCTTTGTATCTTTGATTTATTGGCTGTTTTAATTTATATTTGAAGATGGCCTCGTGGCCTTTTTAGTTTCTCTACTTCTCTTTATCCATGCCATGATTTACCATTCATTCTATTTACTTCTTGTATTAGTATAATAATACAGTTGTAAATTTACTTGAATAATTATAATAAATATATATATATATATATATATATATATATATATATATATATATATATATATATATATATCAACTCTAAACGGGATATGGGATTATATACACCTGTTAGTAGATCAACAATGATATTTCATGTTTTTTACTTGAAAAAAGAGTAACTTAAAAAATTAGTTTTAACTATAATAATATTCAGATTAATTACAAAATCTTTTCTATAACTAAATGTGAAATAAAAAAATTTGTCACCAGTATATCAGTTTTATCAAAGAAAAGTATATTTATATTGTATATTTATATTGCATCAAGTATATTTATATTGTTCAGAGTAACAAATTTGCTTCAATAAAGCTGTGATGATATGAACTGAGAATCAAATTCTTGGCACTTTTTTTATGTTTACCATACTTACAGAATTGCTTTCTTTACTGGAACATGCTAGTATTTTTTTAGGACGGGTAGAATTTATTCATTACAGAAAAGACTCTTCTATTTGTCTTGTGAGTTCGATAAATTTAAATTTTTGCGTGATTTCCCATTTCAAAAAAACGTGACTATTTTTTAAGCTTTTTTGGAGGGAGGGCAATAGGACAAGTGACCGAGAAAAGGGACAGACCCTTTCAAAACGGGATAATGTGATTTTTAATTAATTTGTTTCTTTGTTCATTCATTTAACGTCACTTAATTTTGCTATGGCTAATAGGACGATGCAGCAGTGGGAGTTCTATATTCTGCTTATACAGGTATAACCAGGACATGGATTTTTAACAAGATCCTTTAATCCCCAATTTTACCTTCCAAAGGACGGCATAACTAAGAATTATTGTTGCCATCGTCGACTGGTAAGTGGGTGTATTACTGGATTTGAAACATAAGGCTTTGCATTGTGGTTTTTCCCAATTGCATTATAAAAAATAAAATAAATATATTTTTTAATTATTTTTAGATGGGTAGTGTTTAGTTGGTAGTATTTAGTAGTGTTTAGGTGGGTAGCTGTCTAGTGTTTAGGGTTCTCAGTTGCTATATTAAAGGCCCGGGTTCAAAATGGCTGCTTATGAAGGAGTTGAAACCGCTCATGATATGACCATAGGCAGAGAAGGGACGAGGCAGTGCCAACGGAAGGCAGAGCACACAGCTGGCCTGAGGATGATGGATGAGGTATCGGGCGAGCTATCTTATTATGCCTCATATCTCCCCCCCCCTCTCCTCCCCTCCCCCCTCTACTAACCTCATCACCATGGTCACCAAACATCTTGTTCCCTATGCATAGTTTGTACAGGGCTACCAACCTCTATGCATATAGTGCTATGAATAATAGCTCTTTTCTCATCCTATCGGGCCTTCACTTCATAGCCTTTCATATTTCGTATAGGTTTATTATACACGTTAAGGTTTAATAGTACATTTTCATGAAAATCATTTATTATGTCTAGCGACCCGCCTCTGCTTTGAAAGTAAGTCATATTATGCCCCATGTTTTGTCTGTCTAATGTATTTTATTGTGTTGAGATTATAAAGATAAAAACAAAACAAAATATTTCTTTGTTTACGAATTTATTTTCTTGCGCATTTTTGCCCATCCATAAGATACTGATTTAAATTATATGGTATAAAATAATCTAACAATGCGCATGAAACGCTTAAGGTAACTACAGTTATAAGTTGATAAGAATTAATACTTATAATTTTAGGTTTCTTCAATCAAGGTTTCTTCAAGTACAAAACAATTATCAATAAGAGTATTTCTATTAGAAAGGCGACTACAGCAGGAAACATTAAATTTTCGCTTTTTAAGTTTACAAGTTTCTTCTACTAAGCATATCATAATGTTATAATTACATTTTTTTTCTTTATTAAATTGACTTAATTTTTGCTAATCTTCCCTCTTTACCCAGTCTGCCGGAGTTCCTCAAGGTAGTATCATGGGTCCCATCCTATACACGATATATACAGCTGACATCCCAACCCATCCAAGCACTGTCCTCACTATGTACGCTGATGACACATGTGTCTTATCAGTAAATAAGGATCTATTTGTTGCATCCCAAACTCTTCAACACCATATCTCAAACCTTCAATAATGGTGCCAAAATTGGAGAATTAAAATTAATCCTAACAAATCCCATCAAATTACCTTCACCCTTCGTCGTAAACCTATAAATTCCTGCCCCACTGTATCCTTTAATAATATTCCTCTGAACCCTGTCGAACAGGTACGTTACCTAGGACTCTATCTGGAAAAATCGTCTCATACAAGACTGAAATGACAAGAAACTGCTCGTCGTTTTCGCCTACTTCAACATTTACTGGGCAAACGCTTTAAGCTCCCAATTAATTACAAAAGACTCATTTACATGACAGTTATCGGGCCTATTTGGACATACGGAGTTGAGCTTTGGGGCTCTACTAAACCATCCAATTCATCTCGTATCCAATCTTTGCAATCCAAAACCCTTCGTAAAATCCTCAATGCTCCTTATTATGTCACAAACAAACTCATCCATCATGATCTTAATATCCCATATGTTACTGATTTGGCCCAAACTAGATACCTATACTTCCATGACAAGCTCCATACACACTTGAATCCGCTAGTCTCTCAACTTGCTTCCCATACTATTCCTGATAACCCTCCGAGGCGTCTGAAAAGAAGATGGCCTCGAGACCTTCTACTATAGAACTTTTTGGAGTACTACCGATGGGTAGTTTCTCCACAAGTGTTTTTCAAGTCGTATTGTACATATAGCAGATTTACTTATTGTAATATTATTATAGTTGTAAATATCAATAAATTAAATTAAATTAAAAAAAAAAATTGACTTATTACCAAAAAGGGAATAAATAATACGAGGATTGTGGTGGTAGAGAAATCCTTGGGAGGAGGTCGCTCAGAGCTCAGAGAGTTGAGACAATAAAGCACACTCAAATGAAACAATGGACAATGGAACTGTGGAATAAATGATAGAGGAGTTCTCTTGTTCACTCTTAGCCTTAGCCTCTATCCGCTACCGTGTTGGCTTAATTAATTCCTTGTCGAAATTCTACCTACATAGGGAACATTTATATGGAAAATCCCTTCAGTCACACATAAATATGCTGTCACACATATATATATATATATATATATATATATATATATATATATATATATATATATATATATTTATATTTATTATATATATATATATATTTATAGTTCTCGAGTTTCAGTCCTTCTTGAACTTCTTAAAAAATGAGCTTTTAATAAAAACATTAAATAGCACACTAAAATAAATATAAACTGACACGTGTAAGTTGTAACAGATAGGGTGTACTTACAAGTTCCAAAGAATAGATCAGTTTATCATTAATCAGTTACTCCGCAATATATCATAAAATGTTTATATTGCAATAGCTATGATCAATGAGCCAATTAAAACATTTAATTGACATTTAAAAACATTTCAATTTCACGGTCACCTGTGGTCTAGTGGTTAGAGTAACAAACTACTAAACCGAAGATCGCGGGTTCGTAGCCCGGCAGGTGGCCCTAGGATTTTTTTAAGGGAGTAAAAAATCCTTAGTTACGCCGTCCTTCGGAAGGGACGTTAAACGAGGGTCCCGAGCCTGTGCGGTGTCAGGTACTCGTTAAAAATCCCTATCCTAATTTAACCTGAATTAGCAAAATTTAGAGGTCCCAATGTAGCATCGTCCGATTAGCCATAGCAGCATAAAGTGACGTTAAATGAACAAACAAAATAATCTCCAATTTCCCCCCTCAACGGTGGCTCCCCTTGGCATTGTTAAAAATACGAAACTTCTACCACTACAACCTTTAAAGTGTGTGGTAGAGATTGTACGTTCAGCATAATTCTAACTGTTGTACGAAAAAGCAATGGCCAATCACGGTTGTCCTTCTAATCAATGATGCATATCGCATAGGTTTAAAAATTCCATAAAATTGATACGTGCCTGTTTAATGAAGTCATAAAAAAAAAATCATAAAATAATCTATTGATTGCCTTTGTTAAGAGGAAAATTATGTCTAAATCGGAAAAGTAATGTTTAAAAAAGTTATTTTGAATCGTTAAGCGCTTTTTTGCCTATGTTTCTAGTCTTATATATTATTATTAATTATACTTAAACAACCCTCAATATTATCATCAATAGCACAATTATAAAAATAAATAAATAGAATACTTTAAAATAAAAACTGTGATTTAGCAGTAACTTCCTTCAGACACGTGTAAGTCTCTTGTCTTGAATGGTTTAATATTTCTTAAATTTTAAGTAATCTGAGGTGAACTATTATTGCAGACCAGTGGTGCGCTCTATTAACAATATTCTTAAGCCTACTTTTACCCTTTATTATTATTGTTATTGCTATTTATTTAATAATATTTCCACGAACATAAAGGACGGTATAACAACAAAAAGTCGATACTACACGGAGGGGCAAAAAAGTAGGGATACACTTTTGTGAAGGGCGGACAGGTCCAATGTGTGCCGTCAGAGGGGGGACAAAAACTGCCTCGGCCTCCCTCAACAAATTACTGCGACATTTGCGCGCAAGTAAACCGCAGAAAAAAAAAGAAGAAAAGGCAAACGCTCTTTTTTATTGCGCAAAAGCCTGCATGAGGGATAAGGAGGCTTACACCTGAATTTGAATACAAAATGAGTTGTGGAGGGGGGGGGGGCGAAGGTAAAGTGGTATGAGCAACCGACAACAAAAAATTAAAGGTCTCCATAAAAATGAACAATGCCATTTTATTTCTTTGTTTTAATATTCACAATGTCGGGCAGAAGTAAGAAAAATTAATTGTAAAATTTTAAAAAGTTTAATGAATAGGAATTTTTAAATTAATAGTAAAATTTTTATTTTAAGTGCCACCGATTAAGGAAAATAAGTTGTCGGTTTAGAATAGGAAGGAGTTATGTTCGAAGTTGTATCAATAAATGAAAAGACTTTGTAAGGATCGGTCAAATTGTTGATATTTGAAATAAACATGTTTTTATGTTCTATAGTTTATTAGCAGTTGTTTTATTATACATTATAATATGAAAATATAGGAAAAATTCGCCACAACTTTCTTGAGGCCAAGAAAAGTTAATGAGTACATGTTTGGTAACAAAAATATTTAATACTTGTGCTTTAAGAGGTCGCCATGTATTGCTGTACACCATTGTTTATAACCTCAGCACTAATAACACCTACCTTCTTTTTCATATTAATTGATATTGAAATATACACAATATAATAATAAAATGCTAATTCTAGCCCCCTCTAACCACACCTTTAGATTAATTTATTGATATTTACAACTGTAATAATATTACCACAAGTAAATCTGCTAATATGAACAAAGGACATGAAAAAAAAGTGTGGAGAAACTACCCGCCGGTAGCACTCCAATAAAGTTCTGTAGGAGAAGGTCTCGAGGACATCTTATTTTCAAACGCTTTGGAGGGTTATCAGGAATAGTATGGGGAGCAAGTTGAGAGACTAGCGGATTCAAGTGTGTATGGAGCTTGTCATTGAAGGATAGGTATCTAGTTTGGGCCAAATCAGCAACATACGGGATATTAAGATCATGATGGATGAGTTTGTTTGTGACATAATAAGGAGCATTGAGGATTTAGGATTGTAAGGATTGGATACGAGATGAATTGGATGGTGTAGTAGAACCCCAAAGCTCAAACTCTAAATCTATTCTCAAAAATCAAAATTTTTATTTTTCATAACTATTCCGTAACTTTTCTTAAATATAGCGATCTTTCTTTTATAAAAATACACTCTATAAATAATGCAATAAAAGTGGAAGAAATTTGTTTAAAAAGGCTGTTTTTATAAAAAAAAAAAAAGGGAAGCTTAAGAAGTAATAATAGTAAAGAACAAACGAGCCTTAACCGAGTACCATTATTGAGTACTGGAGTTTGAGTTTTAAGCGTGTCATTTCCATCAAACTGAAGCCTGAAACAATCATAGGGATGTAAATTTCTTAATTTGTATGTAGATTTGGAAGGCCGTGGCTGGTGCAACCTCCTCCCTACCATCGGTCGCTTCTATAAAATTCCCCAGGACCGCAATTTACAAAACGAATTAAGTAGCACTCTCTTCCTCCTCCCCTCCCCCCCCCCCCCGTCACAAAGGATATCTTCCTCGGGGCAATATCTCAAAGCGTTCCTTCCCGGGAATATATGAATATAATAAGGAATATCGGTTAAAAAAAAAATAGAAAAGAGGATTAGAGAGTATGAGATGAAAGGAAGCGCGTTCTAACTATAATAAAAGAAAAAAATAACTAATATATATGTTTGAATAATATTAATATGAATAAATTTCATCAGAAAACAACCAATAAATGTCTGATATACACAGTATATACATTTTATTAACAGCCCCGATGAATAAATAGTTAATTAATATTTTCGCCAATATGAGTTTCTTGTTATAAAACGATCATCCATAAGATGAACGTCTTTTTTTTTTTTTTTTTTTTTTTTTGTATGGCATTGATTCTTTCATTCATCCATACAGCCAGCTATGTATTATTATTTAGTGCACTGTTAATTTATATGCCAACAGCACGCGGTTTTTCCCCAAATGGTTACCGCCTGTTTTTCCTAGGCGGTCACCCATCCAAGTGCTAACCACGCCCGATGTTGCTTAACTTCGGTGATCTGACGGGAACTGGTGTGTTCAACGTGGTATGGCTGTTGGCTATGAACAACGTCTTAAGGTATTCGAAAGTAAGATGTTGCGTATAATATTCGGTCCAAAATTAGATGAAACCACTAGAGAACTTAGGAGATTACACAACTCGGAATTGCGAAGCTTGCGCCTGGTTAATACTATTGAAGTGATAGCGTCACAAAGATTATTTTGCAAAGTTGCTAGGCTTAGTAAAGAACGAATTCCTAAAAAGTTAATTAACGCTGTACCTCCTGGGAAGCGTACTAGGAGTAGACCGAGGCGTAGGTGGGAATATTACGTTAAGAATTAGTCTTATTATTATTATGAGTTTCTTGTAATTATAGAAGCGGAATGTTATTTTCGTAGTGAATAAAGGGCTAAGTCAGGCATTGGCTTGAAAAGGAGTTATTGCTTATATTACAACTCAATTTCAAGCTGAAACCTTCGAGAATGACAGGATTCAGGTTCCTACAATACAGTCAAATTTTTCTGCATATAATTCGACTTAACCTCTTATTCACCAGAGCTGTACCAGTACAATCCATGAAGGGTCTTGCCTTGGGTTCTGTACGTGTCGAGAGTTATTACTAATAATAATTGTTTTAACCTATTTAAATATAAACCATTTTTGGTTAATATTTTTTTATATCAACAGTTTTATTTAAATGGGAATAATATAGCTAAAATATGAATCTCTAAACATTTTCAACGTTTTTTAGAAATATTATTTATTACTGTTTTATCTATTTGGTTAAATTCTTTTTTTTTTTTTTTTTAAACACTTTATTCAGACATTACAACCTGCCACTTGTGGGCAATAAGTAATGGTGCTATGTAGCTACAGCCATTCCATAACAAAACAAAAAACTGGTATAAACAAAATAAAATAAGTGAATGTAATAAATATATACATACGCAAACATATATAAAATAAAAGGAAATTAAAGCAAAAATGATAATAAAATAAAGTCTAGATAAAAATAATAAAAATAAAAATAAATAAAATAATGTACATATTCAAACCCTATTTACAATTTGCCTTGGTCCCCGAACTAAGCTTCTTCCCCAGGAATGAGGACAAAGCAGGAGTGGTTAAATTCTAAATACATTAATTAGTAAGAAAGTAGTAAAATTAACAATACATGAAAAGGTGCGTGTAGATTTTTATATTAATTTCATTTTGATCATCAATTATGGAATTAGATTATAGAATAATAGTTCTAATAAAAACCACGATAGTGACCTAAGGGCGGTCCAAACACTATTGTTGCCCTCTCTCTTCTTTTGTGGGAATTTGTTTTATCTTTAGTTCACATCAGATAATTTTAATTGTGCCATAAATAATTATTTTTAATTATTTTTAAATGAAAAAACAATTCCGAGAATGCTTAATTATTTTTTTAATCGAGTTGTTATATCTGACTGGTCGCTCACTGATGGACGTCAGCCGCCTTTCAACTCGACCGGAACAAAGAGCGCGGCCATGGAGGAAGTCCATTTTCCTCTCGAGTATCGATTTTTCTTTTCGATTCTTGCCAACGAGGTTATTGGCCCTCGCTCGGATAAACACCAATTACCGACTTTTGAAAGCTTAATGGATAAACATCGACGCTTTTCCGACCATTTTCCTCTTCACTTCTAGGGTCAAAGTAGGGAGTATTCAAGTCGAGTTATCTTAGCTTTTAACAATCTATAATATAAATGCTATCTTTTGAAATAATATAATATAAAATATATAATATTCAACTTATAATATAAGAATAAATTATAGAATATATAAATATATTAGGTATTCGAAGTTATGTTGAAAATGAACCTTAAAAAAATATTGAATAAATTTTCTCCTTCTAAAGTTATGGCCTCATGTCATGGTCTAACTATTTACAATTTATTTTTATTTATTGTTCTTTTGATGTTGATTATTTTTCAATATTTTTATTTTGAAGATTAAAGATTTGTCCTGGCCGGGATTTGAACCCGGGTCGTCTGCATCTCTAGTGCAGTGCTCTAACCAGGGGTCGTATTCAAGTGAGTCAAATCCATTCTCTTCTCCGATATTATATCCCTGTGTTCTCACGATTTTTGCGATTTATACATGGGGTAGAATGAAGAAGAAAAGAATGAAATAAATTATAAAATATAAAATTGACGTAATTCAACGAGATCCTAACTAAAGTAATGTTCAATGAGCATTCTTCCTCGTGTATACATCGCCAAAATTGCGAGAGCACGGGGATATAGGATCGGTGAAGAGAATGGATTTGTCTGGCTTGGTTACGACCCCTGGTAGCTCAGATGGTTAGAGCACCGCGCTTGAAATGCAGACGAGCAGGGTTCAAATCCCGGCCAGCTCAAATCTTTTCTCTTCAAAATAAAAATATCTAAGGATTTACGTTTTTATTACTTCCTTATGGTAAGCTCTATAAACTTTCATAAAATCCCCTCTTCTTCGATATGTATTTATACTAGGTCTGGAATATTGTAAGGTTGGATAGAACAGAACGTAAGAGAATGGACAGTTAATAATATAGAAGATGGGAAATAAAGTAGTCACATGCTAGTTCATAACTTAACTTGTTAAAAAAAAAAAAATATTAAATGATCCACGACGGATTGGAAATGGTGATGTAACTACGAGATTGCTAAGGAAGAACCTATAACAACCTAAGCAAACAACCTATAACAATCTGCCTAGCTAGAGCTCAAATTATAGAGCTCATAGGTTCAGGTTAGACTAATTTAATTTTTAAATATTTTTTTATGAGAACATTATACGAAAAATCAATCGTGATAAATGATTCATTGTGAAATAATACCAACAACGTATAAGTAGAAAAAAACCTGTACCAGTACAAAGAGGGGGTTTCTGATTTCGATACAAGGTAGAGACTGTTTAAGATAACGGTCGTGAAGAGATAAGGTCTCTATATTCCACACCGAGATCATGCTATCCGTGTGGTTTTCCCCCTATCTAAGGGTACCCACATTATAAAGGCTGTAGTCATTTACTCATCAAACAGAAGATTTTATGTATAATTTGGTTAAGTAAGTAAATTGGTGTGAGATATGTACTTTGAATTTTCTTCACGTACTCCGAATTTTTTTATTTATTTTTCATCATCAAAAAGGTTCCATTGGCATTATACATTTCATTATAGGATATTCCTTTAATTTTATTTCTATACTATTCAATTACAGTACTTTAAAACGTGTGTGTTATTTAATTTCAACAACTTGACTAACCCCTTCGAGAATCCTTGAGTAATTCATCCATAATCGACCATAACTCTATATTCCAAACCGACAACTTATTTTTCCTAATCAGTTGGACTTAACACAAAATTAAAAGTGTTAATATTGATGATATAAATTCTTGTTCATTGCCCTTTAAAATAGGACTCATAGTAATTTTCTTAGTATCAACTTTACATTATTATGTAACTCATGTTTTTATATATATATATATATATATATATATATATATATATATATATATATATATATATATATATATAATATGTCTTATTTAATAGCACTTAGTAGAATTATTTAGCAAACATGTTTAGACGGAACATAGTTGTCAGAGTTATGGGAGTATAATATTTCGGGATTGGGGACATTCATTGAAGAGTAACTCGACCCCCCGGGGAAGGGATCGAGTTTCGCCCACCGCTTTGCCCGTTTTGAGTTTCACCCGAGCTGACAACACAAAGTCCAATAGTCCGAGTTCCATTCATATTCTTTACCTAATAGCTTACATTTATGTTTATACGGTGCGTGGGTTACTATAAATTTCACGTATTGTCTCGTAGATCAATACGCTTTTACTTTCAAGTTTATTCACGTAATCGTTGAAATGGAATAGATATAATATATAGATATATACAAATATTATTTATAATGTGGCATAAGTCAAAACCTACGTTTTCGGAAAAATCATTAGTGAGCTTGGAATAGCATTATGACACTAAGAGTGACACAGGTGCCTCCTGGCAGACAAGCTCTGAAGCGACATATTTCATTAGGACATCATAGGAATCAATCAATCACGAAAAACGGGTCTATGTGAGTTTATTCTAACACTGTATAGATAAGGAAAAAACTGTACCATTGCAACCCATTTGGGGGGGGGGTTTAGGTTGCACATCCTTTACTCCATAAACAATAAAAAAACTACATAGTTCATTTTTCAAAAGAACTAGAAATGTACTAAACTAAGAGAGGAATTGAACTATGGAAAAAGGGGGAGAAATTGAGAGGTCAAATGTTTGTTGTTTGTTTGTTCATTTAACGTCACTTTATGCTGTTATGGCTAATCGGACGATGCTACAGTGAGAGCTCTAAATTTGCCTATCCAGGTTTAATAAGGATAGGGATTTTCAATGAGTGCCTGACATCGTACAGGCTCGGGACCCCCATTTAACGTCCCTTCCGAAGGACAGAGTAACTAAGGATTTTTTATTCCCTTAAAAAAATCCTTGGGCCACCTGCCGGGCTACGAACCCGCGATCTTGGGTTTAGTAGTTTGTTGTAATTCATTGGTAATTTAAACAAGAAAATTTTTTTTTTTTAATTTATAAATTAATGAAAACTGGACGATAAATCCATTTTTGATTTTTATATTTTTGGATTTATTAAACTTTGCAAATCATCATGATATGTAAAGACATATAACTTTTTTAAAGTCATGTATGATTATTGGAATGATGGAGAAATTTTTTAAATGATTGATAATGACTTATGTGTCGAAACGTTTTGAAGAATAAACAATTTAGAAGTACTGGATGACTGGATGATTTTTTTTTTCCAAAATATAAAAATCACAAGCAAATAAATTTAATTTTCACTAGATCCAAACTACGCTCAATCGCCTGGTTTCCCCCTGTTTAGGGTACCCACGTTATAAAAGCTAGTTGTGCCTCGGAAGAGTCTCCACATTCCATAGGTTTCTACCACAGCCAGATTTGAACCCGCTACCTTCGGCGCAACCACTCATCCCTCTACAACTAAGCTGCTTAAATAAAATGGGAAATTTATAACTTTTCAGTTTCTTGATACTCAGTCAATAAATAAAACAATATTAATACGTTTTAATTCAGTTTTGTGTTATTATATATATTTAATCAGTGTTAATACACAACTTTATATACTTGCTATTTACTGTAATTAACTAAAATTCTGCCTTTTCAATGATATGAGAATTTAAATATATCGAAATATCGCATATGGATAATTTTTTACTTTTGCCTCTGCTGAATGTCAAGAATTTTACTAAATATAATGTATGTATTTTTAATTTATTTATTTTTATACTTTTTACGGTTTCATATCTTAGGTAATGGTTTTGATCATTATTATAGGGCTAAATAATTATTGGCTTAGCGTGGAGAGGCATAGGTTCGATCCCCGCGCCCAATAAGATACTCGGAATGGGTCCGCAGGGCTTCTACTTTCCCTGATTAGCTCCCCCCCCCCCACCTTTAAATAAATATTAAAGTAGCTTTCCGATAAATAAAACATAAACCAAGTTCGCTTCTTTAAATAATTAACTCAACCATAACTAATTTATAAATGTAATCCTTTGCGTCAGTTGCAATCTGTTGTAAGTCCAATTTTCTTTCATTTTGATTTTACCATCGCGCCTTCTACCATTTATATTATTTTAGTAATATGTTCTCTTGGAGTAAATAAGGTAAAAGGTTTTTATAAAATATTCAACGCTTCAAATGGACCGGAATAAAAATCCAGGCACCTTTCCGGTATAAATTCCATTTTCTAGCAATTGCCCTAGATTTTTTTCTCCCTTATTATCTTATGAATAAGAAATTGTCGCTAAACCTTGAACTTTAAGTTGAGCTTTCATTTGATTGGGTGTAATCCCTATCCATTTGAAATGATAATAATGCAGTTTTAGAAGAAAAAGGCATAAAGAATATTATTTTGATTCACTATGAATACCCTGTCGACTTTTTTATTGAGCAACAATAAAACCTATAAGATTTGTGTAATAAATTAACACTTAATAGCTAACTTAACAACTCTTTACATAGTTTTTGTATCAATTTTTTTTTTAAATTATAATTGTAAACAACACTCTACCAAAATTTTTTTGCTGGATTTTTTCTCCTCTATTATATAAAGTAGCTTTAGTGGTTATAATTTCTCAGTGTTGCCTGCGACCGAGATTTTTTTTATTTATTAATTTTAGTACTCCATCTGTGAAATTATAAATTTTTCAAAAGTTAGCTAATCACAAAGCCACTGTTACTGACTTTTGTAAGTCGTTACACAAAATATAGCACTTTTTTTTATTTTATTTTTATTATTTAAATCTGTACTTTAGATTTAATCCTTGAATTAAATCCTTGTTACTATTTTTGCATTTTTTCATGGGAGCCAATTTTCCACAACTTTGAACTATTAAAAAAATTTTTTCTTTGTTACTACTAGAAACTTTTTTTTAAAAATTATTTTATTGATATTTACAACTTTAATAATATTACAACAAGTAAATCTGCTAATATGAACAAATGACGTACGTATTTATGACAATTTACCAAAATAATGACCTATTTAGTGGATATGCTTTACCTCCAGGGCAAAATACTTAATGTCTCAAATCACTATTTAGTTGGTACTTATATTTTAGTAGGCTCATTAGAAAATATGAACTAAATTGAACTCCAATTTCTAGAACAATATTCGGAATCATACCTCAAAAATTATTGTAACTCTATTGTTTGATGCTTTTTAATTCAGGAACGACATGTTCTCATGTCATATCTCATGTTCCATTTCCAACATGCTTCTTTTGTTTTGAGTTATATCATATTTGAACTTGTAGTTTTATGGGAGTAATTAAATAACTTAAAATCAACAATGTTTCAAGATCATAAAAAATTTCTAATGGTTAATAAAACAATTACAATAGGATCATCATTACCGCGATGCTTTGGCTTTTCGATAAAAAAATTTTTGTTTTTTAATTTACATGGAACTTTCTGATTCTATATTGAACTTTTGAAGGAGCTGTATGCTAACAATTATTTAACAAAATCATAAGTGAAGTATTGAATGAAAAGTTGCAGAAATAATTTGTAAAATAGTTTTAGGTCCGCCGTTGGATCGAAAGATTGTACCCCCTCTAGGAAACGATAAATAATTAATGTGTATACTTTGCTTCTTAAGGTTATATATTTTTTTTTAATTCGAATTAAATATTCATTTGGAAATAATAAATTATTTGCTATAATGCAATTGGGAAAAACCACAATGCAAAGCCTTATGTTTCAAAAATACACCTACTTACCAGTCGACGTTTCGCCTATTCAGGCATTATCAAGACACCAAAAACAAAAAAGGGGGTTATGTGAATCACATCTGGAAGAAAAAGGTGCAATACATCCCAACGATCAACAGCCCAAACAGGCTCCAAACATGAGATAGCATAGCTGTTGATCGTTGGGATGTATTGCACCTTTTTCTTCGAGATGTGATAACCCTCTATACATAACCCCCTTTTTTGTCTTTGGTGTTTTGATAATGCCTGAATAGGCGAAACGTCGACTGGTAAGTGGGTGTATTTTTGAAACATAAGGCTTTGCATTGTGGTTTTTCCCAATTGCATTATAATAAATAATAGTGTTTCTTTTTGAGTTTTTTGCTCTATTTTAATAAATTATTTGCATTTTTTAAAATAAATTTTCAAATCGGTTGATACGGAGAGACCTTTTTTTTACCTCTATAGAATTGTGGACAGTAAGAAATGAATACGGAAGTGTAGAAGAAACCCTTTCAGCCGATATCGATTTGTAACTGGTTTTACATTTCTACAGATAGGTATTCGATTCCCCAAAGATATATATCAGGGAGAATAGAATCGAGGCAGGAGAGGTATATAAAGTTATCGTTGTGTTGTTATTTATTGCGAGCAACAACGACAATGGGATTGTCTAAAGAGGAGGCTGGGTTGTATGGGAAGGCTGATAGGGTATCTCCTCTACAAAGGGATCTTGCGGTCGTAAATAACTCCGCGCTCGGGGTCCAACAGATCGCGCCACCAGCGATTATACAACCGTGTATATACAATATAATCCTGGCGGAGATTTTTGGTACTAATGCTTTTAATTTGTTACATTTAATAATATTTAAATAGCTCTATTTAGTAAATAAAGTATTACACTTATTTGACAACGCTGATATTAAATTAATGCTTTTTTTTTCTTGCACGCCCCACATGGTTACACATGGTGCATTAATATGTACATAAATTGTGCAATAAAATAAACATATGCAAAAGTTTACACAATAATTAATGCTGTTTATAAATTTTAGACTACAAGAACATCTCTTAGTTTCTGTTCCGCTGGTTGTCGCTTCGAGTTGAGGCACAAGTTTTAACATTTTATTGATTTAATTTTTAATATTTTCCAAAAATATAAGTTCTCGTGAGCTTAATATAGAAACCTTACCTGTACCAGTACAACTCGTGAACGGGTCTGGGGTTCAGTACATGGTAGAGACTGTACTGTTTCAGGGACAACGGCTGTGCAGGGAGGTGGTCTGTCCAAGATCACGCTCAACCGCCTTATTTTGGGTACCCATTTTATTGAGGCTTGGTGGGCTTCAGGAGGGTCCTGGATCCCTAGATCCCATAGGATCTATCTCTGGCTGCTCAGCAACGGGATTTGAACCAGGATTTTCGGCATGGCAACTCAGTGCTCTACCACTTAGCGAATTATTTAATAAAAAAAAGAAAATGTAATTTTGGGTAATGCGTGGATTTTGGTAATCATTTCATCAAGAAATTAAAGTATCAACTTACATTCCGAAGTATTGATTGTTGAAACGTTTATTTCTACATAAAATGATTACCTAAATATACAAAGTTCTCATAATTTCATTTTCTTTTCCCTTCTAAATCTCATGATAACTTGTATTTTTTGAAAATATTGAAAAGTTAAAACTTGAAACTCGAAGCGGCAAACTTCAGAATAATTCCTCTGCTGTATTATCACCTTATATCTGTGGCACCTGTGCATAGTGGGCTAAGTCTAATTTTGTGAATTTCAAGATATCTACTTAGAATCGTATTTTTTTTTTCTCTTTCCTTGTGTCCAACGCGCTAAGTGTTCCGTCCATTGCAATGAACGATATTGCTTGGTGAATCGTGGGCTGATACTCCAATCTTGAACTTAAAATAAGTTCAGAAAAATTACGATTCTAAGTAGATAGCTTGAAATTCACAAAATTCTACTTAGCCCACTATGCACAGGTGCAACAGATATTGCATAACTATTTATGCATTATACATACAACTTAAGATAATTACATTTGTGCTTGCAAGATACAAAAAGAAGATCGGAATTTATTACATTCAATGAACAGGAGGGAAATTCAATTCGAATCTTCTCCTCCTCCCCCCCACTACCCTCGAGGTGAATCTCAGCAATTTAAAGTATACCATTAATAAAAAAAAAAAAGAAGAAAAAAGACAAAAGACTAGCGGTTTATCCTCGGAAGGAAGTAGTACCGGATCGCCTTATACATATTCACAACCGGGGAGAATTGCAAATTGTGGGGGGCCCTCCTTTGTGGGGAGGGGGTCTCCTTTGTTTTCTTTACCATTTACATTTTGTCAGAGCTCCTGGTCCCTAATTCGCTTCTCTCTCTTTGGTCCACGATTGAGGGCCACCTAATGGACTGAGATATTTGAAAATGGCTAAGGTAGAAGGGTATTCTCCAATCTTTGTTAAATTTAAATGTTTTTTGTATATTCTGCATGGTAAAAAAAGGTGAAGATAGGTCGGATGGAATCGGTAAAAAAAAAAATAGATGCCTGGGAGAGACTATACAGGAGAATGGATTAGACTTAGCAGGTATTGGAGACCCGATTCTAAAAATGGAAAGTTCATATGGATTAACAAGAAATATTTACAAGAACTATCAAATACCAATATAAGACATTATAACACTGTCGTAAAAACAGAATGCCTCTTTGCTAGTGAATGCCTCTCGATGAACTAGAATCTCAAAAAGAGTCTTGTATAGAAAAATTCTAAAAACAATCATGGGTGCTGTTTAAACTGTAGATGGATGGAACCTGCAAAGTAAGAAAGAAATCCATGAGAAAATTGAATGAAGCTCGGATACTGTATGGAAGATTAGTCTAAAATTGCTCAGAATTTGCACAGAATGAACCAACACATATTGAGCAAGAGGAAAAGAAAGATTTGTAAAACTTGAACATTACAGAGCCTCACATGCTGGAAGAAAGTGAATTTGAAAGCGGAGTGAAAATTCTAGGATTTTTGTTTATGAAAAAAAACCAGAGGGGCTGTACGAACGCATGAAGAAATTTCGGAGATGTAAAAACTTCAGCATATAAAAGGAAAATGAAGTTGTAACAATGGATTGATTAGATGAGGGAGTGAAGTCAAACACTACACAAAATTAGAAAAACTTATTCCATTGCGCTAAAGTTCGGCCTAAGATGTTCCCCTTCTTCAGGGCTGCTGGGGGGGGGGGGAGGAGGGCATGTGAGTCCCAACTCTGTAGACTGAAACGTTGGCACTATAAAATCGTAACGTGATTCGAAAATACATTTTTACTTATCAAAAAATTTTTTTTTCTTAAGTAACTTCATTTTCCAACCATTCCACTTCAAAAAACTCCTTCATACACATAATCAGACTTATTTGAATTTTCGTATTTGAGCTCCACGAGGCAAACAAATTTTTCCCTTATCCAATCCTTACAATCAGAAATCCTTCGCAGAATCCTTAAAGCTCCTTATTGTGTCAATAAATAAACTTATTCATAATGCACTGGCTTGTAAACCCAAAGACCTGTAACCACTACGACCCGTGAACGAGTCTGGGGTTCAGTACATGGTAGAGACTGTACTGTTTCATGGACAACGGTTCTGCAAGGAGGTCACTTGTCCTAGGTCACGCTCATCTGCAAGGTTTTTTTCCTTATTTTGGGTACCCTATTTTTATATTATTTCATAGAGGCTGGGTGAGACCCAGGAGGGTCCTAGATCCCATATGATCCATCTCCCACCGTAAACACCCTAAATAAAAGCGGGATTTGAACCAGGATTTCCGGCATGGCTACTCAGTGCTCTACCATTGAGCCAATCCACTCTCTTGGCTTGTAACCATTCATCCAAAACTATTCCATGAAATATATGGAGGCATCTAATAAGAATATGGTCGCGGTACCTAATACAGCAATTAGTGACTTCTTTTCAACAAGTTACCATTAACGATTATTTTTATCTCCTTTAGTTGATGTTAATTAAGCAAAAATTTATTTTTGCCTTGTTTTATTCTTATTTAGGCGTGACATTATTATTTCTCTCAATCTCGTTTTCATTGTAGTTCTGTTGTAGGGTTGAAATAAACCATATTTCTTTTTAATGACCTATTTAAAATTGCGACGGGTCCTTGTTAACGAAAATGTCAAAGGTTTTAAAATATTATATTCAGTAGCGGCGTTTAATGATTCAGAATATATTTTTAAAATATTTCTCTCCCCATTTGGAGAGACATATTATTTGCCCCTTAATGAAGGCAGTACAACGATTTGTTTCAAATTTATATTTAATATATATTTTAATCATCGTTAATGATGAACCTTTTCATCACCTTTCATCATAAATTATTCCGGCTTTTATTTTTCCCTTATTCCGGCTTTTTCCCGTGTGCATGTGGCTACCGTTAAGTCTGTATCTTTCATAGTTCCCTATCTCTCTGGTCTTCACTTCGGAGATCCTCCGTTGACATTTCTTCGTCCAATTCTCTGCAACATGTCCTATGGACACCTTATCTTCTTTTTTTCAGGAACCCAATCCCCGGACGTTCCCGTACCATTTCCATTATTCTTTTGCCAAAGATTTCTCCCAGTTCCTTTTCATTCCTTAGTAATTCATTTCCGGCCTTATCTACATATTCTTCTTTATTCACCTTCAATAATAAATGCATTATAAACAGCATTGTATTTGGAGAAAACATTCGTAGATGTCCCTGTTTCTGCAGCAAATGTGAAAAAAACTTTTGATTTTGTTTTGTTCCCCTTTGAAAAGACTATTATGCCACAGTATTTTCTTGCCTATTCGCTTCTTCATCTTATTTCCAGTTCACACCTTCCTTCTCTATTTAGCGTAGAACCAATTATAACTGAAAATTATATACGAAGTAAATCTGGTACGTTTTCAATGACGAATAGGACGATGTCAAAAGTGGTTAAGAACGAGTTATAAAACGGCAAAAGGAATATTTCCTTACATAGGAAAAGTAGTTCATCCGAACGGTGCTGTGGAAGAACGTATCCTCTTCATTATCAGATTGACAGGACAAGCAATCTCCATCATCTTCAATTATTATTAATGTAATATAGATAAATAATAATTGATACAGTTACTAAATACTATTTATTATGTTAGTTTTAAACCACTGTTGGCATTCATTGTTAATATTTTTTTTTATTGAATGTCTGTTACTTGAAATAGAATAATATTTTTTTTTTAATAATTCTAATTTTAACAATCCATAGCTTAGAAACATTTCTTACTGCTCATTTCAATTCAATACACAAATTCATGGTACAACAGGTATACCACAGGAGGTGCATGCAGCCTATATATTTTGGACATTAAAAAAAACCTGTATTACTACAACCCGTGAACGGGTTTCATTGACAACAGTTCTGCAGGGAGGTGATTTGTCGTAGATCACGCTAAACCACCAGATTTTTCCCCTTATTTCGGGTACCCTATTTTTATAACATTTTATAGAGACTGGGTGAGCTCCAAGAGGGTCCTAGATCCTATATGATCCATCTCCGGCTGCAAACAGACTAAGTATGTTGGATTAAAAACTATAAGGGAATATGGAATTAGATTATAAATATCTACAGTACAGTTATACTCAAATCCCTATAATCAATAATAAATAATTTTGTTCTTTTTTTTTGTACTGCTGAGAAACATCTATAACCTACAAAAATATCGTTGTTGTAACTCCTAAGATAAGATAACAAAAAATCATTACCATATCCCTGAATGTCGTGGCAGAAAGGAATGAGAAATGACAGAAGGGAAGAGAGGACAGATCATTAGCTAGAAGCGGGACGGGGCGATATCTCACTCCCATAACGTGCCATGGCTGAGTGTAATTAAATCGGGAATAATGTGCTCCAGCACTCGGGGAGGTGGGTGGGTTAGTAAAAACATTCTCTAATAATAACACCCTCTCGTTCTCGGCGCTGATGGCATCAACTGATTTGATCGGCCATTAATCCCCTTCCGCCGCATTATCGCTCTAGTGGTCGTGTTAATCAACGCGGCTGATAACCGTATTAAAATAATTATGAGTTTGCATAAAAAAAGAAAAAAAAAAGTCGGATAATATTGTGCTAACAAGGGCGAGAACGTATCGATCGGTTACAAGCGCAGATTAAAAGATATTAATGGACAGAAAGGTGCTTACTCTGTTATTAACCGCGAATCAAGTTCAATGGATCAAGTGTAAATGTGGATGCCTTCCTTAGGGTTCACCCAGCCTCTGTATAAGTGATTACCCTAAATTAGAAAAAAAACATGAACAACCTTTAGCCTAAAACTAGTCCTTAATATTTCTATGTGTTGTACTCTTCACTATATAAATATTATTTGTTTGTTTGTTCATTTAACGTCACTTTATGCTGATATGGCTAATCGGACGATGCTACAGTGGGAGCTCTAAATTTTGCCTATCCAGGTTTAATTAGGATAGGGATTTTTAACGAGTACCTGACATCGTACAGGCTCGGGACCCCCGTTTAACGCCCCTTCCGAAGGACGGCGTAACTAAGGATTTTTTACTCCCTTAAAAAAAATCCTAGCGCCACCTGCCAGGCTACTCTTGAGCCGGGGATGTTGGGTTTAGTAGTTTGTTACGCTAACCACTAGATCACAGGTGACTGTAATTTTTAAATATTCTAATTGATTTATAGATGCCAAAGTAATCATTTAAGATGAATACTCAAATTATTATTTCTAACTTTAATGTTAATTGAATTATTTTCCAGACGTCTGTGTTTATACGTATAATTTACTAATCAATTATACCATCAATATATTATTCATAAAAATATAGTGCATCTGGGTTAAGTAAACACCAAAGGATTTAAAATGGATATATGTACTTTATTAATACGATTTTAAACAATTTCATAATGATTCAGATGTAATAGAGGATTGTAATAAAATACACAATCTTAAATTAAATTATGACATATCTGTGAAACAGGGGTACATCTAGAGTTCCTCTTGGTGAGGAGTGTCATCTCCGGGTCTCGCTGTCTTCGGATACTCCTCCGCCCGCATCGTTCGCCATTTCCTTCCTTTTTCCTCAGGATCTGTTCAGAGAGTCTCTCTTCCTCCTCAGGACGTGTTCAGAGATTCCTGGGATCCTCGACCCCCCTCTTTTCTTATCTCTTCACTCACCTTGACCATGTGGGTATGACCCTTTTACCTGAGCGACCTACTTCTTGAAAACCAGATATTGCTCTTTGTGCAAAAAATATATTTATTTTTATGATGCCGCCCGGTACGATACATAGCAATATTTACTGAACTCAATGCATTTCCTTCATAGTTTGTAGTACAGTTTTATGAAAAACTTTTTTTAACTATAAAATAAAATAACGGGATTGCTGTTGGGGAGTTATATATAGGACTTTTTAAAGGTAGTAAAATGGGTTTCCGCAGTCTGTACGTTGTCAGGTATTTGTTAAAGATGATTATCCAATTATACATGGATAGGCAAAATTTAGGAATCTCTCTGATGCATCGTCTGATTAGCTTAAGCTGGATGATAATAATAATAGTAATAAAACTTTATTGACACCATATTATGACAAAAGGCTCTCCCTTAGGAGGTAATCTTGGACAGTCGGTCGATCTGAAAAAAAAGGAAATTATTTCGAAATGTTTTTAAAATTAAGCTGTCAGCAAGGTTATATGAATTTCCTTTGTTTTTATTTTTTATATAAATGCTGTCAAAGAAAGTGTTTCTTGACCTAAAAATTTACATGAAAATTATTCAGCAAAAACAAAACAAAGCTCCCTCCTGTCGGAAATGCCCCATTATACCGGAGCAGTGACGGGATACTCTCGAGGGCGGGGAGAGCTCTCTCAAGACGTCATCCTCTCTCTCTTGCCGTCATCCGGAGAGGAGAAATGTTCCCCCTAAGACAGCTGACAAGAAGATGGCAACCACTCCGTTCGGCAAGTTCGGGTCCCGAGGGGTGGTGTTTGTGTCTCGGAGGCGACGATACAGGCACGCATCGAGGGATTAAAAGTTTGGCGTTGCCTAGGCAACAATGGATTAAAAGTTAGTTGCCTAGGCAACGAGGGGTTAAAAGTTGGCAGTTGCCTAGGCAACAATGGGACCTTTTCTTTTTCAATTCCATTAGTTCAACTCTCCCCCCACTCGCCCCCTCTCCTCTTTCGTAGAGATGGAAAAGTTCTCGAGCAACTTCTCGACCAACTAAACAAATCTTTGGTAAACAAGTTCTTTTTTTTTTCTTTTTCGTAATTAAATAACTGCCTCCAGTTGCCTTTTTCGAAACCTTTGTTCTTTTTCCCCTCTCCCAACCAAGAATAACTCGTCCCTACCGGATCGATATTCTTTCTTGGAGTATGAGAAAAGAAAGGACGAAGTAGAGAGAAATACCAGAAGAAACTTCTTTAGAAGTGATGATGGAACGACTCCATAACTTATTCTTCTGAGCTCGAGTTTTCTCTCTTGTGTTCTTTAAATATATCTTATTGAAGGGAAATCTTATAGTGTGTTCGATTTATGTTTGCGAAGTTAGTAAAATACAGAACGATATATAAACTTTGTTACTCTACTGCAATCTTCTTACTGTAAATTGTATTAGTAAAAATTTATATAAGGTATCTATGCTTTGCAAGTATACAGAAAGAGCTTTGGATTTGTCAGTTTAAATATGCCCGGAATAAATTAATGTATTGAGTTCAAAATTCGTTAACGTAGATTTTAGTAACAAAGGGTCACCTGTGGTGTATTGGTTAGCATAAGACCTTCTTCACCTGAGGTTGTGAGTTCTTAGCCAGGAGGTGGTCATAGATTTTCTTTTAAAAGGAGTAAATATCCTTGGTTGTACCTTCCTACCGAGGAATCGTAGCAAACTTAGGAACTCCTATTACGGCATCGTTAGATTAGCCATAGCAGCATTAAGTAATGTTAAAATTAATAACCTAACAAACTAAAACCAATATAACACTAATGACTTCATAA